>JAFBJQ010001055.1:227411-375429 GCA_016785345.1 Trinectes maculatus
CAAAAAAGTTGCCTCTGAGGGAAACAATCCAAGAGGAGAGTAAACAACTTAAATAATTTAATTTTACTCCCTTGTGCATCAGCTGAAAAGCTGAAATAAGAGAAATAAGGATTACAGGGCTGAGGGCCATGGGCTTTTCAAATATTACTAAAGAAATAACAATTCCTCTGTAAATCCTTCACATAGATAAGAAGTGTATAATAATTATTTCTTCCAGTTACAAGAAAATGTTGTCGTGTTAGTGTACTGTATAGTAAATGCATTCAAATATAGGCAATGTGTTACATTTACATGCACTGTTGTCTCTCTTGCTCTGTGTCTTCTATCTTGGTGAGAGGTGCAAATTATTAATCGTCATTATTATTATTATTATTATTATTATTATTATTATTATTATTATTATTATTATTATTATTTTTTTTATTATTATTATTGTTGTTGTTGTTGTTGTTGTTGTTGTTGTTGTTGTTGTTGCAGTAAATTATTCTTACTCTTATACTATTGATTTATTGCTAATGATTTATTTTTCCTTTTCAAGGCATCTACACAGATATACACAGTGACACAATGCTAAATTATTATTACTATTATTGTTTTTATTGTTTTTATTATTTTTATTATTATTATTATTATTATTATTATTGTTGTTGTTGTTGTTGTTGTTGTTGTTGTTGTTGTTGTTGTTGTTGCAGTAAATTATTCTAAATCACCATACTCTTATACTATTGATTTATTGCTAATGATTTATTTTTCCTTTTCAAGGCATCTACACAGATATACACAGTGGCACAATGCTAAACATATTATTACAAAGTATTAGTACATGTCTGCACAAATGCAAAACATCATCGTGTTGAAGGTTTTGCAACATCGCTTTTATTGGTTATAATATAATACTTCACCTTTTGCTGCTGTCATCAGGACTCATGGCCAGTTCACTGAGAACCGTCCCTTAGATTGGTAGCTCCTGTGCTCATTCACTTGTTAGCAAACACCTACAATGACTGAAATGTCAACTTTTATGTAACCCAGATTGATGCCATCTTCAACGGACACCAGGTTTAAGCTAGATTTATGAGGATCCTTTCATAAATGCCAAATTATATTGAAGATTGATTTGGATAGACAAAGACAGGAAGAGAAAAGAAAGGTAGAGAAATGAGAGCAAAAGCCTCCTTCATAAGAGGAAAATAGTGTACTCACATGCAGCTGCTACAATGGCGATAATGGCAGCTTGAGCATAATTATATCCAGTGAGTCACTATATTTCCTGAGTGCTGTCACTGAGGTGAATGTCATCTGTGAAATGAAAACTAAGATTCAAATGAGAAAAACAAGAGCAAATATGGAAAGCTGACATTCTCCTACAGACACCTCTAGAATGTGCTTACAGGGGCAACCTTTGCAAAGCCTGATTACTATAAAATCATTATTCTTGGCATTTTTCTAATTTTACTTATGCAGCTTTGTTTTATTGTTTTGTCCTAATTAATTTTGTTCTATTATTTTGCCTGCAGTCACCTTTACCAGACCTGGGAATCAGTCATGCATGTTATACCCTCAGGAACTGGGTTTATTCTTCTTGAGACCTGCTAGTGAAAAAAACAATGACCCTGTTACCACACATCTCTCATATCATCTAGCATGTAGCAGAAAAAAACAGGTGGGTGGGTAGTAATTTGACTGACAGTAATTTATTCAGTATTCACCTGAAGAGAGAGAAAGTACATGTTTGTGTCACGTCACTGTTTCCACAGGTCAACCATATTTTTTACCGGCTGTGTAAGGTTACTTATTATGACTCTGAATATTTATTACCTATCTTTGAGGATCAATTGAAAAAAAAAAGGCAAGACTTATAATCAAAACATGGTTTAAATACATTTTGGTCTGGTGGGTATCAGGACCATGTTGAAGGCAGGTAAGTTTCACCCAGTGGCTCCCAAAAACTTATTGAGACTAATATTGGATGAATGCTGGGATTCTTCTGGGTTTCTTTTCAGAAATGTGACATTTATCACGACACAGGGTGAAATGAGTGTGATATGGCTTGTCAAGTCCGTGACTGATGGCAAGGGCGGTCGGACAGAGGTGCATTTTGCAAATACCCAAATTACCAAATTAGGTATTATTATAGACCAGTTATATAAAGAAATATGACGTACTGGTGACATTTGCTGTCACAGGTGTCAGAATAGAGCAGGTGCTCTTATTTTATGTTGGTTTCTGTATTAAAAAGCATTAGCGAGGGGGTGGATATATCATTGTCAATGACTACTTGGGATATTTAGACTTACACCTGCACTGACATACTTGACATACCACACGAGTGAGAAAGTAAGGCAAAGCTCAATCCCACTGACTTTCAGCCAAGAGGCTGGGTAAATGCTGGCCAGGTCACCAGCCTGTCACAGGCCAACATACAGAGACAAACCTTTTGTACTCACATTCACACCTGCAGACAATTTAGAGTCTCCAATTAACCTCAACCCAATTTGCATGTCTTTGGGCAAAGATTCACGGTGAGACCGGGATTTGAGCCATGAATGGTAATTGTGCAGAACACAAAAATGTCAGAACGTGGAAAGATACTGCGTGTTACTGAGCGTGTAATAAGAACCCGTCAGTGTTGTTACTGAGTGTGTGCACATTAATAGAAAAAGCAGCATTTTTGGATTGGAGAACCTCTCTGAATGAAAGAATGTTTTTATACAGTATATATGCAGCACCCACCCACACACACACACACACATACACACACACACAGAGAGAGAGAGAGAGAGCGAGAGAGATACAGGTTGTCACGGTGGTTTGTTTTTCCCAGCAGGGGTAAATTTTGTGCCCCCTGTTGACAGCTCTTATTTTTCCTGGCATGTTTGGTGGAAGCAGCAGAAGTGGCACACACTTAAGGAGTAAACATCTCACCTCACCTTGTCAACCACTCTGCAAGCCAGCGGCTGTAGTCAGGCAAAGGTTATGCTCATAGTGTTATTCTAGGAGAAGAGAAACCACTGCAGCGCTCTGCTACCCTCTGTTGGCTATGCATATAAAACAAATAGTGTTATGCTGTGAACATAACACTGAATGTCACTTTGATTGTGGGACTTGAGGAGTGCAAATGCACGTGATGATTGTTTCTGTCCAGTAGGGGATGTTGTAGCATGTATTACACTGTGCTGTGGTGAATGTGTTTGTCTGCCCTGTGTGTGTTACTGTGGACCTATTCTGTAATATCTCCAGCTGTGCAGGCCAATTTCAAAGCTCACTGTGACCCGCCTCAGTGATGTGACACTTGAATCGTTTTTAATCATCTGATTGAAATTTCATGAAATGCTTCCTCTGGTAAAACAGGGATCAGGGGACATCCGAGAGAATTTGTTTGCGTAATATTTTGAGAACAAGGAAAGAAACTGAGTTGACACACTGTATACTTCGGGATAGCTTATCATCAAATGATTTTATCTGTGTTTCATCCAGAAACAGAGATGGACTCTTTTTTCAGTTGAAAAAAGGCACCAACATCAGCTGATACACTCCAGGTTATTCGATAGACACCTGGATGTCAGCTGGTTATGACTACAGTACTTAAGTAACTTTTGTGACCTTTCATGACCTTCCCTGTTACTACACTGAGGTACGACATGTTCTCCAGTGGCCAACAGTCGAGTCCACAAGAGGGTACAAAATACAGATTTTCATTTAGTTTTTTTTCTACCAAGTTCTTTTAATCTTGTTGTGAAGTTAATACCAGCTGGCAGAAAAATAAATAAGTGTAAATGCACAATAATTATTTGTGATGTGTAATTATTAATGGATTTTGTACTTGTTGGCTGATGAATCTATACTATGTGTTATAATGGCAAAACAGAGTTTTACGACTTCTGCAGCAGTGAATTACATCAGCCCAGATATGTATGCACACCTCTGGCTTCTGCTGTCACATCCTATCATAAACGCCAACATAAATCTTCAAATAGCAATAAAATTGGTCATAAACTTTTCGTTTACACCTAAAAGAAAAACAAAATAAAGTGCAACCACTGACTGTTGTCCTGTACCTACCTGTTACAGGAAATACAGACTATTCACTGGGGTACAGTCTAAAATAAATTAAAACTGTGGTTCTTCACATTATTTGCCTTAATTAGCATTTTAGAAACTAAGGCTGAGACAAACAGGTGTTTAACAGTAATAATGCATGTATAAATACCTGTAATGTTTGTCTAGAGTGACGCCATTATTATTTATATATATTTATATTATACAGAATAATGTACTGACCTCACTAACCTGTCCCACCCCTAATCCACAACATTGTATTAAAATAATGCTGCATAAGCATTATACATTGAAATGTATAATGCAAAATTAAATTAATTTCACTAACATCTGTCGATTAGGAATAATATTAGTAGGCTAAATTAATATTATAGTCATGTCACTGTACAATAAAATTATAATTTGAGCTCCTTACTTTCTGTACTAATACCATTTTAATATTGTTGCCATGATAGCTATTATTAGTAATACGATTACATCAGCAGAAAACAACTTTGATTAGTTATTGTTTTAAGCTGACAAACAATTGAAATTGAAACAATTGGTCACGCAAAATGTGAATAAATACATGCCATAGAACATGATTAATTGGAGCTTATAACAATGGTGGCAGAGGTGTTCCAATATCATCTCATCCAAATAAAGACAAAGGTCATGTGGAGAAACATGAATTCATTCCCTGAATATGTTGTTATAAACCAAGCCAAGTGTTCACTGGTACTGAACTAAATAAAAAAATACAAATATAGATTAACTTATCCAAAAATTTCATTGTTTGTGTATGTAACTCTTCCAAAAAGGGTCACGAAAGGGCTACTAGTGTCAGTATCAACCTGTTAAACAACCGCTGCCTTTGTTTATGGTGGGTGTGGAGTTCTGTTGTCCCCTCCAGTGTTTCCTATCCTGTATCCTCACACTGTGTGGACAAACATTAGGAAATGCCATAAACATACAAGCCATAGTAAGAACATGATACATCCTGTACCGTGGTCGATCAGATTTCCAAAGTTTACCAGATGTGATTCACGTGATGCAAACTTAATGAAAGACACTGGCATAATAATAATAATAAATCATAATAAATCTCAAGGTACAAGACGCATCTGCAAAGAAGAGACTTGAGATTTCAATAAAATAAGAGTAGCTATGAGACTCAGAGATAAAGTTTGGTCCAACGTGATAGAAACAGAGTTTGGATTTTCACATTGTAATATTGTCGGGATTACTACTACTATCATATTTGTATCCACACATTCACAGCTGCTGCTCATTTAAAATTTAAAAAAGAAAAACAAATGTATTGATACGCTGACTGTTGGACACCTTCTTGCTTGACAGCTCAGTGGAAATCAGTCTTTGTTAGTTTGGTCAGTACAAGATTTTTCTTGGAAAACGTGTTTCTGAAGAGTTGATATTGGAAGGAGCTGTGGAAGAGGGGTGAGACCGTCAAGACCTTTTTCTCAAAGGACAATAAAGACTGATTAACGGTATTTTGACTGTCACACTGCAGATGTTCTCCCACAGTCTAAACACCACAAGACGTGCTCTTAACAATGTGGGAGAGGAAGCAAACACATCCGAGCCTGAACAGCTAAAAATCAGGAATCACACATTCTAACAATTGTTATTTTATTTATGAACTGTTGTTTAATTTTTAGGGTTGGATCATTTTTGTGTGACCGAGCTGTTGGCTAAGTGCCTGGGTTAGACATAGGGAAGTTGGACACATCACAGAGACATCTGTCTGTCCCCTCACCAGCGTAGTCGTAGTGAAATCTAGTGAAGTATTTCCCTGTTTCAGATTGTAACCTTGATAGAGTGATTTTTTTGTTGGCCTTAAGCCTTTGTAATTTTCATGGCTTTGTAGAATAGCTTAGTTATTTATATATTATCTTGTCTTTTTCCCTCTAAGGAGGAGATTTCAGTTAAGGATTTTTCTTTGTTTGTTCTCTCCCTCTTTGGAGGAGTTTGTAGTTTGGAATTGTAAATTGTTTGGTTTTTTTTCCCCTCTTTTGAGGCGCTTTATGTTTACAGTCAGTCATAGATATTTTTCAGTAAGAAGGTAAGTTTTTCAAAGAATAAAAGACTTAACTTTGACATCAGTCTCTTAGATAGATAGATGGACAGGTAGACAGATAGATAGATAGATAGATAGATAGATAGATAGATAGATAGATAGATAGATAGATAGATAGATAGATAGATAGATAGATAGATAGATAGATAAGATAGATAGATAGATAGATAGATAGATAGATAGATAGATAGATAGATAGATAGATATGCTCCTGTACATGTACGTGCATGTGAATGTGCATGCATCAGTCATTGTTTTCTCATACAATGGCAGTTCAAGCTGACTACATTTTCCTGTTATGCTAAACATGCTTGATGTTTAGAAAAAGCTGTTTTTAACATGACTTGTCCACCATGGCCTACACAATGCAAACTACAGGGAGACATCATGACACAATAGACATTTTTCCTATAGCTCTATTTATAAAAATTCGCACAGCAGATGAAAAGGGCGCTTGATTTTGTTCTTCAATAAGGTTATTCTTTGAAGTTACAGTAGCCTATATTTTGTCTGTGTTTTTTGCTGTGCCTGTTTTCAGGCTGTATTATTTGATTCTCAAAGCTACTGTGGCTTATAGACATAACAACCTCTGGGGTTACATGGGGAAACTGTAATCCAGTGATAGTGATAGTGACAAGGACATGTGACCTTCAAGGCCATACACTTAAATAAGTACACCTTTTAAAATGCCACTAATTGTTCTTTCCAAACTGCTTAGTAGTAATAACTAATTGGTTTTGGCAGCTACAGGGTTTGTTGCTCTCTGAACGTGGTTCAGTAGGATAAATCAATAGAATATAGTGCATTTCAAAGCCTAGGTTGCAATGTTCTTTACAGAAAAAAAACTTTCACTGACACAGCAACAGTAACAATGAGATGCAAAACAAACATGAAGAGAAAGCTACAACAAACAGATTCAAAATGACATGGGAGAGACACAAGAACTGAGAACCACACTGAGTTCAAAGAAAGCGAAACCACCAGAAAAAGATGCAAACCATTCACATAAGAAAACCACAAATGACACAACAGCACAGCTTGTGAGCATACATGTTTGCACCAGGGGCCATGTTGGGTAATAATCCATCTGCCCCTGAGAATAATAGAGTCTGAAAATGGGCAGTCATTAAAGATGAAAGATCACGTCATCTTTTTGTTTAGTTTTCCAGCCAACAACTTAGCTGTTCAGCCGCAGTCTCATCTCTTTGTTTTCCATGTCTTCGAGAGGCATAGAAGCTACTTCAGTGGTTGGTAGAGACCAAAAACAGAGAGTAAAAAATTGGGGTCTATGGGGGGTGGTAGCCTAATGGTTAGAGTCTTGGACTTGAAACCAAGAGGGCTGAGGCTTAAATGCCGCTCTCGGCACCACCCTGGGCCCTTCAGTAAGGCCCTTAACCCCAATTACTCTCTGGGCCCCTTGTCCTGTATGTATTGTATATACAGAAGCCCACTGCTCACACATGTGTGATGGGTTAAAAGCAGAGACCAAATTTCATTGTATAGTGTACTATATCAGTGTACAAGTACAAATGAAGCTTTATTCTTCTTCTATACTTTATACTGATTCAGCATAAATGGTACATGATGATTCATCAGCACATGTTTGCTAATAAATTTGTCACATCAACTGAAGTGTTCAAAGTGCATCAGGATGACATTTTCCACTCTTACAGTTCTTGTGCTGTAGTATTGAACTTTCTCAAAGAGGAAGCTGTGAATGAAAAGACTGCAGAGACACTTTGTGTGACTCAGACTGCTCAAGTCTCATGGTATTGGCTGACCTTTAGAGTTTGCTTGTACAGAGATCAAGGACGATGGATTTTGTCCTCCACAGCATGACGAGATCTATTCACGGTCAGTACAGACAAGATGGATGATGAAAAATGATGGATCATGTTTTAAGACAGATGTGCGAAGAAGTGTGAATCTTTCCTCAATGTTCCCAGGTGTTTATGTTCAAACCGTTGCAGTGTTCCAAAGATGGGACAGTGATTGTGCTTTTGAATACGGGGTGATGGTGACTTTAGGGTTATATATATTTACATAATAATATATAATATAATAATATATTTTCCACTCAGCTCAGACTCAGTCGGTTTAACTTTTTGGAGAAACCCCTTGTCACGTGGTACAGAAGAGGCAGAGTCATCCGTAAAGAAGCAAGACTCTTTAGCTCCTCTGTCGTTGGGGGGCCCCTAGGAGCTGCTACGCCGCTGAGTCGTAATTCCTCATTCAGTACGAAGATCCGGATCACTAACCCGGATCATTCAGGAACCGACCAGCTCTACACCGTACATCATCCCATCACAGTCGGGAACTGAACGCAGAGGAGATAAATTGGAACTTAAGTATAGATCTCATCGCGATAGGCAACTGGTCAATACCGATCCCAATTTAGCATCAATATTTAGATCGATCCGCCCACCACTAAACTGTTCACGCCTCCAGCACAACGTGGCTGTCAAAGTGAGCGGCTTCAGCATTAACGACAAGGCAACAGACACGTCCGGAGGACAAACCCAACAGCTCCCGCCCCGCTCAGCTGCTCGTGGAGCAGAGAAGCGCGCGACTCTAGAAGAACCAAACTTTCCGCCAACTTCCCATCTCAACAAAGAAGGCGCAGTGGAGAGGGATCGAGGGATCGGGATCTGTGTCTGACAAAGCATCATCTGTCCATACGGAGTCTGAGTCTCTGCGAGAGCCTGCAGACATGACGCAAAGGTCCCGCGCGATCTACGGGGTCGGCATCGCGTGCGCTCTACTGCTGATCGCCGGCGTTGTCTTATACACGGCGCAAACCTTCCACACGCTCATGCACAACCGCCTGAAGAAGGTAACGCACGCGCACATCTTCATCATGTATGCAGGGCAGTGTGAATGGCTCACTTAATGAGTTCCCCGTTTGAATGAAGCGAGAACAAATGCGATCTGTTGAAAGTGAAAAAAAAAATCCTCGCAGTCCTAAGGAAAAACATCGCGCCTTTTCTATGTTAATAAATCATTTACTTATCATTAACGACAACATCTGGGTTGCCAGTTTGAGTAAAATACCCCCACGTAATGTCAGTAGTAATAAAACAATAAAACTTTATCAAGTCATTAACAGTGGGTTCCTTGTTTCTCAGTTTCTAAGTAACATCGTGTGCAGCTATAAATGTTAATAAGCCATTAACAAAGGGGAATGGGTTTTTCAAATTGTAATATATTGTCAGAAAAGTTAGTCACCCATAAGGGTTCTACTATAACATAACAAGCGTGTAATTGTAAATGTAAATAAAGTGTAATAGTCCTTTTGGGAGGGTGGTTTATGGTGTTTCCTTGATAAACCAATGAGCTGTCTGCCAAGTGTCTGGAGAAGGATGTTTCCCGACCTGGCAACCCAAACACTGCCCTTCAAATTGATCTATAAAGTAATTCTGAATGGTAAACCTTTAATAAAACAAGTTATTTATATGGTTTTCACCCTTTATAAATGTTGCCCTATCAGAAAGTGGTAATGGAAATGGCAGCGCATTCTTCACCCAGTTACGACACCCTCACCCACACTGTTTGCACTGGTGTAGATGATGTCAGAACAGTCGTGCGACATTGAACGACAACAAACTCTTTATTTATCATCTTTATGTATATCTATACCGACCTATCTTGTTGTCATTCAGCAACTGTGTCATTTTACCCGTCACTGGTTAAAATTAACAACGTTGGTCCTTGTGTGGCTCAGATAGATAGTTTATTGGTCTGTAGATTATAGGTTATCAAAGGTCAGTAACCCGCACTGTGAAGTCGAAAGCTAAACTTCCTCATAGTTTGATTACAGTTTTGCATTCAGTTTGTCTGTCAATAAAGCTCTGTGTTAAAAGACAAGATAGTTCCCAGCCGTTAGTAGATCCACAGGAATCGCTCTGGGCCCACTCACGTGTGGGCTAGTGCATTAGAACGTTCCACAGCTAAGAATACATTGGGGATAGTGGCTGTTGCTTATTCTTGGCATTGGCTGTTATTTTTGACATGTCAAAGGAAAGGCCGTGTCAGCTGAGGACAAATCAGGATGAGGGGAGAAAATATACTTCATCAACTTAGAGTGAAGAATATCAGTTAGTATGAAATGCGGTGTGAATTTTCATACTGTAATACTGTTACATGGTGGTGTGGCTTCAGTAACAGGGTATAAATACAATGGAGTAAAGGAGCAAACTGGTGTATGGTGTTTACGCGGGATCAGCTGGCAGGTGCTGACTGGAGTCTGAGGGTCCTTGCAGAAGAAGCAGCGGGAGGGTGGGGTTAGGAGGAATGTGGATCCCCAACTGAGTCCATGACAGTATATTGTTCCTCACTCTGTAATATGACCATATAAGAAGGCGCTGCCGGTAGATGTAAGACATTTTACAAATTTTAAATACCCACTAACTAATTTTTTGCTCAGCTTTTAACCAGTTCATCGACTACATTTTCCAGCCTTGATAAATTACCGTTTTACTATTTTTTTTAGTAGTGCAAGATTTCACAACCCATGTGATCACATGAGTGTGAATGTTTTTCACTAGTGGTTTGAACATTCTCTGATCCGTGGGAGACAGAGCAGTGGGTGTGATGCAGTTGGTCTGATTGTTAAACTGGTGGGAAATGAACATTTGGGGTCATGTAAACGTCAGCGTTCTGCGCGCTGCTGGCTTCTCGCCTTCTCTCTCAGCTGGTTACACTCTGCCGCTCTTTCCATGTTTGTGCTTTCATTCTGTAGACGGAGGAATCAATGGACCAGGAGAGCAAACACATTTTGAAGCGGTAAACACTAACATCTGTTGCACTGGTGTTTGTGTCACTTCAGTGAAATCATTTGTTAGTAAGTGCGGTTCAAAGTGAAGGTTGACTTTGCCAACAGCACAGGCCTAAAATGATTATTGGCCTGCATCCAGTAGTATTATCATACGGCACACCTTCATCGATTTTCATATCAAGCCTACATATAGTTATCAAGTGGGCTGGGGACTTATTCTCTTGTGCTGGCAGTTGGTTCTAATGCTGCTTTGTACACAATTTAAATAAAACTTAACTGGTAGGTTTGAGCCCCTTAGGCTGCAGGGGGTAAGTTAGTGTTTAAAAAGGTAAGTTGCTGTTAGGCAACAGTCAGTTTTGTAGTGCATTTACCAGAGGTGCACAGTTTATAAGTGTTTCTGTGTTTTCCACATTGACAGAAGAGGAAGTATGAGTTTTGCATTATTTACTGGACAAAACTGGACAAAACACTTTAGAATATACAATAGCTGTACGATATATTTCAGGTGGATCAGCAGCAGTCTGTCTGGGTGTGTTTAGCCTCTTTCATACTAGTAGGATTATTGTGAAACCAGCTGGATTAACATCCATCCAGCTTGTATCTGAGTCCAGCAGGGTACGTATGCTGTGACCAGTTGATAAAGTGATGCTGAAAGTCTACATGTGTTTTCGTCAGGGAGTTGTGTAAATGTAGCTGTGGTACATTTACACCACTCCCGTTATGTAGTGCTTGTGTAGGAGATAAGGGAGCGCTGCCATATTCCGTCATTGGAAGCATGAAAGGATGACATTTAACGACTGTTGTCTCCCTGACTCAATCTAAGGTGACAGCTTTATTGTCATTGACTACTCAGTTAAACTCTTTGTCTCTGAGCAAGGAAAAGGGACCCCAAAGGAGGAGGGGTCCAGTACCATGAAATAATGGGTCTCTGTTGTGTGGTCGTGCTGATGTGTTGCTTTTCACTTAAGCTCAAATCTGACACAATCAGGTCAAGGCTAGATTTCCTTTTTGAAGGAAATACGAATAGTCTTGCCATCATCCTGATTCTCCGACTCCCTCGGTTTTCCAGTATCTCAGAGGTTGTCTGCTGTGAATCATGGCATGGTTGTCCAGAGGCAGTGGTATCTACAGAGAAGAGAGAAGTTTTTGGTGTAATGTGCAGTGAAGCAGGAATCGTATTAGCTTGTGTCTGCACTACACTATTGGGGCCTCGTAAGGCTCGGCCCTGAGGAATGTGGCTCAGATGATTAAGGTCGCAGTCCCGCGCAGCCAGTGGCCATCCAGTTCTCTGCATCACATGATCTGTCTGCGGCTCTCCCCCAGTGCAGCCCATTGTCAATGGCAACCACTTACAATGGCTCTGTGGAAGGGTCTCCCCTAATACCATTCATGTGTGCAGCCAATGCGCTTGTCTAACGCTCAGACAGCAGCTTCCCTCCATGACCCCCCAAGGATGTTTTTGTTCTCTGGGTTGTTTTTACTTGGAGCAGACTGTGGAAACACCAGATTCAAAACATGTGTACGCTACTGCCAAGCTTTATGCACTCTTTGCAAGAATCGCACCAAAAGGCGCGGCAAAAGACAAAGACATGAGAAATATCTTGCAGAGGATGCAAAAGTCTTAAAAATGTTTGACTTCATTGAAGGCCATTTAAGCAATTTCAGTTTCCATTACATAGGCGTTTAAGCAGTAAAGCAGTTAATGTTTGTCTATTTGATGTAAACAAAATAAGTCAGTAAAATTCTTAGTATCATTATATCTGACCTGATTAAAGTAAAGTAATTAAGTAAATTAAGTCAATTAAGTAAAATTTAATTTTAGAGTTAAGTTAGTTAATTTTTATTGCTTATATCCTTCCATTGTTATATTGTTATTTGGCCCCAGAGTGTGTTTAATGATTGATCATCAATATTACTAGTGATTAATGACATATAATGAAGAGGGACTAGTGCCTTAAATGTCACTTTAATATGTACATAGTATATTTTTAATATCTAGTACGTGTAATTGATTGTTCATGTATATAATTAGACTAAGATATGCACTTTATGTCTCAACAGGAAATAGTTTTAGTTGAAGGCAGCCGTGTTTTTGAGACATGGAAAACCCCTCCTCCTCCTGTCTACATGCAGTACTTCTTCTTCAATGTGACCAATGTGGATGAGATCTCTCAAGGTGCCAAGCCAGTCGTCAGCCAGGTTGGACCCTACACATACAGGTAGGATACACTGAGAAGGTCACGTATCTGGTTTGAAATGCAGAATATCTGTTTAACGTATCATCAGACATATGATATATGAGAGGTGATGACTGGCAGTCAACCACAAATATCCTGTTTCCTCTGGGTTCAATGCAAAAGTGATGAAAGGCCTGTCACTATACAGAAAAGTTGCTGTGAGTTCGAACAGTGATGTGTTTCTGTTTCACGAGGGGTTCAGTCGATCATGTGAGACTTTCTCTGGAGTAGATTAGTCATTTTGAATTCAGCAAACAAAAACTTGAATAAATATCAAGGGTCAACACTGAAACACAGAAAATGAGATAATTGAAATGGTCAACCCCTGCCTACATAATCTGTATTTCACTGTTTTGGATGTTGTGTGGAAAGACGGTGTTGTATGATGAATTTAACGTGTATTTATGCATCGTGTTTTTAAATGTACAGTCGGTCGCTGACGCTGATTTCTGACATGGGAATGGTTGTAGAAAACGTTACTTGTCTTATTGTGTTTGCACAGGGAGTACAGGTACAAGAACAATGTGAGCATGGTGGAAAATGGCACAATGGTGTCTGCGTACAATATCAAAAGCTTTGTGTTGCTGAGAGAGAGATCAGTGGGTGATCCAGCTGAGGATAGCATCACCACTGTCAACATCCCGGCATGGGTGAGCCATGAACTAATGACCTTAAACAAGTAGAGGAAAACCTGTGCTCTGTGATTAATTTCCTTCTGCATTTTATTTTCTGTTTCCTCAATTACCGTCTCTTCACCTCCTACCCTGAATTCCTGTCTCTAGGCCGTAATGAACAAGGTGAAAGGTAGTTTCTTTAAATCCACCATGGCGTCTGTCATGATGCAGTCCCTTAAGACCGGTCTCTTCACAACTCGCACTGTGGATGAGTTGCTGTGGGGTTACGAGGATCCCTTGCTGTCCCGCGTTTCTGGGTCTTCACCTGAGGTGGAGAAGATCTTTGGCCTCATGTATAAGGTATGTTCCACGAACAGTAAAAGCTGATGAACTCTGCCTGGATTTCATTTCATGGCTCACAGAAACAAAGGTTTACAGTTTCGCCTTTGCTTCACGATGAAAACCGCTGCAACGGGAAAAGAAAAAAAAAACACTTTAACATCTTCATTGTTTGGATCTGTGTAGAAAAATGGAAGTGACAATGGAGAATTTGTCTACCACACCGGGGAGCAGGACTACATGGATTATGGCCGGGTCAAATCGTGGAGAGGTCAAAGGTAGCACTGCTGCAGCCTCACACAAACACACACTCCCCCATAGTCTTCGTCCACAGTGATGAAACTTTTAACCTTTGGATTAAATGAGTTTCTGGCAGCATGGAGCACAGGGCAGGACATCCTGATACTCTAAAATGCCCTACAAGTGGCTCTGATAACCCATTTTATTGTTCTACTTTCCCTGCTGTAATTATCGCTCCTACTCCTGGGAAACACTACTCTCCCTTTCTGTCATCTGTGAATTTGAGATAAATCTGTGTTTGATTGCCAAAACACTGCAATTTTGTTGTAATCTGCTGTTGTAAAGATGGGGTTGATAATGATGTTGATAAAGTTGGGTTTATGAAAACATCCAACTATTTCCTGAATGTTTCAAAAAAAAAATAAACCTCGGCATGAGCTTGCTTTTGCATAAAGGTTAAGACAGTTTGAAACTCATGTTTGTGACAAAATGTTGTTTTGCAGCCAGCTGACGTTCTGGAATTCCGACCAAAGCAACAGCATCAATGGATCAGATGGAAGTGCTTTTCATCCCCTGCTGAACAAGTCTGAGCGCATTTACATCTTCACCCCAGACCTCTGCAGGTACGCTTTAGTACCACACTGCCCTCCTCCAGCCTACATCCCATCTAGTGCCACAGTATACAGTATGTTGACCAGTCACCATGCTTCACTTCATTGCCTTCACAATTTAATCCAGAGCTGTCAGTAGTCGTGCCAGCAGTTTGGCCCCAGGGACTTTGGTTTGTTAACTGATCTGACGATTTGTACACAACTTTGGTCTAGACTGAAATATCTCATGAAATTCGGTGCAGACGGTCAGCCGGGGATAACTCTTAATGGCTTTCACAAGTGGATCAGAATTACAAGGGTTATGACAAGTTATGAGGCGATGGCTATTTCTTGCATATGACCTGAACTATAAATGTAGGGCTGGGGAGGGGGGGGTGGCAGGGCGGCGGCTTTCATATCTGCTGTGGTGTGTTCATAGGCTTCAGATTCCATGGGTTGTTATCATGACATTCACATTTACAAACAGCTCCACAGGTGACCTCACCAAAGCTTTCCTGCCAATATGATAAGGTCCTTTGAAGGGCTCGTGTGCCATTGTCCAGGAAATAAGGCATTCGAACAGAGAGGGAAGGAGTAGGATGACCGTCTTGAGGGAGAAAAAGGTTTTAAGGTTATTGACCAATACTGTTTTGTACCGAATATGAACACGTGGGAAAGAAAAGCATCGGGAGAATTTGTTGTTGACCCCGCTCATTTTTCGTCTATGCCTGCGCGAGCTTTAATGCTCCTTTGAGATTTGGCGTGGATCCTTGTTCAGAGCCGGACTATATTCAAGACTATATATGGAAATTGTGAAAAATGTGAACGTGACTTTCACACAGTAACCATTTGCCAAACCTGTTCTCCAGTGGACAAACTAACCATGACCTAAGAAAAAAACAACAGAACAAAAAAATCCAAAAGCCCAGTGCAGACATCATAACCTTTTTGCCGCGTGTGGAAAGAATTTATGGCGACATAGTGGTTGGTACCTTTGCCTCTGATTGGACGGGAGTCAAAAACCCCTCTCCCAAATGTTTACTGAAAACTTTCACCCACTTAGTCAGTGCCTGGTGGCCTCATCATGACAGTGTTATTGAGACTAAAGGGGAGGCAGCCTCCTTATTTCCTGTGTTTCTTACGATAATCTGAAGAGGAAATGTTCAATGAATGTTCACCTTTCACACGCAGCTCTTGATCTCTGTAAGATCTGTGTTTTGGTCAACAGTGCTCATCTGGGACTGATCTGCAGGGGAAAAAAACACAGTGAAACGAATTGCCATGTGTGACCCGACAGTGACCTTGTAACTAACAGCTGAGCCACAAAAAGCTCAAGATTTTGACGAAACGCAGGCAGGTGGCATTGTTCAAATACCAACCTGACATTTGCCTTACATTAATCTCTCATCTACATGTTGTTAAAGATACAACTTGACGCAAAGGCGCCGTTTTGGGGTGGAAGTGTTGCTAGAGCATGAGAAGTTACGTAATGAACAAAATAACAAGAAAGAAAAAAGAGCGATGTTAAGCAACAGCCAAGATTTCCTTCTGTTTTTTTTTATAGTTGCTTCTGTAAAATGAACCTGAATAAAAGAAAACAACAGAACTAGTAATACAGCTATAACAAAGATTTACACGTTCAGATTTTGCATATCTATACCTCGTCTTTTTCTCATCGTTGGGTGAGCCGTTCCAAACACTGACGTTCTACACACTTTTTTCATTCGTTCACCTGAAATGAAGTCTCACATGGTCTAACATGATCTCGAGTGAAGAAGCACTTCAGTCTTTTTATTTGGCTTCTCTCAGAAAGGTCAAGGGAAAAGGTCTGTACAGTATTGTTGCACAGCTGGTGGGCTGTGTAGGCAAGGACCAAACCCTCCCAGCTAGCTGGCAGACACTATATAGACTCCTTTGTTCTTACACAGAATCATCAGGATTCCCTATACAGGACAGAACGGCAGATACACATAGCAAGGATGAACCACAAACCACTCACAATAATGTGATTCTCTTGGAAGCTGTGCACACGTGCACACCCACATGAACACATTGTAACAAACCACTATACATGTATATTGATATAATGTTTATATTTTATGTAACTTTTATGATATTCTGTTAGGTTTCACTGTTTAACAAGTGTTTGCCATCTTCTGCCCTTGAAGTTTTCAAATGAACTTGTTTCTTCAACTTTTGCCCCCTCCCCCCCACCAAAAACCAATTTGTTTTTTTTTCTGAAAATAATGACTGTTGCCAAGCCGTGATATAACGCTGATATTAAAGCTCCCATGGCATCAGTTAGTCTTTGAATGTTTACCTCTCTCCAGGTCGATCTACATGGAGTTTGAAAAAGACGTGGAGGTGAAGGGAATCCCAGCCTATCGCTTTACACCGCCTCGCTCTGTCTTTGCCAGCAAAGAGGAGAATCCAGCCAACGAGGGTTTCTGCGTCACCCCGCAGGAGTGTCTGGGAACTGGCCTCCTTAAAGTCAGTCCCTGTCGGAAAGGTAAACGTCGATATGTTTTCTCCCACACAGTACTCTTTCACTCACTCCCGTCACTTTCACGTGAGCAGTTTTGCTGACTCGTTCGATTTCTGCCACGACTTCAGTATTTCTCCTACACAAAGCCTCAGTGCTCATAATCATTTGGACCTTTTTACTTGACACATTACTTAAAAAAAACCTGAAAACCTTTTGTTCAAAATAATAAGCGACAGATCATCTCAGAAGCAGTGAAAAGTACTGCTTTAGTATGACTAATACCACCTAAATTACCCTTGTGACACAGTTCTCCAGCCCTCTCCACACCTCAGGAGCCACCTGACCATGACTGGCTGGTAGCTGAGGGGCCATTAAGCCCTGTCACCTGATTCTGGCCTTGAATGTGACCACACATTGTCCTTGTTCCAGTTTTCACTGCTCAGTTGTCCCTTATGTCTCCATGTTCCCCTCTGAAAGAACGTTATCACTGTTTTACTTCATTTTAATACATTTATCAGACTATTTGCGTTGTATTCATATCACGTGTTACCTGTTTTTGTTTTTTTGTTTTGTTTTTTAGCACAAATCAAAAGTTACATTTTAGCTTCACACAGTACAATCCGAGATGAGCTCAACTGGATAGCGGGAAGTGCCTATTTCAGAACAATGAAAAATGTGGACAAAGATCGAAACAGACATGAGGCGCTAGGGTGTGAAAGGTGATTTTCTTCGTGTAAAGGAAGGAGACAAACAATAAACCTGGTGTGTGTGCGGGGTGGGGGTTGGGGGGCACGGCGACCTTGAAGGTTGTTAACGGGGACAGCCTCTCAGGTGACTGCGGGTGTACAATGTCTTTGTCTGTTGCCAAACACCAGAGGGGGAAAACTGTCACCTCTGACCCACTCCATCAGCACCTCCAGCTGTGCCAACGCCTGATCATGTTGTTGCTGCCAAGACACGTGTGGCTCGTCCAAAGCTGTGCTGCTGTTTTTCTTTTTCCTTTTCTTTTTGGGACTAAATCACCAACATTCCGAAGTACGCAAAACCAAACTGCACTAGTAGAGCCAAATTAAGAATTAATTGACCCTGCTGTTGTTTATCTTGACCAAAACAGAACTGGAAGACAATGTCTCCTGTTTATCATATTAGGAAGGAACTCAGCAAGAGTAACAAGATTTTGTATTAGGATAACATACACAGTCATTAATAAGAATGACTGAACATCGGTAGTGTTCCATTTATGCACCTATTGTTTATTTACCTTGGAGCATTGACCTTGAGTAACAGGGCTTTTGTCCCTAGACGGAAGTCAGATTATATCTGGTTATATTATCCTGAGGACTGCCTCAGGTCCCGATAAGATCCTGCATTAAAGAGCAGGAAGTTTTTTTCTCAAATGATTTTTTTTTTTTTGGCCTGCAATTTCAATTAGCGACTCAGGGATGCTGGGGTAAGACGCTGCGTCCCTTAGTTTTTTTCTTTCTGTGAGTTAGTGTGTACACGCATCGTTTTTATCCAGACCAGCACATTACAAACACAACAAACTTCAGCGGCGTCTAATCTGAAATTTTAGGTTATTGTTTCACAAATTATAAATAAGTAAAGACTATTCATAAAATATGAATGATGACATATAATTAATAAAAAAAAAAGGGTGAGTGATACAGTGTTGGAAAGCACGTGGCAGCTCCCACAAGTCCCACTTTCCATAATTGTTTTCATGATGAAGCACGCAGTCTGTCATAGTTGACGTTAACGCACTTTCTGAAACTTTTGTTTTATTTGTGAGCTGAGCTTTTTTTTTTATTTCTCCCTTCAGTTCTTTGTTTTGCCATTCGTCATTTGTCTTGTCATTGTTTCTCCTCTGACAGGTGCCCCAGTGGTTGCCTCCTTCCCTCATTTCTACCTGGCAGATGATAAATACGTGGATGCCATTGAAGGAATGTCTCCTCAAAGAGAGCATCACCAAACATACCTAGACCTGAACCCGGTAAGCCGACGTGACACCGCAGTTGAATGCACTGTGAAATCTTTTGCAATTTTGCTTTTTTGCAATTTTGCTTTTTTTGTTCACAGACGACTGGAGTGATCGTACGTGCAAACAAGAGAGCTCAGATAAACGTCTTGGTCAACAGAATTACTGGATTCCCGTGAGTATCTGCATCCAAATAAACTATTGTTCTATTGTCCTGATGTATTGCGCATGTGTGTTTCTACCGTGTAGCGTGTGACAGTGCTTCACAACCTTTGCCTTGTATTCATTGTACAGGAAAACAAGAGGTCTGAACAGCACGATCATTCCTGTCATGTTCATCAATGAGGTAAGGAACATCAAAGTTTTATGTACAAGGTGACACAAATATGCGGAAAAAAGTTTCTCCCCATCACTCAAATTGTCTTTCAATACCCAGAGCGTGGTGATTGACGATGCGTCTGCGGCAAGAGTCCACAAGCTGCTAATGATTGTCACTGTAATGCACAACTTCCCACTCATCATTGTGGGCCTGGGCGGCCTCCTGCTCATCATCCTTATCCTCCTTGTTGTGATGTCCCGAAGACGGAAGGTACAACACCGCTTCACCTCATTTCACGCGCACAAATTACAATTTTCTTGCTTTATTCTAATAAGTAATTAGCGTTAATTTATGTAATAATTTATTCTTTTGCTTAACCACACACTAATGGCACTGTGCATGTGTGTCTCTGTGCAGCAGGAAGTTAAACGTGTTGCATTTACCAAGCCTCGCTATGCTGTAAGTTTTTATGGTTACTTTTGCTTCTTTGCATTGATTTTCCATTTTATTTCTGCCTAATTCATACTTGTGTTTTGTTGTATGTATTATGTAGCTGCCTATGTGTGCCTTTAATCACATTTTACAATGTGCACCAAAAATTTCTCCTTCTCTGAGACAATTCTAGTGCTTTACAATTAACACATCTCTGCTTTTAACACAATAATATAATGTAATATCATTAACATTAAGCCAGTTTAAATATTTAAAGTATGATGGGACATGTGAGAACATGAACTCAAAAGATTATTGATATGACTGAATATGTAATACTGTTTTTTTTTTAATCCTCAACCCCACTAATACTGTTTGTTGTCCTCAATCTACAACCACAGACGTCTACTGAAGAGGACACCTCTTACTCTCCAGTCAGTGACAAGGAAAAGGATGATCCTCAGAATGGAACCTATATTGGTTTGACTCCTAAAGACGACCCACAAGCTTGAGCAGGAGGGAGCTAATGGTCGGAAAGGGGCTTTGTACATCATCAACTGTCAGAGTTAAAAACAGGGATTTGGGTTTTTCCTTTACACTTGGAAATCGTTGATGATGTTTTATTCTCCGGGTGGGGCAGGTGGTTGGGTAGAGGATGGGGATTTTTTATTTTTTCTGGTCTATATTATACAGTTCTGTGGGCACTTAGTTGTAACCCATTGAAAAAAACTACCTGAAGTCCAGGTCTAGGCCGTTTGAAGGGCTACTTCTTGCTGTTCGGTGTTAATCATTTGCTGATCTTGTAAAATTCCTGACATCAGGCCGCCGTCGTGATGGAGACCACAAGCTGTGTCAATTTTAAACAAACGAAACACACCCACCTCAACAACCTGAGGCGTGGGGTGATAAGATTTCAGTGCTGCGGCCACACCTCCTTCTCTGTTTGCCTACATTAAATTCCTGACTTGCTTTGAACTCACAATTCCAGCTGTTGCCAGCTGACTTCTCCACAACATGGCACAGTGGGTGATTTGGGACGTGGGTGATGAAATGTGATTTTTTTTTTTTCGGATATCATACCTCTGAAAAGAGCCAAACACACAGCAAGTATTCTCTGTCTGAAGACACTTACGTTAATCCAGTATTACTTATCATTTATGTGTCGTCCTAAACATTTTCAGGGATGATTGTTATTTTCTGTTCATGAAATCATCACTATGGCAACCCCTGAAAAGGGAAAAAGCCGAAAGACGAACACCAACAACAAGACAACCTTCATCGTTTTTTTGTAAATATTAATGTAGGTGTGTGAATGAAGAACTTCTTGACTTAGAGCTTAACCAATGTCTTCTAGTGCCATAAGAGGTGCCACATTGTCTCAGCTGTGTTAAGCCCTGAACGTGACAGGAGTCTCTGGTTGAAACAGTGGTTCCAACAGTACTGAATTTATGTGTTGACAATGTCATTCAGCTTAACTCAGCTTATTATCACTTCACATTGTGCTTTGATGAGGGTGTTGTTAAATGCCGTACTTGTATCTTTGGTGCCGAATGTGAAACGAATCGCTTTTTAAGTAGAGGGGAGTTTCACGTCAGGTTTCCAGCTAATTCACCAATAGAAAGTGATGCTGTGCCTTTAAAAGAATCACTGTTACTGTGTTACTTTTGTTTATATATATATATATATATATTTGTGAAGATAATACTGCGCCATACCAACCCATCTACTCTCAACTACAAATCAGTTTCTTCCAGCTATCAAATAGAAATGGGGCACGGAAAATCTTTTCATAGCTTTTTCATAACAAAAGGGTAAAAGTGCACTTTGCCAATGT
Organism: Trinectes maculatus; assembly: GCA_016785345.1. Classification (NCBI taxonomy): domain Eukaryota; kingdom Metazoa; phylum Chordata; class Actinopteri; order Pleuronectiformes; family Achiridae; genus Trinectes; species Trinectes maculatus. The sequence continues at coordinate 249,387 of JAFBJQ010001055.1, forward strand.
TCTGCTTGAATGATATACTGCACAGCATTCTCTCTCAAAGCTGGAGAAAACAATACATTTCAGGTGCCATTAAAGAGAATATAGAAAATGCTGCAACTTACTGTGACGAGGCCAGCTTTTATTTCTGCTCATTCATAGTTGTAACATTTTTTTTGAGGGAGTTACTATAAACCATAGTGGAGAAACTTTAACATGATCCACTGTAGCTTCCTATTAGTGTTTTGTACTATTGATGTATCGATCGATCGATGTAGACATTAATTTAGTTAACAGGGTGCAAGGATGTAACTGAATGGGAATAGTGAGAGAATTTTTGCAGAGGAATAAATTAGTGTGGGAATTCATTAGAGAAAGGTGAATGGATAAATCCATCAATTTGTCAAAACACAGTATTACAAAATATTACAGTAGTGGTTGAAATAGGATAAATTATTTTGTTACACTGACAAAACAACATACATTAAAGCACTGTTTGGGTTGTACATGAAGCTATTTTTGTGCCATACATTGATTAGAGATTGTACTTAAAGAGTTGGTTGTTAATACTGTTTTTACTGAGTACACAAAAATCAAGTTTCTGTAAATGTGTCTTTAATTCCCTCAGGGGGACAAATAAAGTTTTTTTTGAATTTGAATTGATTTCAACCTTTTTTCAAACCTAAACACTAACATGCCAAATTAGAGAATAAGCAGAGGAAATACACTAAAACACTAAGCTAAACTTAGTGTGTGTGTATTCATATATATAATTGTTATTAATTTTTTTTAGTAAAGAAGCTTCGGTGAGGTTTAAAATTAGAAGGCACTTGAGAAGACCCTCATTTAATATAAACTGTCAGTGCCTTTACACTTAAGTGTAAAGCCAATAAATTATTGTTTTTTCTCTTGAACAGATGATAAAATCAGACTATCTTCCTCACAACTGTCAGTGCTCTGGCTCTAGGTGGCGCCAATGCGCCATTATGCTGGACCATTAAAGTAAAGTACAGGCCCGGTATTGCAGATACTCATATTGATTGTTCTACTTTTTACTTAGAAAAGCTGCTCGCTTATTTTCTTTGTGTAGGGGAGAGCAATGCGTCATAATTTATTAAGAGAATGAATCAGCAATATGCAAATTTGACTGAAAATTAAAATGTTTAATTTTCATGATATTGAATGATTTTGTGATTTTTTCCTTTAATTAGTTATCATGATTATTTTACCTTTTATTAACTAACTCAGTACTCTTTTATTAACTAACACCAAACGGTGCCCCTCTTCCTCTCTGCCCAGTGTGTGGTTCACTCATTCATCTCATCTGTTTGATTAATGTGTGGGCAGTGGTAATGTAATGTCAAAGAACTTTTCAGTATGATTTCAGTCAATGTTTAAATAAATCCAATAGGACATGAGATGTTGATGTTAAAACCGTGTTTTCAAAAGACAGGACAGTGATTGTGCTCGTGAATACTAAGGTGATGGTGACTTTATTCATTTTTATTAAGAGGACAGTATATTTTCCACTCAGCTCGGACTCAGACGGTTTCTCTTTTTTAGAAATAGCCTATCTGTGTTTGGAGAAAACCTTTTCATGTGGTGCTGAGGAGACAAGGGTGCAACATGAACCACTTCCTTAAACAGCGAGGCTTTTATACGTCACACATGACGTATAAAAGCCTCATGTGTGACTTTTATACATCACACATGACGTATAAAAGCCTCATGTGTGACTTTTATACGTCACACATGACGTATAAATGTAAGTTACCGCGTAAGTTACCGCGTTTCATGAAATACTTTCTGAATTTCTCGACACAGATCGTCACATCGCCAGCAACGGGAGTTGTATACTGAACACAGAGAAGATCAACTGAAATCTTATTGTCGATCTCATCGGGCCATTATCTAGCAATACCGATCCCAACGTTTGTGTCGCTGCATCGATATTTTAGATCGATCCGCCCACAGCTAGTGGAGAAGAAGAAGTGGTTCCGGTGACTGTCAACATGGCGTTCAATTTTGGCGGAGCTACTGGAAACACGGCGACAAGTATGAATGTTTTTTATGAATTTGAGATTGTTTTAACGAGATTGGAAATGTGCCTTATATTAATTGCAAACATAGCGTCACTTTGGTGTGTGGACATTAGCGACACACGAAAACAGTAAGCTAACAGCTCACATTAAGCTGCCGCAGCATCACAGTAGCATTATCTACTGGCTAATGATGAACTGAATGTGAAAAATGGCTGTGAAGTAAAGTCAAATAAGTCAGTTGTTAATCCATCAATGCTATAAATCATTTTACTTATAATTTTAAATGGGACTGGTAACGTTCATTATCATTATTATTCTGTGTTGGTGTGTGGCTGACTGTGGTGGCTAACCAGCAATTTTCACAGGCTGGTGTTCGTCAGTTTGAGCTAACATCTGTGTTTTTAACTTGGTTTATGAATGAACGAGTGAACTGTGACTGTACTGTCCTCTGTTTATGTTCATGTACAGGCGCCCCCGGGTTTTCATTCGGCTCATTTGGTGCTAAGACCACAGCGTCCACGGCGTTTGGCTTTGGCCCCGCAGCCACCACCACCACCGCCTCGTCTGGGTTCGGCAGTAAGTCCAGGCCTCACTAACCGGGCTCAATCATGACCCGAAGCAGTCACAACTTGCTGGGGCCTGATTGGTCACCGTCACTAGAGAGACGTTCCTGTTTTGGGTTGTTACCAGATGTTACCATCTTAATTAGACATCGATTTGATCTGTTGAATTTGGACAGTTAAGACCACGTTATTAAACGTTTGAATCCATTCCTTAAGATTCCCTATTGGAAGCAACAGTGTGTTGTTTACTTATCTAGTTATGAGCAAGTTTATGTGACTGTATTTTTCTATAGCTCTTACAGCTCCTGGTTTTGGGGCAGCCACCACCACAGCTGCTGCCCCAGCCACAGGATTTGGATTTGGCTCCACCAACACCGGTAAGATACTCCAGCAATTTGCAAAGCAATGAGCACACACTCTGTGACTGTTTCTACAGTTAATGTAGTTAATGGCAGTTAAATTAAACTCCTACATCTCTCTCACTCTTTCTTGCTGCCTGCCCGCGCTGGTTGCAGGATTTGGGGGGCTGGGAGCTGGAAGCACCATGGCTGGTGGGTTTAGTTTTGGGGGGTTTGGTTTAAATGCCAACCCAGCAGCAGTCAGCTTGAATGTGGGGTGCTTTGGTACAGCAACCACCACTGGCACTGTTTTCAATTTTGGTAATAGCCTGGCTAGCACAGGTGATTTTTATTTGGTACAGCCCGTGTCTGTTAACTTACACACCCATCCATTCTCATGTATCTCTGATGCAGTGTGTCTTCATCTCACCTTGTGATTAATCTCATAACACATGATGCATCGATGTTTTCCATTTGCATGCAGAGACAAAATGTAAATTTGAGCACTCATTTCATTTGAGTCCCGGTGGAAGCTTTTAAATATTCATCCTACATGCAAGACAGAGGAATAGTTCTAAATGGAAAAAAAACTTCCTCCTTGAGAACTAATTAGCCATGACTTTATTTTTGTTATTTAGGCACCTTTGGTGGCTTTGGGACAACGACAACAACTGCTGCACCATCGGGCTCCACTTTTAGTTTTGCTGGTCCCTCCAACACCGCAGGTCCGCTGCTCTCAGTTGGAACAAAAAGTGAATTTTGCCCTTTAAATTAATAAACAAAACAGAAAATAAGAAAGCATATGTCTCACCCTCTTGTTTTTAGGAGGCCTGTTTAGTAACACACAGAACAAAGGCTTTGGATTCTCTTCTGGGCTTGGCACAGGGACCGCTACTGGGACAACAGGATTTGGGACTGGGTTAGGAACAACTAGTCTTGGTGGGTTTGGAGGCTTCAATATCCAGTCATCTCAGCAGCAACAAGGTAAGAGCCCATATTTCATACAACAGTGTAATTGTTAGACTTGTACAAGTTGAGGCAGAGCATTAAAAGCTTTTTATCAGAGGGCTGCTATAAAGCACCAAGATTTAGCAACCACAATCTTCCACTACCGTGCTGTACACTTCTCTCTGCAACAGGGGGTGACAACAAGCAGAAAGTGACAGATTTACGCTGTGGCATTATCATCAACCCAATGCAATGCTGATGCTGAGCTTTAAGTCTGGTTTCAGACTTATGATAAAGCCAGGGAAAATATTTGGGAACCTTTAATATGTTATAAAATAGTTGCTAATTAAAGCAGTAGTTCTCTCTGGTTTCAGAAAACCTACCATACTTTTCTTTCACCATACCAGGGGGCTTGTTCAGTCAGCAGCCGCAACAAACTCAGCCCACGCAGCTTTACCAGCAGGTCACTGCTCTGTCAGCTCCCACCTTATTAGGAGACGAGCGTGACTCCATCTTAGCCAAATGGAACCAGCTGCAGGCTTACTGGGGCACTGGGAGAGGCTACTACACCAACAACAACCCACCTGTAGACTTCACCCAGGAGAACCCATTCTGCAGATTTAAGGTAAAAATATATTGATTGGAGGTTTGAGGTGTTGTTTTTATTTGATACGGAATAATAAATGTTTTTCGCCTGTTGATTGCATTTACTAGGCCGTGGGCTACAGCTGTGCCCCAGTGACTAAAGATGAGGATGGTTTAGTGGTCTTGATTCTCTGTAAAAAGGAAGCTGATGTGCGAGCGCAGCAGCAGCAGCTGGTGGAGGCCCTTCATAAAATCCTGGGAAATAACCAAACACTCACTGTTAATGTAGATGGTGTCAAAGCCTTGCCAAATGACCAGTAAGTGTATGAAAATGTCATACTACCCCTACCACAGATATAGTATAGAAACTGGGGATTTTTAGCTCTCAGAAGTAGTTTGACATTGATGATTGATAATAAACTGATTGCGATTATTATGTCTCAGGACAGAGGTGATCGTTTACTTGGTTGAGCGTTCCCCTAACGGCACCTCCAAGCGGATTCCTGCCACCACACTCTTAAGTTATCTGGAGCAGGCCAATGTCAAAGCCCAGCTCACACAGATTGGCGTGGCCATGTCTGTCACACGAACAGAGCTGTCTCAAGCACAGCTCAAACAGCTGCTGCAAAATGCTCCTGCAGGTACACATATTATTGCATGTTTGTCGTGCTGACCTCAGAAAGTTGCTGGTCAGTGATTCAGTCATCTTGAGTTGAAACTAAGATGTTGTCTCGCCTTATTAGGAGTGGACCCCATCATCTGGGAGCAGGCCAAGGTTGACAACCCTGACCCAGAGAAGTAAGTCTATTAAAGACTTTCCACAGTGGCTGCTTTACTGAATGAATAATGTGGCGAGATGGAGGACATTTACCTAAGACTGGGTGCACATTTTCCTGGCTTTGGTTGTTTGTGAAATTGTTAATGAACAACTCCAGCTGTGTGTTGTCATTAAGAGTCATTTAATGTTTTCAGGTTAATCCCTGTGCCTATGGTGGGTTTTAAGGAGCTGCTTTGCAGACTGCAGATTCAGGATCAGATGACCAAACAGCATCAGACCAGAGTGGATGTAAGTGGGGTGTGGGGGCAGGGGGTGCTGCTACAGTTAATTCTCAAACACATCACTCTACAGAGGCTCATCAATTTTTTTTCAGGTTACTCACACACATGTTTATGGCCCCTACAGATAATCTCTAATGACATCAGTGAATTGCAGAAGAACCAGGCAACCACAGTGGCAAAGATTGCCCAGTACAAGAGGAAACTGATGGATCTCTCTCATAGAGTGCTGCAGGTACTTCCCTTATTTTTCTTTGAAAAAATTAGTCACTTTCTATTTTTTATAGGGTTGTAACAAATGCCCCGGCACTGTCCGCATGGTTACCCAGTTAATCTCTTTTGTTTCAACAATTCTTTCACATTTATCACTTCTCCTCCTTATTTTTCCCTGTTTCCATGGCAGGTGCTGATTAAGCAGGAGATTCAGAGGAAAAGTGGCTATGCAATCCAAGTGGATGAGGAGCATCTCAGGGTGCAGCTGGACACAATTCAGTCTGAACTCAATGCCCCCACACAGTTCAAGGCAAGTTTTCCCTTGTATAGCTATTATACGTGCTCATAACTTCAAGTGCTCGTTTTTTCTTTCACTGATCTTGATTATTAGGTTTAAAATGGTGAATTCACTAAACTGTGAAATTTGCAAAATTGAAATTGCATTAACATTATATTTATGGGTTTTAATTCCCAAGGAGTGAGTAATGTTTTACTTTTCTGAGCCATTACACATACATAATTTAGGAAACGTGACATTTGATGTCATCTGTTTGGGACCTGATTGTTTTCTTGCAAAATAACACCACTGCTATATTTTTGGCTGCTGTTTGAGATCAATCTTGGTCTGATAGGTAATTTCTCCTCTTCCAGGGTCGTTTGAATGAATTAATGTCCCAAATCCGGATGCAGAACCATTTTGGAGCTGTGAGGTCAGAAGAGCGTTACAATGTGGATGCAGACCTTCTGAGAGAAATCAAACAAGTGAGTCAGACAATGAACAGAATCCATCTTCTTTTTATATGCGCATACTGGAATGGACTGTAATCTTGTTAAAGGCTTGTATAAGTGTCTCTGGAATTACTCCCTCCAGATAATGCTGAAATTTATAATGGAGTACTTAAGTAAATTACAATGTTCATATAAGTTTTGTTTAGGAAGCAACTTTAGCTTAATCAAAGTTTAGAAATGTTCTGGCATCGACTGTAACACAGTTCCTTTATCTTTTGACATTTAGCACTTGAAGCAGCAGCAGGAGGGGTTAAGTCATTTGATTGGTGTCATCAAAGACGACTTGGAAGACATCAAACTTATCGAACACGGGCTCACCGACAGTGGACACATCAGAGGAGGCATCCTGAGCTGAGTCTACCCTACCAACACATCTGTATGCTCTCACTGCTATTAATTTTACCACAGATAATCCCTAATCACCTTTGTCATGCATCAATGCATTTGGAAACAATATTCTGCCTGTGGGTTTGATATCGAGAGCACCTGAATGATTTGGTGTAATTACTCTGTTACCATTTTGGCAGTTTTATCAGTACATGCCCCAGAATTTGTACTAGCTTCATAGAGAAGCTCAACAATGTCCAATAACAGCTGATTTCCCCTGATGTCAGATCAGATCATACGACCATGCATATGTCGGAACTGTAAACAAGTTGTGTGACTGAGCATGTTGTGATTCAATACATTGTAAATACATATTTGCATTTCTTTTTTATGCTGTAAGAATGATATTAAAATTTCATTTACACTTAAAACATGTCTTCCACTGTTTCCCTCTTGTGGTTGCATCTATGTACATTGTTGTGATGCCTTTGTTTACCTCTTCGGAGTGGCCTTTTCCAACATCTCATCAAAGTAAGGCTTGAGTTGATAGGATTCATGTCCTGGATTCACATCCCCACATGGATGAAAGACTGATTGGCAGTTGAACTGATTAAGCAGCTTTCAGATAGGTTATATCCCCTCCTGCAGAAGGGTCACACGTATCCTATGGGTCTGAATTACACACTGGATTTGAGATTGTTATTGTAGAATAGCGGAAAATAAGGACAGATAAAATGACGCATTATTGTTTTTTTAACAATGATACAACAATGAACAAATTTCCAAAGAGGTTTGTCTGCGTCTCTAATAGGATGCCCAACCAAAATCAAAAAGGTCTTATGAAAAATGGGCAAAGAAGAAATTACAATTGTCCAAGATGTAGAAAAGTTCTAGTTTGCCCCTGACGTAACAATGGCAGTATCCAGGTATGTTTAGGACAGTTGTTAGTTTTCTCTAAGCAGCAGATCAGCAGCTGCAGTTTCTGCTCCACACTCTTGGTTATGTGCAGAGAGGTCCACCAGGCGAAAAGCCTCCATGAACTCATTGATATCGATGTTCCCGTCCTTGTTGAAGTCGATGCTCTGGGCCAGGTCTGCGATGGCCTCGTCGTTGATCTCTGTCTTGAGATGCGAGCACAGAAGTTTCCAGGTCTGATGAAACTCCTCGAAAGAGATCAAACCTGCATAGCAAAACGAGTCAGCTAGTCAGGAACATCAAGTACCATGCAGTATCAGTTGATTATGTAAACAACTTGTAAAGACCCTATTTAAAAGACACGGTGTTGTGTTTGTAGCCAGTGGGATAAATAGGGAAGTGTAGGTAGGGAAAAGCAGAGAAAGGAGTATTCTGCTCACTGACCTGAGTGATCTGTGTCTATGATTCGAAAGATGGTTTCCAGGTTGCAGTGGTTCCTGTACATAGTCTCCAGGATGCTGGTGTCAGATACCTAATGGCAAAGTAAACAATAGATAAGGATTTTGCAACATACACACATGCTGATTGCAGTAATGTAAGTCTAACCTCTAGTTTGGGCTCAGTGACAGAGAGCTCCCCTATCCACTGCTGGTAGTCCACCATGCCGGATTGGGTGCTGCTGACAAGCTGAGGGCGTAGCACCCTCCAGGGAAGACCCAGCTTCAGTACACTCTCTGTGGCACTGGCCCAGTGCCTGACACTGATCATCCCTGAGACAGACAGGAAAATGCACAATCGTAATTTAAACACTACATACTGATAAAGTGCATCAAGAGGCAGATACTACTACTACTACTAATAATAATAATAATAAAAATAATAATAAAACCACTCCTCTATTGTACCTGTGTTGTTAGGATCAAACCCCTGGAAGGCACTGATGAGATCTGACTTATGCACAAAGAGTTGTTCCCTAAGAGCTCGCAGAGCAGATCTCTCCGTCCAGCCAACGCTGACAAAGAACACGAGGAGAAAAAAAGTTTTTCTTTACTTCACACTGTATAACGTGGAGCATCGGTGAGATGGTACTGGCAAAGCCTTTGGTACGTTATGTCTACCTTTGTCTCAGGGTGAGCTCTCGGCACGTCCGGCTGGCCTGATACTGGATGAAGTGTGGGACCAGATCGGGGCCCAGTCTGATGTAGGCTCCTCTGTTGCTGCCCATCTCATAGTAGTTAGATGCTGAAAATATAGTCAGCACCTGGATGCATCAGGGGAGTCAGTCAGCATCAATTAGTAAATTTAGATTAGTACAATTAAACTCTAAGTTGCTTGTCGTGTGACTTGAGTGTGTGTGTTCACCCTGTGGTTGTGGCAGAACTCATAGCCGTCCTGTTTGCACTCATGGGAGCGGATGAGAAGCTGCAGGTTGTGTCTGCCCAGCACTTCCTCAGTGACATCTGGGCCCCAGTAGCAACCTCCACCTCGCACCATGTTGGGAATGCAGCCGTTTTGGGGCATGGGATCACTCCACAGTACATCTACTATCTGGGTGGATAAACCCGTTACATTTGACAAAGTCAAAAAATGTGTTCATTCTATAGCTATGCTGCTTGTGCATCATCAGTGTTTTCTATCATCAAGATCCATTTTCTTTTCTATAACGCACCTGTTTCCACTCACGCTCATCTGTCTCTGTTGTCACGTGACGTCGGCCTGCCACTGGTCCACCAGCTGCTTTGTTGTCGTAGTTTATTGTTCGAGTCCCGCCACCATTGATTGCACAGTGGGCCGGCTTAGGAGGCCTGAGTGCTGACACGTACTGCGGATATTTAAAAACGCACAGTTTATAAACACAATCATGCCCATATTGATTGTTTTATGGTCTCAAAGATACGCTGCTTCTTGCATGTGCAGAAGGATGCTGAAGGCATCTCGTACCTTGTGTCTGTCCACTCTGGAGATCATGTCGAGGTTTGTCGTGTCAGAGATCCCTCCGTGCACAATCAGCACTTTGTGATCGATCACAGTGGCCAGAGGCAGCGAGCTGAAAATCTTCTGGAGAAGTTTTAGGATCATCTTGCCATGCATCTGCAGACCAAGTGAAACATATGATGACTCACTAATGTATTCATTATTTTTATTAAAGTGATTCCAAAGGTAGTTTGATTGAAAACAAAAACAATCCAAATATACTTGCAAGACCTACCCTGTACCACGCAAGACCTACCCTGTATTTTCCCAAAACTTCTTTTGTGAAACCATATCTGGAGAAAACAGCCAGTTAAATAAGCAGATTAGTATATGAGTTGGCGGATGAATAGACAGTATACAGAATATTAAATACATGATGTCATATATGAGTATAATCTAATTTAACAAAAACAATGGATGCTGAGACAATTGGCAGAACAGGCCACTGAGTGGGGTTATGAATCAGAAAGCAGGACTTGGACTGTTTGCCAGGTCTACACATACCTCAGGTTAACTATGTGGTCCTCATGGTTCCCTCTGTTTAGATGGACATCATTGGGATAAACAAGCAGGAACCCAAACAGAATGAGCAGGATCTCTAAAGAGTTTTTGCCACGATCCACAAAGTCTCCGTTGAAGACATACGGCTTCTCGGAGGACGGCAAACCATTCTGGACATCGAGTTCAAAGTTTACATTAACATGACCATCGCTGAGTGAGAGTATGGCGGTCTGTTTGTTGTCATACCTTGTAGAATATCAACAGCAGGTCTTCAAGGTGCCCGTGTAAGTCTCCTGGGAAGGAAATAATCTAGCGTTGATATTTGCGTTAGAAGTTATGAGGGTAAATTAGGTACAGGAAACGGCCGCTGTTGTGTACCGCATATGGTAATCTCCTTCGCGTGACAGCTGGAGACGTGATTGATATTTGTAAAAATTCTCAGGAGTCTCCATGTCTCACCAAGTAGTTGGAGCACATACCGAGCATGGAGCTGCTACTGGGGAAAAAACAGGTATGAATAAACAGAGCCAACAAATCAAGCAGCCAGTAAAACTTCTGTCTGGTCAGTATCTGCCACATACTGTAGGTGCTCCATGTGCTTGTGTGCCTACTTGTTTGTGCTTGAAGGCCTCGACCAGCTTTGACACCCCACAGAAGGTCATGGGGAAGGTGAGATGGGGGCCGGCGTAGCTGTCAGGAACCTCGATGCTCTTGTAGCAAAAATTTCTCTCCCACTCTGCATCCCGACAGATTTCATTATCACGGAAGATGTGAGATATGAGGTTTCCTGCGAGGGAAAGGACGAGGAGCGGATAAGTATGGGGAGGGAAGGCCACTTTACGTTTCCCAGCAGGATGCGGAGTCGCTGTCAGTGATACAATGAAATCTATAGCGGGGAGCTGATAGTCGTTGTCTTACTTTCGCTGTTGGCTGGGGTGAAGTGGTGCATCAGGAAGCAAAAAAAATTGTAGAGCTGCAGGAGGAGATAGGGAATTAAAAAACTTTTAGTTAATTCACCGAGGCTAAGAAAACGTGTTTACAGCCTCTTCAGAGCAGCTGGTGAGACTGTACTGAGGCACAATGGTGTTGAAATGTTAACAACAGCATTTGCTCATGTGCATTTAACAATTTGATCACATTGATATGAAGTAGCTGTTACTATTACCATGATCGACACAATGGTACATTATGGTATAAAAACAGCCGTTGCTAATATTGTGTTTTGCAGGGAATGAATTAATGGTGACCAAGTAGTAATTATCTTAAATTAATTAATCAGTAATTTTATTTTTTTTCAAATTGGGTTAATAAAATGCACCCAAAACAACCTAACCTACCCTATGAAAAAAACTGATCAAATATGCAAGAACACATAGGGACATCTATTTATGCTGATTTACTTTTTTTTTTTTGATCAAGTGATCAATTCAGTCAATGAATAATTGCACTATTGTAAAATTTCATGGCACCCTATACAACAGATCTGTTGTGTTGGTGTCTGATGGACATTGCCATCCACCATGCTATTAATATGGTACACACCGGTGTGTCACTGTGGTCACATTAAAGATCAGTCGAATATATGTGTGCCCTCACTTTAATTTGGTCTTGCTCTCCAGCATATTCAATAGACTGGAAGATATTCCACGTGCACCTGCGTCTGATCTCCAGCCGTGCCACATACTGACGGTACCAGCGCTGGATCAACAGAGCCGCCCTGATTGCTAGGAAATAAAAGAAATATACTCAGTGATACAGATGATTATAACTCTTTTGCCTGTGATGCATCAATTCACTATGTTGTGAAGAAGCTCACCTGTGGCAGCTTCACAGCGTGCATAAAGACGGAGTAGTTTGCAAAGGGATTTGAGTAACTGAGACTTTTATTCTTTCATTGTTTATGTTATGAATCAGCCTTTTTATGTGGAATAAAACGGATATTTACCTGGAACTGAGATGTTCACTAAAAGCGACACAAAGTATCATGACGGACACTGAGTTATTGCAACATTTCTGAACATTACTATGAAAATTTGTAGCATGAACACTCCCTAAAATGATATTGATCAAGGTCGCACCTCTTTCACATTTCTCCAGCTGTCCTTCCGATTTTCCCAGGCCGCATCCCATGACCCTTTGCTGTTACTGTTACTGTCAGAGACAAAGATACGAAAAACCTTGGGTTTTGCAACATGAGAATAATACAAATAAGAGATCACAACATATCTTTTTACAACATAATTGCAAGAGCATGGACACAGTCAATATCGTATTTAATCTAAATGAAAGAATGAAAATGAATGTCATGAAAACATAACAAACAGAGCACAGGCACATGAAAATAAAGCACTGGCTCGACTGACCCAAAGTTACCTTACCTGGACACGCTCGCTTTTTTTCATAACCTCAAATATTTCAGCCTCCCATTATCTCATAGTCTTTTCCATTTCCCAGGCAGAGCAACACCCGTCTCAGTGGCTGCAGTGTTATCACTGGATGTCCCGTCCCTGCAGCTACACACTCACAACCATCACAGACACACACCAGCCAAAGGCTGATGAGCAGCAGAGCCTTGTCTTGGACAAGCCGTGTGATCACTCAAACAAAACAAGATGCAAGTGGATTAGGATTAAATCTTACTACGGCTGGCATCAATGCTGAATAAACTGATGAGCGCTCTGACAAAGGGCAGCAGCTGTGTTGAAAGTTGGGTTGGCCTGTGTCGTCGATGTGTCTAATACCACAGCTCTTTCTCCAAATACACACACCAACCTACCAAAACTAACCACAAGTTCTATGCTCTGTAAATGCAGACTTATTTCCATATAAACAAACAAGTTCGAAAACACTGAACTCATATTACTCCTTCACTCTAAACATAGAAAAGATCTCTGCAAAATCTTTTGCAGCAGATGCTGATGTCTTTGTTTCACATCACGATATTCACATGTCTAAACAGGTTGAGGAAATAATAACGCTGTCAGTGTGTGTGTGCGTGTGTGTGCGTGTGTGTGTGTGTGCGTGTTTGTGCATCAGAGGTCTGCGTTATGCAAAAAGTCATCATCTAGAAAAGTCTCATTTATAGAACACATAAAGACATAACAAATGAATGTGATTGCATGACTGATGCAATGTAAGGACCCCAACAATACAACAAAAGACACAATCTTTCACTCAACAGTTAAATTAAAGAACACTTTTTTTTAAGGCTTTCCAAATATATTTTTCTTGCTGGATTTATTAGAATTACATAGCAATACATTGTTACTGTACAGTATGTGTTCCTGTGTTTCCTACAGTAAATCCTACTGCTACCTTTGATCAGTCCATATTAGATTATGCATTGATGAAAAGTAGCCTCCTAACTGAGACTCCCCTTGTGTCTTTGTGAGTCAAGAGGCATTTCAAGATCATCTCTGTTGTCTGCTTCAAATATCACTGCATCACACATCTTCTGCAATCTGTCATCTGTGTATAATGGCTCTTTGTGATCTCGTCCAGAGCAGCTGCCCGTGGCGTCCCTCCCAGAGTCACCAGATCAAGTGAGTCGTGGGAGACGTCTGCTGCTCAAGGACTGTGCACACTCATGCATAGTTAAAGGAGGAGCCGTGTCCCTCAGTGACCTCAGCTGCATGTGTAAATGTGCGTTATTGTATTGTTTTGGTTTTTTTAATGACTGCAAGAAATGTAACTTTATGTTAGAGCCAGCAAAGCCCATTAAAGAACAAAACTAATAATTGTTAGGAGCATCTCTACAACTTTTTACATTTGTTCCCATCAGAATGCATATTATATTACATACTAAAAATATAAAAATATGCATAAATATGTATAAAATATAATACAAATAATTCTATAAAAATTCCCATATGCTGAAAGTGAATAGTTGTGTATCCACAATCCAATGATGTGTTCATCACATGATTTTGTGTGCTGTCATGTTTCAGGCTGTTGTGTTGTGTTCATTCTATGGAGAGGGTTAGTTATTTATGGAAGTCTTCCAGCCCTGAGAGGTCGAGGTCTACAGCAGGGTGAGTTGAGGCCTGTAAAACATCTTAAGCAAGATCAGATCACATATTTGTGGTATGATACCCAAATATGTCTTTATAACTCAGCGTGCTTTCGGAATAAGAAAGACAGTAGAGTCTTTCTTATTTTTCTTTTTTCTTTTTTGAGGAAAAGTAATTACAAAAGACAAGTCTTGTATCAGCTTGAACCAAGCATTCCTGTAGCACTGTTGATGCAATATCTTTTAATATCCACTACAGAAGTTGAATTGTATATAATGGGCTGCAGTGTCTCTGTCTGATCCACATAGGCTCACACAGTTGTGGAAGCTGCCACGCTTTTGTTCATTTCCTTCTTGATTTCAGATTAGAATCCCCTAACTGACAAATCAAGGACATAAGGAATAATAGAGTTATTTAGGTTATCACAGGAGCTATAAAGCCAAAAAAGGAGCAGAAGTAGAAACTATGCATATGCAGAAATGAATGGACAGCTTGTGTTTTAGTTGTGTTTAGCTAGTAGAATAAAATATTTTATACAATGTTAAGAAATATAATCATATTAAAATAAGACATATGATAAATACATTAATAAATATCAAATTTAATATATTTTAATTTATATATGATAAAAAAGCAAACAGTCAGTGTGTCCACTTCTTGTTTGTTGATTCAATAAAAATAATAATACAATTTTTTGATTTAATTCATTTCAATTTGGGGAAAAGTGTTTAAAATGTAAAAAAAACAAACATCTGTAATATTTTAATTTGATGGAAGACTGCTGTACACAAGTCTTGTTTTTATAAAATATTTCATACACATTAAGCATTATAGTGTTGCAGTATAGAGTAAGAACAAGCAATAAGATGATTCTAACAACCTTAAAGGTTGAGTACGTTAGAGGGCATCAAAAAGGGAAACTGTATAAATTAATAAAAAGGAATTAAAAACATGCCATGAATAAAAATAATAGAAAAAATAATAGTGATGCATTTTGTGTGTTTTTTGTGTTTGTTTTGTTTTTACTGCCTCCTTCTCACCTTAAATGATTTGAAAGTTTGTCCTTACCAACGGGGTCAACCTTCAACCTTTTTCAGACCAATGCCTTAACATGTAAGCGTCTCTTTCTCTACTGGTCCATCCTCCTCTATGCTTTCACACAGAACGGGGGACAAGAAGACAACAATGTTAAGTATCTCAAGGCCACACTGGGGCACAGGAAGATAAAAACCCAGGTTCCCAGGACCTGACAAACAAATCTCGTACATCATCCTCGCCGCTTCACTCCCATCTCCAACCTCCAACCAGACGCACGGAACCAACAGCAGCTCAATCTGTTCAACTCATCCACCATGTCCTTTGCATTCACTGTCATGATGCTCTTGGGCAGTTTGGCCGTGCATGGCTTTACCTTGCAGCCATCCAACGAAGAACCTGCAACCTCTGCTGAGTCCCGCAACAGGTTAGTGTCAACAGATTGATTTTTATAGCTTTTGTGCTTGTTCAGTGTCTTGTTACTGGAGATGTTTCATTGTGAGCAGGGGAAATTTAAAACCATCTTCATCAATATTGTCCAAAACAATTGTGAGGTTAGTTTATTAGATACTCAGCCACGCTGCTCTGGATCAGATTGCATATCATGAGATCTGTGTTGATGAATGTGCACTGAGGCACATAAAAGGAAAAAGGGGGAATTGTAGATTCTGTGTTGAACACTTGGTTTTATAGGAACAAAGTTTTGTCAATTTTCCAGGATTTCTTAATTTTTTTTTCTGTTTAATTATTTTTAATATGATATTCCAACGTGAATAGGTGCCCGGGTGAGTCACTGCAGCTCATCAGGAAGAGTCTCCTCAGATCTCTCGACTTGCAGGCTGAGCCATGGCTTCCTGCAGGTGCCCTGGATGCTGCCAGCGGGCAATTGCAGAGCATCCTCAAGACCAAAGCTCGCGAAGCTACGAATGCTGCAAGTAAGTCGTAACCAAACTTTAAAAGCTTCTAAGGATTCCAATCTTTTCAAGCGTGAGCCTAATCCTCTGATGCATTTTACTTGTTGATCCATTTGTAGCACAAGGTGGTGACAGTCACAGCTCCATGACCGCCGAGATCTTCATGAAAGGTAAGCGTGTAATGATGTGCTTTAATTGCTTGTGTGTACTGTACGTGCTTACAAACATTTGCTTGATAACACTGTAATCACTACAAATATGAATTCTATTGTTTGCAAGATCTGGGCTGGGACAACTGGGTGATCTATCCTCCCAGCCTCCACATTGCTCGCTGTGGTCTGTGCAACCCCGCAATGAACATCTGTGACCCACAGGTATAATTCCCTTTCTAATTCAAATATTAACATACATGATTTGCATATTTGAATTGCAAGTGTATAAGTCAATCAATCAATCAATCAATCAATTACACTTCTGTTTCTGTCCCTGACTCCGCCTCTCTTTGAACTTATGTGATCCAGGTGCCATGTTGTCAGCCCATCTCTTTCAAAGCGGTGCCCATTGTCTATGTGGATGAATTCAGCCATGTCGTCATTACCTCTGTGAATCTGGCCAGCAGCTGTGACTGTGGACCTGTCAAAGAGTAAAGCTGGGTTTATCAGCCTGAGTATGTAACCAATGTGAGCCACCTGGCACACAAACAAAAACACAAGATTCAGAATGAGTAGCGAATACAGCTCTACATGTGTGCCTATCTTCTCCAACAAACACTTGTGTTGCTTTTATAACACAGAGTGTGGGAATGTAATCACACAACTCTGTGTTGCATCTTTTGTATCTCTGTTATAACCTGAAAGAATGATACAGTTAGCTGCACAGATTTGTTGCTTCATCTAACCACAAAATTGATCTACCTTTATTATCACTATGCTATTTTTGTGACATTGCTGAGATTACTGAGCTCAGTCATAAATTGTTCAAATAAATGTTTGTGTGCTATTGTTTGTTTACAATTCAAAAAACATTTTCTGGGCGATAAATGCATTTCTTTAGGTAATTTCAAGCAATTCACATGCACCAAATGGTAGAAGTCATATTGTGAGTTGCAGCAGCCTGATAAATGCTGACAGGTTATCTTTAAATAAGAGTCATGAGTTCAGAGAGCTTTTTATAGTTGCTAACCGAGTGTTCCATCCAAAAATGTAAGCCTGGCCAGAGCCAAACACTCAAATGGGACAACCGTGTCTCCTCTGGAAAAGGACTGCTTCTCATCATTCAAATATGTTTGATCAAATTCCCAACACACAAAATTGCCATAAAATTGTCATAAAAATCATACAATTATATTTTTATGTGTTCAAATTGTAAATAGAATACTGGCTTTCCTTCTTGATGACTGAATGTTTTTTTTTTGTTGGAAGGGAACTTTATGAGAGAAGATTGTCCTCATTAGCTGAACTCTCTGCACCTAAAACTTAGTATGAACAACATCTGTGCAGTACTTTTCCATTCCAAACTTCCATTGACCAAGCATCGAGTTCAAATTTATATTTTCTTTTTATATTTTGTGCACTGAGTTACCTTTCTAAGCCTTTGTAGAAATACAGTGATTTCTTGCTCACATATATTTTCAATAAATATCATTAAAATCACCTGTTTGTCTTCCAGCTGTTTGCCTGCTTCTTATTTGTAAGACATTTTAACATTGTATAATTCACAGAAAGGATTTTGTTAAACCATACCCAACTGGTTTGGAGGATAACACACCAGATGGTTGCATACTCTCTAGAGGGAGGGAAATAGCAGAGGAGGAAATGTTGGCACTATACTCCAGAAAACCAGGCGTTGGTCAGGGGAAGAACATGTTGCGCACTTCTTAAAAGCCTCCCAGAATTTGTTTTGCTGGGTGTGTATTGGCACTGTGGGCTGTTATAAATTTTTTTTCCTGCACTGGAGCCGTAACTGATGATTTTTACGTTATGCAAGCAAGGTATTGATCGCAGACTACAGTAAAAGAACAGGACAACGAGATTTGGGCCTACAGCTCGGCATTGCCAGTAAATGGATTATTTGCTGACGCTAACTAAAATGTCCAAATATTTCACTGTGTGGATGTGTTTCGGTATACTGCCCACACTTGTGGTGACTGCAGGGGCAGTTGAATGTTCAGAGAAGGACTCACAACTGAGACTGAGACCAAGACCAATCCCTCGCATGGTGGCAGGTCTGACAGACTGTTTAATGGAGTGCACTGGGATGACATACATCAAAAAACTGCAACTTCAGGATGATCACAATATACGACTTCAAGACTCTGTAGCAGGTAAGGAGCCACAGAGAGATATTTTCAAGTCAGTGGGAGTTTGCTGTGAAATAAAATCTGACCAGTTGTGCATGGTCTAAAAATAACCTGAGTGTAAATGCTAAGACATCAGCTGTGGTGGAAGTGATTTGTTCGCTTACGCTGACTCATCTTTTAGTCTTGTGCATTAACCATCTGCGCACTGGCCTCACTATAGCAATTTCTCTCCCCAGGAGAACTCGGAGAATACTGTTGGTCTAAAGAGCTCAAGTGCAACACTGGGGAGAGCTTTCTGCATGCCTATGTTGTGTTGCCTGTGGATACTTCGGCAGTCGGACATGAGCACCTGGAGGTCAAAGCAACTGCACCCACAGTCACCAGACTACAAGTACACAACAGCCCAACCACAGTTGCAGACGACTGTGGCCTCCGTTACACTGCCACAGAGCATTTCAGCACAGAGCATTCAGGGACATTGTTCTGTGTTCAGGTTGTCACCCAAGAGAATGTCCCAGGGGACAGATTTCTTAAATGTCCCCCATACCTGGTCACTTTCTGGCAAAGAAATCCAAATCAGTCCCTCCAACAAGGTGGTGGATAAGTGGTGAGATAATGAAATATCAGTTTTTGATTAAGTTCTCAGAACTTTCACGTTTCACAACAACAACTCGGGGCCTGGCAAAAATGTTCTGGAATATTATATGATAATTTTAGATGAATATTTTTCATTCAATAAAGTGTTAGCGGCATTTTATAGTTGTAGCCTGTTGAAATGAAATAATTTTATTTCAGGCTACAAACTAATGATAATTATTATTATTTCCTGACTACTTACTAGATTAATGTATTAATTGTTTATTCAAACGAGGTAATTTGCAAAACAGGGAGACGAGCGCAATTTGTGTTTAGTCCAATGTATAGTCAAATTCTCAGACTGAGCAAAATTATTAATTGGAAAGCAGCAGGTCTCGCATCCGAGAAACTGGAACTGTGAAAGCGAACGTTTCTATGCATAAAACAAACAAACATTGAAACATTTAATGAATGTAGTTACAATTTACCACTGTACAATCTGTGTGACTGACAGTAAGACCACTGGTTGGTAGTCAGGCTGAGTATATAAGCTGTTACTATGGCCATAATTGCATCTACATTTGTATGTTTTGATTATAAAATATCCACAATACATAAAATAGTGTATAACTAATTCACAATTATGTACTAGTGGCTTACACGTCATTTACAGCTATTGGCAAAGTAATGGATCAGAGAAGATAACAGAATGTAATTTATTAAAATGGCTCTCATGTAACTCTGTTACCTGAGTGAACGGGTGTTTTTTTTATGATTTCTGAACTGATCTCTACTGTCAAAAGGTGTTTTTGTTTACTTTATGTGATGCAGTGATTAAATATACTGTGGGGTAATATATGCAAAAACATAATTTTGCACATAGCTTTGGGTTTGCTTTTTGTGACTTTAAACGTTTTTATTCTAGAGCACAGAAGCAGATGTGGATCATTTTGCATGCATAAATCCACATCTGCCAAAGACAATGAGAAAGAAGCTGTCCCCAGTTACATTACATACGGATCCTGTATGTTTTTGTCTTACCACTGTGTATAGCAGACTATGTCAGTATATACTAATGTCGTTGTTGTACAATGTGAAGAAAATAAATCACCTGCCACTCATTGTCTGGTTTCGTCCTAGTTCTATTCTGTTAATACACAAGAAATTATATACTGCCATCTAATGGATATATGGTAAAAAGGCCAGTATGTGCCACATCAAGCTCTTTGGATGTGTTTTGTTTCTAAAGAATTCAATTTCCAAGATAGTAAGGAATCCACATGCAACAGCAAATGGATAATTGGTCATCTGGATACTGCTTGATCACATACACCCTAGATTCTGCTTATCTCTAAATGAAGGAAGATGGTGGGGGTGAGCTCTGTTGGCACTGGCAGACACTCAGCAGCAGTGTCACCTAACCACCCACGGTGAGTGTCCAGTAACAGACCCCATGGTGTGTGCATCAAAAACAGCAACACAAAGACATGCTTAGGTTTTCACTCAGACATAATTCTTTCCTGGTGTTTTATGCTCAAATTCAAACGCTTTTCTTCTGAGATGCTGCACCAGCAAGCAACAAAAATACCGTGCTACCTGTGATGTTCTACACATTCTTAATTAAAGCACGTATATTTGATATCAGTATTTAATGTCACATGAGTCATGAAAAAAATATTTACTATACTATGCACACATCTGGTACTTCAGTCTCCCATTAATTGGTGCAACCAATTTAGACAATTTACAGACTATGCCACTGGCAACTGTGTTTTTTCATAGCATGCCATGCATGACAGAACTTACCTTCCTAATAGATATGATATATTTTTCTACAATAGTTCTGTCCATTATTTCAACCAATCAGCGGTCATTGGATTATAATATTTATGTCAAGCAATTCATTTTTTAATGCTAATATGCATAAGCCAGAAAGTCACCGTTTTTGCAGGACTCTCACCACCTCTCAAACAGAGACACACAGTATGTAAACACAGGTGACTGTACCATGTCCGTCACGTAGGGGTACTGTTGCAAAGTTTTGGCAAACTGTTCTTATAAAGAAAAAAACATGAATAACATAGCTCTTATTAGGCTTGCTCGTTGCATTTATGCAACGTTCACGCGTTTTGTTGGGAAATGAGTGCCTCGGAGTTGTTCGCTGACAGGTTTGCGCTGCGTTGAGTGTATAAATCTGAGCTCGGTCCCTGGGAGGCCGACCAGAGTAGACCAATCCAGTCGGCAGCGAGTGGACGACCCAAACACGCACGGCTAGCACACAACTATCAAACAACGACGGCGTGACAGTCATTTAAATGAACTAGCAATCTTCAACAATGTGACCGAGTGAGGGGAAGACCTCGGTGGGGACTGTCAGAAACACATGACAGCCAACTTTGGCTGCTGTGAGAGACGCACCATGGCATCTCAGCCGAGGTAGGCAGACACAGCCGCAGCTAGCTGCTAGCAGCAGGACGTTAGCTTCCCATCCCGACTGGGCGACTAGTGTTAATTAGTCAAGTAGAATTAGCCTGCACACTAACACCGTCTCAGAATGAAGTTTTGGTTTGATACTGAGTTAAAGTATCAGTGTTAAAGGAGCCTGGGAGCGGTGGTTGTGCTGTGGTTTAAGTGACAGGGCTTCGACTTACAGGAATCGACAGGAAAGAGAAGGCTGATTAGATTTTGACCAGCTGGTCTTTGGACCGGTCGCAGTGTTTACAACAGGTTTTCTGCTTCAATTAACGTTTACAGTTTCAGTCAGTGGTGAAACGTCGCCTCGCTGATTTGTGAGGAGAGCCTCACCCCATGTGTTCGACCAACTTGGACTTAGTTTTAACAACTCATGGTCGGAGAGTGAGAATTTGTTTGATTTAATGCACGACAAGGTGACGGACATCAATTCACTGATTAACAACTTTTCATTTAGAATATACCGATATATGAGCAGAACATAATATTTTCTTTCACATCTTTATCTTTCCGTGAGCCTCTCAGCTTCAAGTCATAATTATGGTCAGTAACTAGAGTTTAAATCAGTGACTGTTTTTATAAATAGTAGATAGTGGGATGTAGTAATCATACCATCAATAGGATGAACATCGTATGAACTGTCACGGCCCTCAAGAGGTCTTGTTTTTGTCTGAAATATGATCATATCCTCACCTACTATCTGCTGCTCAAATGTGTTTGTGTATTTACTACCCTCTATCGCATGAATTTTTATTTTAGTAGGAAAACATAATTTCACCAAAAATTTTGGGATCTCGTGTGTCCCTAATAATATATCAATCATAACATGTGTCCCCCAACCCCCATCATATTTGTGTTTGTTGCCTCAGGGCATGTGAGCGGATTGAGGAACAAACAAGCAGTAAATACATTACATTATTTATTACATGCAAGTTTTATTTTCAACAACAACATGCACACACATGTTTTTTGTATACATTATGATGCTCTACAGACTGAACCCTGATCTTTTAACTCTCTGTCAAACCTGATTCTGGTTTCTTCAATAATCAATAATTGATCGTTCCTCAATTGATTATTGAGGTTTTCCCCACTGTCACTCTCCTCAAGCTCAGTGTCAGAAGGAATTAGCCTAACTGCTCGTCGATGTCACATCCATCTTAAAAGTGCAAATGCCATGAATGTACATATTAAATCACATTTTGTGAGATGTTTAAAATGTTTCAAACAATTGAATTTAATACGGTAAATACAACAAACAGATTTCTCTGGGTTATGATCATTGCTATATGATATTATATAAGTATTATTTCAGGACAGTTGTTGTGTCAAACTAATAAAAAAAAAACTTCAGCAAAACCTTTGTTTCATGTTTGCTTTGTAAGACCAGTGTGCTACTTTACCCCAGGGCATCTAGAGTCTGTGACCAGTTTATGATGTCCTAGCGTGTTGTCCAGTCTCTCTGGTACTTTAATGAGAGAGTGCTCATCTGTTTGGTTTGGTCCCAAATCTGCATTGCTAGACTTGTTGCCATAGAAGCATTCCATTGGGGTTGCCAGTGAGCATGATCAACACTTAATTTTGTTAGGAAAAAAACAACCAAAAAAGAAAAAATCAAAATACAGGCGTTCACTTCACTTGGGCAAATTCAAAATTTTTTAAAGAGCCTATGTGGGCAGATGTAGTTCCTTACTATATTTTATAAACATAAACATTTTACTTGATCATCATATCAGTACTGTTAGTCTTAATTATTCATTTGATGCATGTAGTGGCTGTCTGTCATCTTTGGGGACGGAAGAGAACAGATGTGAATGTTATGGTGAATCCTCATGGCATCTGGGAGTCTAATTATACGTGTCTGTGTGACTGTCACTGTCATCTCCCATTAGACACTACTGCTCTGCCCTTCGGGGAGATAACTGTGTAATAAAGATGCCTTGTATTTGCAGTCTGCAATTTTTATAAAAATCTAAAACATATGCTAAATACTGATGTGAGGGGCTATATTTCAGTCCCTTCCACACAGCGGTGGAGCAAGTCATTCATTCATTAAGTGTGATTCCATAGAAATGATGTACTTGTGGTTTTCATTTTATTTTTTTCTTTCTTTGTAATGTTGTGCAGTGTACACAATGAAGACAGGAACCTTCTTCGCCTCCGAGCATGGGAACAGAGGAACCAAGAAGCCAGCCAAGCCAAAGAACTCAACCTTGAGAATGTGCCACTCTTCGGAGAACCATACAAGGTAAATCAAGTTTATCTTGGACTTCATTTGGTTTAGTCTCAGAGGTCAGTCATGGTAGTATCTTTGAGTATTGGCCAACTGCAGTATTCTGTGGAGGAATGTAAATCAAATATTACAATATAATATATTTTGACTCAAAAACATGCATAGAGGTGGCAGGACTTTTCAC
Organism: Trinectes maculatus; assembly: GCA_016785345.1. Lineage (NCBI taxonomy): Eukaryota > Metazoa > Chordata > Actinopteri > Pleuronectiformes > Achiridae > Trinectes > Trinectes maculatus. Next base: position 273,337 of record JAFBJQ010001055.1, read on the forward strand.
AGCCTTTATTTTTGTCGACACGCTTCATCTACAGCTAAGGGAACGATAGCCTGAAACGCGAAACTTTGCACAAAGAATATCCACTATTATGGAGAAGCAATATTTTATCTTATTTTTAGAACATAATAATCAAACGAAACTTATGTTGGTCTGTAAATGAGTTGGGCACAGAAATATTCCCAGAAGTTATATTGTTTGTAGATAACACCATATCTTTGATTTGAAAATATTTTTCCAACAAGTATGTGTTTAGAATAAGAGTGTGCAGCCAGTCAGGGGAAGAATTTTGGAAGAACATCAATGTGGGCTTGATGCTTAAATGTTACTGTTCTTTCTTTCACCATGAAATGATTTTATGTTTAAAAATAGGTTTTGCAAGCTGAGATATGTTTTAATACTGTATGTTTAATATTTGTATTCTAGCTAAATGTATACACCTTTTTTATTTTTTAGACAAACAAAGGAGATGAGCTTTCCAATCGAATCCAGAGGATGCTGGGAAGTTATGAAGATGGGAATCCATGTACCCTCACCACTGAGCCTTTACCCAGTCCTGGCTATGTAACTATCTCACAAACAGGTCTGGGTGTGCCATGTACCGATAAATCAACCAAAGCTTCATTCCAGAACCATTACACGTCAGCCATAACCCAGAAATGCCCTTCTAGTAGCAACGACTCCTCCCAGCACACAATGACGTCCAGTGCCTCCTCTCCTAACCAGCATGGGCATTCATCCACTCTCCCTAAGATTTCCATGCACCACAGTCAGGGCAGCCAGCCCGGAAACTCAGCACATGAACAAAACAAGAGCGAAGCCCTCTTAGATGTCAGGGAGCTTGTCAACCTTCCCCAGGAAATGTCTGCTCAGTCTCCTGACAATAAGCCTCAGCCATTCCTACATTCCACTAACCATAACAACAGTGAGGCGAACAATATGGACACCTCTGATAGACATCACCTGGAGTCCTCTGGTCGCCTCTCTGAGTCTGCCAGCACCATGGATGTTTCCGCAGTGAACGTTAAGCCGTCCCCAAAAGATGCATCTCTTGCTCAAGCAACCAAAACTAACGTGTTACCCTCTCAGACCTTCCCACCTCTCCTATCGTCGAAGCAGCCCAGCATGGTCATGACCCAGAAGCCAACAGCCTACGTGAGGCCCATGGATGGGCAGGACCAGGTGGTCAGCGATTCACCTGAGCTGAAGCCTTCACCAGAGCCATACGTACCATTACCAGAGTTAATCAGCAAGGCTGACTCGGGCAAAAAAGAGGTACTGCCACAGTTCTTAGAGGTGAGTCCATTAAAATTGTAATATTGAATTTAAAATAAGTAATAGTTGTTAATAGATACTTTTCATTTTGTAGCAAATAAGATGAAAGGATGAATACCATGATTAAATCTGTACTGAATGTTTAAAGCTGCCATCTCAAGCCAATTATAGTAGTTGGGCATAAAGACAATAAACAAAGTGATGTGTATTATTTAACAAGATTGTTAATTCCTAGTAGGTGGATTTCTTTACCCTTTGATAGACACAGATCAGCTGTTTCCACCAGTTTCCAGTCTTTTATGATGACAAAGATAAGCTGGGAAAACATGGAAAGTCCTACAGATTTTTACTTTCTACTACTTATTAACTACTGAGCTACGAGCTCAGAGCATTGTGTTACTGCTGATCTCAGGATGTTTTTCTGGAATGTCTTCATAGTTTTTATGTTTCTGCTTGACTTAGGCTTTTAAAAAAGGCCTTGGACTGTCTGTCTTTTGCATCTGTCTGTCTGGCACACATGTATACAACCCTTGCACCTGCAGCTCTCTGAACCTTCCCTTTACCCTCCTGCAGCAGTGCTGAATGTGCCGTTGTTTTCACTGCTGTTACTAATCCAGTGCAAGATAGCTAAGATGTGATTCATTTCTCTATTACTCACTAAGTCTCCATTCCTCAAGTTCCACATCTGCACTCAGTCATTCATTGTCTTTGTGTGGATGGTCTTATTTTTAACAGTGCATAACAAGGAGAAGTAATGTGTTTGTAGCAAGGTGTTATTTCAAGAACTGGTCAATGTAACACAATGTGTAGGTCAGAGAGCAGAGTTCCCTGTGCAAACACAGCAGAGACAATCAGTCAGACATTGAGTTTACATTTGGGCTAGTGCGAAGAGGCACAATGTTCCGTGATACAGAGCAGATAATGCTTGAATAAAGATATGATGCAGGGCACACTGTTTGTAGTTCGGCACTGCAGAGCCTCAGTGCAATGTTTTCTACAAGTGTGATCTTTCCAGCATACATTTTGGAGGATATAGTCTCATGTTTTTCTCAGGTGAATAGCATGTTGTAAATGGTATGCAGAGTGCAAGTTATGTTTTTGTGTGTATGTGACCTCAGCTGTCTCTGATACCTTCACCCCTGGGATCAGCAGAACAATAGATGAGCTTTGTCACCAACTTACATAAGTGCTCCGGGGCCCATTCACTCTGACCGTATCTCAAACTTTGTCTAGTGAGAGGGGAAAACTGAAAGAGAGATCTGAAAACAAACTGAAATGTGGGCTGTTGACTCATTCACACACAGTGTTTATCTGATGTTAGGAGCTTTTGCATCACTCATACGCTGTAGCTAGCTGTAGAAGAAGCTTGATACAGTTTACTTTTTATCTCCTATAAATAGTTTCAGGCCTGTAGCATGAAGACAAAAGTGGGCCTTTTTATTTGAACAAAATAAAAAGGTTTATAACAAAATCGAAGAATGTGAATGATATGAAAGAAAAATAATGTTTAAGTTTTCCTCACATCATGGTAGATTTTCATAGAGGTTTTTCATTGTGATTTCAAGAACTTATAATTATTCTTTTATGTTCTACAGACAAGGACAAATGAAGCTCAGTGTGTACAGGACATCTTGACGGTTTGTCCAACTATTTATGCTTGACTGCTGTAATTTGCCAAATGCCATTGTATGTATACATATGTATGTATGTATGTATGTATGTATGTATGTATGTCTGTCTGTATGTATGTATGCATAAATAATCATATTTCATAAATATTAATTACATTATTCTAAATCACCTCTGTAAACAGCAATTACATTGATAGTATACTATCAAAACATATTTTGCTTTGCGTAAGTGCATTTTTCAATAAATATTGTACTTTTTTGTCATAGGAACATAGATGACACGTTTAATTTAAATATTAAATGTGAGGGTCTTGTGTTGCTGCTTCTAGTTTGGGCTATGCTTGTAAACTCCTTCACACATCACTTTTTATTACCCTCCACAGGAAATGACCCACTCATGGCCCCCTCTCCTGACAACTATACAAACACCAAGCATAGTTGATCCCTCCAAATCCCCGTTCTCAGCCAAGGTCATTCATGTGCATTACCAGTTGATATACAAGTGGTTTAGTGTAAATGTTCTTGCAAATGCACAAACAAATCAAGCAAACGTGTAGCCCACAATTTTTTTTTCTCTGTTCACAGAAAGCAGAACATGTCTCCTCATGTCCAGGACAAAGTGAGTAAGGAGGATTCAGGCAGAGAATAAGGATAAACATGAAACAAGACAGAAATACATTGAATAAAAGCTGTAATCCAAGTTTAGACCCCATTACATGCAAAAATGTTTGAAGAGAGATTGATCTGTCATCATTAAAACAGCCTTTAGCGTCACAAAACGTAAAACTTGTAGGATTGATCATCTTTAGTGGAAGTTTGTGTAACATGAATAACATTGTCTCCTCTTCTCCCTTTTCCCTTAACTAACTAATTCATGGGCTTAAAGCAGCATCTCTCCTATGGCCTCTGTCTCAAGTACAGGGGGTCCTCGAGTTACGACGGTCGCGAGTTACGTTGTTTTCGTGGTTACGACACATCTCCCGTGTACTTCCCGTGGTTACGACACATCTCCCGTGAACTTCCTTGTTTCGGCTTAAGCGGTTTGCCCCGTAAATACGTAGAGACTTCGCACGGGAACTAGTTGCTGAGCGCTCTCTCTGTCTCTCAGCGTGCCTGCCGGCTCTCCAGTACCTCCACAGCACAGCTAGGCTACTCTGCCTTGTGTTTACCTATGTGAAATGGACGGCTGGCGGGGGGTGCAGCGGCAGTCGGTAAGGAGATGCACACGGACACAGATGCGTTCGGGATCGTGGCGATACCGTAGGTTTATTCACAACACAGGGTCTGCACGGTTGATATCAGAAATCTAAAGGAAATGCTCATTACACTCGCGATATCAACCCCTACGGTTTGTCAAGAGGGTCAAGAGGGACAAAAGGCAATTCACCACAGTAAACTCTTATTGTAGGGTGGTGTTATAGCGACATCTGGTGGCACAACTTTGTAACTACCTTACCTATGAATGTATGTTCCGATTCACGTCGAAATTCGGTTACGACACATTCTCAGGAACGGATCTCCGTCGTAACTCGAGGACCCCCTGTATATTTCTTTTTTATACAGTGAGGTTTCTGTGGCAAATTCTTCTTTTGGTTATTTTATATCTTCTTTTATAATGTCGTTAACTGTACCTATGTCAGCTCCGTTTCTCTCCAGTGTTACTATTTAATTGTGTGCAGAAATAAGTCAAAATTTTGTTACTATTCACCCAACTGTCAAAGCACCTGCAAGAAAATCAAAACACAGGACAGGGGGGTGCTATTTATTATCAGAAATAGTAATGACTTGAAGACCAGAAAAAAATAAAATCTCATGTTTTGTTTATTTAAAGGCATTAGTACATGTAATTTCCACAGGGAAGAGACGCGAGTTTAAAATCCAAACTGAAGTCAGTCAGCAGTGTTACACTTTTATAAGTTACATTTGGTATACATCAAATGATCCTGTCAGGTTGACCGTTTTTATACTTGCCAGTATTTACACAGTAAGCTATGTACGCGGGAACGAATGTGTCCGCTATGAGTGTTTCTAGGAAGGTCTGTAGATAAACAAATGTGAACAAAACATTTTAAGGCCATGTTAATATTATAGTGCACCGTGTGCAGTTGTATGATACATTTTCACCAAGACATGATCAACAACAGTTGATGTCTGTTTTTTTAGAAAGTTAAATTCATCTTCTCCTCCTACAGGTCCATCACAGCTCAAGCAGCAGACTTCCTTATCGTAAGTGACTTTGCCCCTGTAACATAACAACATTTTGTTGTTATGTTACCAGATAAGCAAAGAGCTTTTATTTGAAGCCACAAGCCCACTGAGAGACACTTGGGTTGCATGTATTGTAATCATCCTGTATTTTTTTTAGGTCTTCTTCTGGGCTTCTCAACTTGATTATACAGGCAGCTTTTAACTAGGCATTTATAATTGCCTTATGAAGCAGTCAGCTGTAAATTCAACAACATAGTGTCTTACATATCACAAAATCAGAAGACACTGCACATATTTTATAAATATTTTCATGAAACATGTTTAAATTATTAAGCCAGAAGGGTATGTCAGCATTTCTACCTTAGGTTTCGACTTTGCATGAAGTATTCACTATAATTTGTCTCTGTGTGTGTTGTAGTTCATTGGAAACAGCACATTGCAGTGGAGTAGAATCAGCCAGCTCCAGCGACTCGGAGTGTAGCTCAAGATCAGAGTCGGACAGTGAAAGCACCGCAGGGGAGCCACAGAAACCCCCAAAGGGCAGCTCTGTTACAACTGAGGTAATTTGCTGCGTATTCCTTTGTTTAAATTTGTACAGAATGCTTAACAGACTCATGAACATTCATTGTCCAAATTTTTTCTCTTGCCCACTTCTTTGAAACACAATGTGTGTCTCCTTGCAGCCTGATGCTCCAGCAGTAATCCGGGGTGACTGGCAGTTGGGGAACTGGATCAGGTCTAGCCAACAGAGCACAAGCAGTGAAAGTCAAGGCAGTACCCATGTATCGGAGAGCCCAGCACGGAAAAGACTACTGCTCACTCAAAGCTCCAAGCACTCCTGTACAGAGGTGGGCGACCCCACCAGGGAGACCAAGCCTCAGCTTCCTACTCACCACAAAGGACTCAGTGACAGCCTTGCTAAACCTCATCAGCGCAGAGAAAACTGTGAGGACAACCATTACCAGCAGAGTAGCCAAAAATCCACTTTCTCTTATCCTGGAAAACCATCAAACAAGACACACTCCTCAAAACCAGCGAAAGAAGGCTGCTCAGATCACAGTGAAGCAGCTGTCAGCATTAAGTGTGAGGAAGTTGTAGCCACAAAAGACAAAGACATGTGTTTCACAGAGAGGCCCATGGTGAAGACGAAAACAAGACATTGCAAAAAAAGCAAGGGCTGTGAATTTAGTGACTCAAAACAAGACAATAAGAGGACTTCAAAACACATTGTACTCGATAAGCGGAAGGCTGAAACAGAGCCGGACATCAAGCTGGTCATGCATAGTCATTGTCCTTCTTGTGGTGTGAGATATCCTAACCCCTGCTCCTGCCCCACACAGAGTCACGTTCCATCTAACGATTTGTCTCATGACCAGCCAGTGACAATCAGTTGTAGCAAACCCAAGGCAGAGGCCACCTGCCAGAAGGTCACCAAGAAGCCTCACAAAACAACCCATAAGCACTCAACTAAAGGTCCTCAACGCCTCTGTAGGCATCCGATACTCTTGCTAGTGAAGATTGATCTAAGTCTACTCTCAAGAGTCCCCCAGACATCCAGGAACCATCTGGAGATACCCAGCACTGCAAAGCAAACAGCATTGGTTATAGAGCCAGATGCAGGGGGCAGTGATGCCACTACAACACACAAACATGGCAAAAAAAGCATAGCTCTAAATGTGAGAAATCTGACGGTCCAGGCTTGTTTTAGTCAGAACATGTTTAAATAATCAAAGTAATATTTTATTTGTTTGTTGTCTTCTAGGAAGAGGTGGACAGTAAGACTCTCCCAAGTAAGAAAAGGCGTCTGGAAAACAAGATTACCTCTTCAGCTTCTGTCTCTATCAAACTGGAGTAGGTTCCAGCAGTTGGAGACATCCCATATGTGTTTCTATCAAAGATAATATTACTTAATGAATGGGTTCAGGCAGATCACAGTCTGATCCTGTCTGCAGATGTTCCAGCAATCCAGCAAATAAGCGGGAGAGAAAGAAGGGCAAGAAAACCACAGTGTCTATTACATCCAAGGACACTGCTAAGGACTTAATGTTCCACAAACACTGCTCAGCAGAGACCCACAACTCCAGTAAGGATGCTGCAAAGAGCAAGGACTCCTGCAAGCACAAGCAGAGTAGTGGCAAACACACACAGCACTCTAAAAAGGTAATTCTATTATAAATACGTCCATATATTTTAAGTTATTTTTGCCAGTGATGCAAAAAAAATACATTTAACCACTGCCCCTGCAATTCCAGCAGAAGCCTGCAAAGAGCTGCCTCGCGGTGCCTTCATCTTCACAGTCCAGCAAGGGAGATTCGATTGTAAGGCCCTTGCTCAAGTTTGAGGACAGGTAAAAATTCGTTTCTGCCTTGCCTTTGAGCTAGAGTTCTGAAATCTTGACTACGGATGTGTAAAAGACAGACATGGTTGTAGTTGTGTACCCAAATTTGACAGTGAATTTTGGGAATAGTTGCATGTACAGGGGGTTCTTGTGTTACGACGGTCTCAAGATACGACATTTTCGTGGTTACGACACATCTCCCATGAACTTCCTTGTTTCATCTTAAGCAGTTTGCCCCATAAATACGTACAGACTTCGCACGGGAACTAGTTGGTGCCGGCTCTGCAACACCTCCACAGCTAGGCTACTCTGCGTTGTGTTTATTCATGTGAAATGGACGGCTGGTGGGGGGGGGGGGCGCGGCAGCCGGTAAGGGGTGCACACGGACACAGATGGGTTCGGGATCGTGGCAATACCGTAGGTTTATTCACAACACAGGGTCTACACGGTTGATATCAAAAATCTAAAGGAAATGCTCATTACACTCGCGATATCAACCCCTACGGTGTGTCAAAAGGGACAAAAGGCAATTCACCACGGTAAACTCTTATTTTAGGGTGGTTTTATAGCGACATCTAGTGGCACAACCTAGTATCTACCTTACATATGAATGTATGTTCCGACTTACGTCGAAATTAACCCCTACGGTGTGTCAAAAGGGACAAAAGGCAATTCACCACGGTAAACTCTTATTTTAGGGTGGTTTTATAGCGACATCTAGTGGCACAACCTAGTATCTACCTTACATATGAATGTATGTTCCGACTTACGTCGAAATTCGGTTATGACATATTCTCAGGAACGGATCTCCGTCGTAACTCGAGGACCCCTTGTATTGGAATTTCACAACATGGTAGGATAGATCTCCTTTCACTCCCTGCCCATGTCTTATACTGTATGTAAATGATTGTAATATGTCTTTCAAGGCTTTGGTTTTAACTAACTCCCATTAATCCGACTGGATGGCTCCTCATGTTCATGAAGATTATTAAAGCTGACTTTGATTAATTCTAGCTTCCAAAATCAAATTTAAAAAGAAAATTCCTAGGCTCTAATGACCAGTATTATTTCAAACTAATGTCACAGTTTTACTTTAAGACAGAGCATTCATTTACAATTATTCAATTTTTGTTAGCTGTATACAATTGTTCAGCTGATGCTGCTTTTCTCACCTGCAGGCAGTATCCAGTGAAGCATTATATAAAGGAGGCCAAAAGACTGAAGCACAAAGCAGATGCAGAGGTAGATTTCTTTTTTTGTTTGCTTATATTAAATTCACTTTCTCAAATGACCTGCAGTTCGAACAGAGCTTCTTCATGTAAATAAAAACAAACATGTATTTGATTGTTGTTCCCTCTCTGCAGTCAGACAAGCTCAGTAAAGCTTTCAACTACCTGGATGCAGCGATGTACTTTGTTGAGAGTGGCATTGCCATGGAAAAAGATCCTCAGATTTCAATGTCTTCGTACACTATGTTTGCTGAGACAGTCGAACTTCTCAAGTAAGAACCCACTTCCATCGTTGTATTTAATTTGAGTAGTTTTGGAATAATGGTGAAATCGCATGTTTGCCAAGTAGGAGTGTAAGATATGGGCAAAAATGTGATTTTTTTAAATTTTATTTTTCTTTCTACAATAAATGCTGTTAGAACTCTTTTTGCTCACCAGGACATTTATGGGTGGACAGTTCGCGTTGTTCGGTTACCGACCCACAGTGCTGCTGCTGTGCTGTTTTCAAGGGGAAACCCTGTACAAGCATTAAAACTTTTATGCGCCTCTCATTTACCGTTTGTGCGCCTTTCATTGTTTTCTTTTCCAGATAGTATAACTATTCAATAATATAAAATTGCAAAACAACATTGACGATTGTATGGTAATCTATATGTGTCGTGCACCTCTATCGCCAACACAATGAGTGCCTTTTCATGAGTTAGGGGTATACATCAAAATGTTTCTATATGTTTCTAACTGTTGCATGATGATTGTGGCTTATGACAGGTTTTGATTCATGCATTAGTTTAAGGGCATAATTTCTCCCTCTTACAGGTTTGTGCTGAAACTTAAAAACTCAGCAGACGCCTCTGCTCCACCCTCAGAAAAGGACTTCATAGCTTTATGGTAAGGAGTAGATGATGCTGTATGTGCTGTTTCTACAGAGATCAAAATGTCTAATGAGCCTATCATAAATAGTTTGTTTGTTTTTAATGCGTGTATTTATGTTACAGATAGAAAACAGTTTTTTATGTTTATGGCTCCTGAGAATTATGAAATTATTATTATTTAATTGTATCTTTTAGTTTGAAGTGCCAGTCTCTCCTGCAGATGGCCATGTTTCACCACAAACACAAAACTGCACTAAAGTATTCAAAGATACTCACTGATCACTTCACTGTAAGTATCAAGATGTAAACCATAGATGTAACGAAGTAGTTGCACTCAGGTAGAAACGTAACAACTATTTATATTATCAATTTATCTTAGTTTTTGTTTTTCAATTAAATTTTCTACTTAGAACTCTGCTCAAGCAGCACACGATGCAGCTGTTTGCACTACAAAGTAAGTCAAGTAGATTACATGTTGTGTTCACTGCACTAAGAAAACAGAATATAAAACTTCCACAACTAAGAGACTAACACCCCACCTCTACTGCACCTTAGAGCCGCAGACACCCCATCCCCAATGCCTGACATGCCGTCTCCAGCGAACACGTCCACCACCTCAGGTCCCGGCTCCAACCACAGTGGTGGTGGTTTGGCTGCTGGCCCTGTCAGCAGCACAGTGGCAGTTCCTCAGGCCATCGAACAAATGACATTCACCTATGTAAACATCACCACGTTATTCTTGAGCGCTCATGACATGTGGGAGCAGGCTGAGGTGCTGGCACACAAAGGCAGTGGTAAGAAAAGATGGAAAAGAAACATAACATGTTGGAATGATGGTGTCCATGCTTACAGTACATACTATAGTAGAGTGTTGACAAAAGAAATTTAGAACTTTGTTCACATACATGTTTTTATTGGTGTTTTTATTGTGGGTTTCAGGCATGCTGACAGTGCTGGACACGGTTATGAGTCCACTCAGTCTAACATCAACTATGAACTCCATGGTACGTTATACGAGACAGGGCGTCCACTGGCTGAGGTTGGACAGCCGAAGGGTAAAGTGACCAACAACCTGTTCCAACCTCTGGATACCTGCCTTTACTTCACTTCAGTCTGCTTCACCGTGATACTGTCGGGATTGTGTTGGGGTTTTTTCCCTTTATTTCCTCTTTCACATTGACATCTGTTTAAAAAGACAGATGTGAATGTCATCTCATGTTTGTTTTTAAGGCTGGTTTTGGAATTTCCCAGCAAAGATACCACATTGATCATTGCACTTGTTATTTATTATTTTCTCCCATGTTCACTTTAGTTTCTCTCTTGCTCTCTGGCACTTTAAAAAAACTAGTTTAATCTGCACATTTCATGTCTCAGTAGAAATAATGTGCCTCCTTGTTCTACTATTAGCTGATGTCATTGGAATATTGTCAAGTCAGGGCTTTATTTGAGAGTGACTTTAACTAATTTTGGATGAAGGTAGATCAAATTTAACCAAAAGTGCCATTCAGTGGTGGTGGTTGGTGCAAGCACTGACACAGATCTAATTTATTCTTACCTACACAACTTTGTGACCATACCTTTTGACTTCTAATTAGACAGTTGTCACACAGCCTGAATGAAATGACCTGAAAAACTAAATGCACTTAAATAGTTTTTTGCATTTCTCTCTCACAGTTTTTGTAACAAGTTATTGTTATTTCATTTCTGTTAAAAAGAGATTTCAGTTTCCCGGTGTCAGTCTGAAAAATTGTTTGATCTCGACACAGAGATTCATTATTTTTGAAGACAAAGTTTTTTTCTCCTACAAAGCAGTGTCAGGATACTGGTGTATAAGAATCATGGAAGTACTGGTGTGCACATCACTTTCTGGTTGGCCTGGTCTAATGTATGAACAAGAGATCAAATATTGTTAAATTTCTGCAGCTACTAATTTATATGTTGCAGGCATCAGTGTAATATTAAATCAGCGCTGGACTTATTCTTTTTAGCTTATTCCTCGTTGGTCTCAATATTTTCTAGTTTGCAAATCAGTGTTTTTGTCATTTGTGGCTGAAAGAATGCGTAAATAATGTTTGGCAAAGAAATGCGCCATGCTGTTAAATGAGACATTTGTTTGTTCTTACAAAATACACAGTGTGTGTAGGTTTGACTCAACTAAATCCATGAAATGACAAAACAGAACAGGGAAGGCTCTTTTAATTTAGGTCATTTAATTATGTATATACTGTTGTTTCTTTTTACCATTTTGCTCCTGTAAGAATTTGTTGACTTCTTGACTCTTGTTTGTACCAGAGTGAGTGATGGTAGGAAACTTGTGGCATGTGAGAGACGGGGAGAAATGGTTTCGGTATTATGGTTGACAGCTCAGTGCCAGCTCAGGTATGGAGCCTTTTATGGCTGTGATGCTGTAATGACTAAACCCGACTTGTTTGTCTTTCCAAAACTGACCTGATTTTATTCTCATCATCCTGTCTGCCATTATGCCATCTTTCACTGAAATGTAGATGAGCCATCTTTATGCTTTTACATCTTGCTACAGCAAAAAAAATCTTGTATCCTAAAAAAGATTCAAAAATGAATTTATCAAACTTCACATTCTTTAAAAAAAACTTCGAAATTGTTATTCACTCTGTAACACTATTTATTTTGTCCCTCACCCCTTTTCACATCAAAATTGCTTTAGGTGGTGCTTTACTGCAACCAGTAGATCATTGAGTGAATGTAAAGGCGTAATAATATATTCTTTTAAGATAATTAATCAATCAATCAAAAAACTGTCCTTTAACATTGGACGTGTCTTGCAAAATCTTGAATTACAAGCCAAAAGTGAGTCACTACAGATCTATAACTTTCCATATGTATCGTGGTTGATTTAGTGGGTAAAGTCCTGTAGTGTTTCCTTTATTTTGTATTTGCACAAGTAGGTTACTCTCCTACATCTTTCCTACACTTCCAAAAACAGATTTCCAAAAGTTTCCTGAACATTCAAAATTAATGGTAAGGAGAATGAATGGTCAACTGTAGCTTACTTAAATGAAGAAGAAAAAACTTTGGTAAATACCTGTAGTTAATTTAATTGTGTTATAGAAAAACACCACGTTCCCAACACCGGCTTCACCGTGCTAGTCTTCATTATTAACTTTAATTCTAAGCAATAAATCATGTGTTTTGTTAGCTCAACATTGAAGTGAGTCACAGACATAGTGTTGTCATTGTGAGGTGTTATTGATTCACTAGGCATTACAGAAATAATCAGTATGAAATCGTGATTGGAGAAAAGGAACATTGGTTTGGATTAGCTCATTAAAATATCACATTTCTTGAAATGAGCGGCCTTGGGTTTTGAAAATTTGTCTTGCTTGTTAATTCAGTTGGTGTGTCCATGCATTCACATGTTAAAAGAGCTGAACAAGGACCACAAAGTGTTCTGAAATTTATTTTCTCATACTGATGATGAAGTGATTATTTTTTAAGTAAGTAGGGACTATATTGGTGCCATGGAACGAGGGGTGATTTTTACGTACAGCTCATCAGCAGGCTGTGATAGTATTGAAAACAACCGTTGGCATTTGACGTTCAGAAATAGTGCAATTTCATCATCGATTTTTTTGTTGTTGGTTTTTTGTGAGGTTCTTGGGTCTTTTCAACTTGTGGCTTTATTTTCAATATCATTGGGTGCTGGTGCTTTGTTTATGAATTAATCCGAAACAAGTTTACACAGCTTGTCCAGTTAATTATTTACTGGAAAAAGGATCAGGAAGATCTCTTTCCTTTTGTGAAGTATGTAAAGAATTTGTGTTGCAGTGTACACCGATGAATAAACACTGGAAATTGATTCCTTGGTATTTACGCTCTTTTCTCTAAGAAAACACAAATGGTGGGGTTTTTATTATTTTATGCTAAAGGTTGTCAGATAACACAGAATTATATGTCTGAATTTTCAGAATTTCTCTTGTAATGTAATTTTCCACAATTATTTTTTGTTAACATTAAAAAACTGTAAGTGCAAGAAATGAAAATGTAGTTTTTCTAGTTTAATTACAATATATACAGTACTGCTGAATCTTACAAAACTTTGAAGATTTGTATTATTTCTGATTTATTTGAATCTGTTGTACAACACAGGATGATGGTTTACGTGTCTGACGCTCCTGTGAAGTTGGGGTTGTTGAAAGCAGGCTGCAACAGAAGAACAGCAGTTATACCCCAAAATACACTGAACCAGACATTCTTTATCCAATCAAGAGTCGAATTAGTCACTTACCACATCGACAACATTTGCACTTCTTGTTGGCAGACTCAAGTTGCTTAGTTTATAACCCCGGACACCAAAGACATAGTACAGCAGTCCAAGTATTAAAGTGAAAATCACAACGGCAGCGATGACAGCAACAGCTATTAATCCGCCATCTGTACACAGAAACACACAACGGGGTTGGAGGGGGAATTATAAATGCATTTGTTGAGTGCTTAATCACACTTACGGTTGCTATTTGGACCATCTGTGGGGAATATTGGATGACCGCCCTCATCTGTTGTGTAGTCTGAAAGAGATGTGACAGGAAGCTGTTAGTTTGCAGCTTATAATAGTCCTGTTCACAAAGTTGTCGAGGTAAACCCACAGCCTCTTGTATTTTTCAGGGGGAAAAAAGAAATCCTTACACTGGTGATGGCGGCATGCAAAGCCTCTCTTCTGCAGGCAGTTGTTGTCATTCCAGCGTCCATCATCATACATCTCCACGCAGTTCTCCTCAGCCACATCACCGGGGTGAAAGGCTGCGTTGGGCTCACCAGGGGCCCAGTTCAGGAAGCCCAGAGACGTCTTATCTGTCCAACCCCATCCAACTGCGAAATCCAAACATACAAGGTCCGGACATGTATTTAATGTGTGATTTATAATATACCTCAAGTCAGTGAAACACTGATGTCATTGATCCTCTGTCTGTTTCTGCACTCACAGTTTCGATCCCTGGTGAGGCCAATCCAGATGTGGTGATGTTTAGTGTAGTTGAGGTTCCTGATGAACTCCACCTCCGCTCTGCTGTGGATGGACACCAGCTCTGCCCTGGCTGACTGGCAGTAGTGCCGGGAGTCGGGCCAGGAGAAACCCTGCTGCTCGTTGTACACGTAGTAACAGTAGCGGCCATAGTGGATCCAGAAAGGCAGACACTTCCCATCACCAGGGGCGGGTGTCGGCGGCGGGTTCTCTGAGAGATCGTTTGCGTTCTTTAAGTCACATGATCACAACCTGAGCTTGTTTTGTGCAACATAACAAATCAGTATTCGAAAGCCAGTTGTGGAAAGAATCAGAAAGGTCAGTCTCATTTCCAGGGTCAGTCGTACCTGAAGAGATCTTGCAGATGAAGGGTTTTTCCTGGTCACACCTGGTGTCGTTCCAGGTCCCGTGGTAAAAACGGGAGGCGTGCATACTCACGCAGCCCTCCTCCTTAACGCTGCTGGGCTCTCCTGGTCCCCATTGAGTGAAGAACACTGGCCAGCCATCTGTCCACGTGTACGAGCCATCGCCCTGCGTTACAAGACAGCGTGAACTTGGAGAGAGATTTTCCCGATCATCTCTGAAATCGTTAATCATAGTGATATAGAGCGGAGCTTTCCTCATCAGGATCAAATGTGAACAAATGTAAAAAGATGAAAGGTTGACCACTGTGGATTTCCCCCTGACAGCACCTTGCGTCTGAGTCCGATCCAGGCGTCAGCTCTGCCCTGCAGCACCACCCCCGCGACGAAGGCCTGGTCGTAGCTCATGTCGATGCTGGCCAGGTTGCCTCCCTGCTGCTCGCACGCTGTCTGAGCCGCGTCCCAGGTCGCCTTCTCTTCCACCAGCTTGTAGCAGTTCTGATACCAGGAGATGTAGCCAGCCGGACAGGGGCTCTTGGTTGGGGGTGGAGGGTTGATGCTACTCGCTGATATGGAGCAAGATGGAGAAATAACTTGTGAGGCCTTAACAGGGTGACGTTTTTTTTTTAAGCTGGTTAAATGCGACTGGTTTGTTTACTGACATTTCTTCCTGTAGCAGACGAAGCTGTGAGCCTTGTGACACGCGTCATCATTCCACTTGCCACTCGCCACTGGACTGTGAGCCATTGCCACACAGTGTTCCTGTTGACAAGATGCAATGCTCAGCTTCTATTCCTGCTTTTTCTCCTCTTTTCCTAAAATCGAGTTCTACAGGAAGAGTATCCTCACCGCGCCGCCTGCATTGTTGGGCTCCTTGTCGTTCCAGTTGGTGTACAGCACCGGGCTGATGCCATCACTCCATGCGTACTGGTTCTCTGCCAGGAGATCAGACAGACCGATCCACGTGGGGAGCTCCAGGTCCTTCAGGTAACTGGTCACAAAGTCTAAAGGAGAAGATCAAAAGACCCTGAACTGTGTCAACTGGAGCCACAGACTGTTTTAGAACAGGAGCTCACCATTCTCATACTGATCATCAATAACCGCCAACTCTCCTCCTTGTTCTTTGCACCAACTCCGTGCATAAGACCAGTTGGCTTTGAGATCATTTTTCTTCCCTTTGAACATGAAGCATTTATCCTTGAATCTCATCCAACCTGCAGGGGGGGGGAGAGGGAATATATTATATAAGCATAAGAAATAAGCACCATAAACAAAGATGGTGTTCCTGTGGGGGCCCGGGATAGAATAAGTTCCCAACAAACCCCTTGCTGATGGTAAGAGGCGACAAACTGGGCAGAATGTGTTGTGTTGTGTTGTAATGTAATGTGATGTGACTGATGTGGCGGTAATGCACATGGTGTGTAATAGAGATGAAATCCTCATTTTTAGTTCTCTGTAGTTATATATTACAATATTGTAATCTAGTTCATTTTCTAGAAACTGGAAACATGGACGTTTATTGATGTAACACACACAGAATGTTTTTAATTTGCTGAATTGTGTGAATAGTGATTTCATTCATTGGACATTATTTTCATTTCACCTGCATGTTGTGGATTTAAATCGTACATGTTACCTGCGGGGCAGTTGCCCTCCCAGGGCTGGGTGGGTGGAGGAGGGGTGTGGACGTCTCCGGGGAACTTCTTGCAGACGTAACCTGCAGCTCGGCCACAGTTGGCATCGTTCCATCCACCTTGACAAAGCACAGATCAGTATTATATTCCCAGCCGGGAGGAAACGTGCATAGTAAATAAACATATTGCTTTCAGATTATTTTTCCACAGAATGAAGTTTCAGTACCTTGATGTCTGTTCATCTGAACACACTGCTCCTCCCCGTTGGCGTTGTTGGGCTCGCCCGGGCCCCAGTGAGTGTATGTCACCGGGGAATGATCCACCCACCTGTTCAGGTAAGACAGAGGCAGCCAACTTTGACCTTTTGAATGTATTGTGCCATTCAAACAGTTAGACATTACGTCTTATTCACTGTCTAAATTTCAAATTTGTAAATATGTGTATAATGCAATAAAAATCATGTGAACTGTATTTTTGGTAGAATTACCCTTTATTTTCCACTTAAGATTAATGTCAAAAACGCAGAAAAATACAGTAGACATACATGTACTGTCCATTTGCAATCCCAACCATTCTCATTCCAATCCAGGATGCAGCAACCTGCCCTGTCCCCACCTTGAAAATAACATACTTTTACTCGTGGCATATTCAACATTTTCTACTGTTATTTTTTTCTTTAAGGAAGTGAACTAAAACAAAATACGTAAAAGACATACCAGGCTGTTGACATAGGCCTGTTCATCTTTGTTGTGGATAGAGACGAGTGAGGCCTTCTCGGCGTAGCAGTGCATCATAGCTGTGTGAAAGTCCACAGCCTCAGTGTCATTGTAGTAGTAACAGATGTTGTTGTTCTTCCTCCAGCCAGGGTTGGTTCCACAGTCAGGAGCTGAGGAGACACACAAAGTCAAGATGTGGCTGGTTCATAATGTTTATTTTATATATTATTATATTATATATATTTTACATAATTATATATAGTTTATGTAATCCTATGTGTTCATACATATTATTATATTATATTATATTATATTATATTATATTATATTATATTATATAAAAAATCATTTCCTCTCTGTGCAGGTAGGACACGTGCGTTGTGATGAGGACGGTTTACCTGGGATGGGAGATGGGGGCATTGGGGGAAAGAGGGGCTTCTTCCCTTTAGCGATCATGCATATCCAGTCCTGGTGAGCGTCACAGTTGAGGTCGTTCCACCAGGAGCGAGTCCCGTTGGTGTTGCTCACCATCTCTACACACTCCTCCCGGCCGTCGTGGTTGTTCGGCTCCCCGGAGCCCCAGTTGGTGTGGGACAGAGGTGTCCCGTCACTCCAGGAATAACCTAGCATATCAGAATAATACCATGGATTTCTTTTTTTGTTGTGTATCCTTTATCTGGATCCACCCGGGTCCTCTCAATAAAACACATGCAATACCCACCTCCCCCTGTGGGGTTGTGCTTGAGGCCAATCCACTTGCTGCTAGCTTTGCTGTACAGAGACAGGAACTCCTCCTCCTCCTGACTGTGGATGCTGACCAGATCTGCTCCTCGGGCAGCACAGTCCTCATGTGCTGCCCCCCAGCTCTTCTTCAATGACCAGTCCACGTTGTGGAAGAGCTGCAATAAACAAGACCACAATACTACTACTACTACTAATAATAATAATAATAACAATAATAATAAAATAATTATAAGTAACGATTTACTGCCTCATGTACCTTGTAACAGTTCCTGAAGTGAGGCAGTGCCGTCCAGCCATCAGCACAGCCCTGTGATGGAGGAGGAGTTGGGGGTTCGGTGGGTGGCGTGATGTCCGGCCTGCTTTTCTCACACACAAAGGCGTATTTCTCTGAACACTCCTTGTCATCCCAGAAACCGCCAATCTGACCCGTTGTCATAGCAACACAGGTGCCATCCCCGCTATCTGGAGAGCGAAAGGGAGATCAGCGCATGTGCATATTGTGCACCGTTGCCGTGGTGGGTGTTTGGTGTGTACCTGGCTGGTCTCTGTCCCAGTGAGTGAAGGTGAGACGGGAGCCGTTGTCCCAGATGTAGTCCACTCCTCCGCCCGTCCCCCCCTGAGCACGCAGGCCCAGCCACCACAGCCCCATCTTCCCCGACAGCGCCACGGTAAAATGTGCCTGCTCGTAACTGCAGTGACCCACAGAGAAGAGATTTCACATGACCATAACATTGCATCGCTACAAATTCAGCAAAACACACACACGGGGAAAATAAGCATCCACAGCACAGACAGACATTTCTGCTATTTGAGTGACTACGTCCTCATTGCTCACATGTCACCAATGTGCAGCAGGAAGCCGTCCTGCTCTTTGCAGAAGGCCTTAGCGTCAGACCAGCTCCTGGCAGTCTCCTCCATCCAGTAGCAGGAGTAGCCATATGCATCCCACCCCTGATGAGAATCACACACATTTTATTCTATTACAGGGGTCTGTCTCTAAATACATATAGAGAAAATACATATTAGGTACAATCAATTGACACTTCAAAAGCAAACAGCAATACTAAAAAAACGTGGTACCTGAGGACATCCGTACACAGTGGGTTGGACAGAAGGCAATGGGTAATGTGCTTTTGGCTTTTTGCATATATAGGTATTAAGCTCTGTACAGGACACGTCGTTCCATCGTCCAGTCTGGAACAAAGACGAAATTAAACTATAAATGAACAATGTGGACAGCTTAATTTTCTTTTCCATGGAGATGATAATTAGGTTTTAGTGAATGTGTCTTCTCATCACCTGCCGTAACATCTCCACACAGTCTTCAGTGAAGCCGTCGTGGTTGTTGGGTTCTCCTGGAGCCCAGTAGGTGAAGGTCACGATGTGCCCGTCAGACCAGGAGAACATACCAGGCACGAACAGGTCATTCAGACCAGTCCACATGTCACTGGTGACTAGAAGGTAAAACACAGACAAAGTTAAAAAAGTTTATTTCTACCTTCCAGTCGTCTGATTTAAACGTTAATCCACATATCATCCTATTTATCTAGATCCATACCCATGTACAAGTAGCTCTCCAGCCAGCTCTGCTCGGTCATCGAGAGGATGGACACGAGATCAGCTCCCAGACTCCTGCACGCATCCCGGGCGTCGCGCCACGTCTTTTTCTCCTCAGAGGGTTTGTAGCAGAACTCTCCAAACTCATACCAGTCAGGCCCCGAGCACCGCAGCTCTGAGGGGGGAAACTGAGTTACACTAAAACAGCAGCGCATGAAATCTTTATAGTTTTATGATAAAAATGATGTCTTAAAAAATAAAAAGAGAAAAACTCACCCCCTTCTGCAAACGTGTATGATACATCATAGTTTCCATTGAATCTGGAGAAATGAAATTTGTTGTGGAACTGACTGATAGAGCAAAATTACATGAAAGTAGAGATGTCCGATATTATCGGCTGATATTGGCATTAAAATGTAATATTGGAAATTATCGGTATCGGTTTTTACTTTTTTAATGACACTACTTTTACACAACATGCAACTTTTGCACAACATTTTATACCATATATCAAACTCTTCAGCTCTAACTCAAAATGTCAAAATATGAGAAATGTGATGTACCATTTTTGAGATACTTTTCTTTTGTTTTGTTTACGTTTGTCTGTTTACCTGAAATGATCTTGTTTTTTGGGGGGGTGGGGGCCCCCGCAGATATCATTATCGGTTGATATTGGTATCGGAAAAATTAATAGTTGGACAATATCGGTATATTGGATATCGGTAAAAAGGCCAATATTGAACATCCCTACATGAAAGGCTCCAGCACTTACTGCCTGGAGGTGATGCCGTTCCTGGTAGAGCCTGAATAGAAGTTCTGTCCTTCAGCTTTCAACAAAGTGCAGTCTCCTCCAATGTCATTCAGTATCACACCAGCATGGATCGCAGCCGCACACACGTTTGAGTCCTGTCCCAGAGAAATGTGCAATACAGTTTGTTTTTTTTAGATTAGCACAATTAGCAGTACAGAGTAGATGGAGAACCTACCCCACGATATACAGTAGTGCCATACACTCTGTAATCTGCACTGGCACAGCCTGCTGGACAGTGGACACTGACAGAGACATGTGAATCACAGTATTACATTGTGTAATTAATGGCCGTAGCACAAGAACAACAACAACAGAGGGCAGATTAGAAGTGTATCAGATAAAATAACACAACCAAATGTGATCATTGTGATTGGATTATTTATTATTTCAGCTTTTACTCACGTCATTCGATCATTGGCAAAGTTGAAGTTGGGCGTGTTGGCGCATGTAATCGCATCTGTAAGGTTTTTATTACTGACCGTCAGTGTTTATATGGAAAACCACAGAACAGGTTTTGGCCAAAGATAGAACAGCTTTTAAAAGCAATAAATCATTTTCTTACAGTCAGGGGTGCAACCCAAGACATCGAAGCGGAGGCCCACCTGCCCACTGAACTCCAGCGGGAGGATGCGGATGTGCTTGGCTGACACTGGTGTACCCAGCAGCTGAGTGTCTGGAGTGTTTCTATCTGTTGAACCTGGGAAAAACTGGAAATGAAAGAAATTCACACTGTTACACTTTTAACAAAGGCTGGTCTTCAGCGCTGGACAATATTCAGGTTTATCATGAATGGTGGTCTTTGTTTACTCACTTGCCCATCGGCTGTGTAGTCGGTCCACGTTGTTCCGTCCATACTGTGTTGGATCTTAAATTTAGTGATCCAGTGGTCGTTTTGGGGACAACCCTGGATTACTATCCCTGTCACTTTTCTGGTCTGGCCCAGGTTTACCTGGATCCAGCTTGAGGTTGCTGGAGACATGAAACAAAGTGTGACATTAATGTGAGGACGATCTGACCTTGAGTTGGACCAAATGACCTGCAGCGCAAAACGTTATTTTGTACACGTGAGCACTCGGTTGGGACGTACGGTTTCCTGAAGGCATCCAGCACGAGTGTCCATTCAGGCGTGCGTTGTTAGGGCTGAAGCCACCAACGGAGGAGGAGGCAGAGAGCTGGGAGTCTGTGATGTTTCCGTCCTCAACACCCAGGCCGTGCAGACACACTGAGAGGAGTCAGGTCAGAGAAGAACCACATTAGATGATTGGACCAGTGTAGGAAATAAACGAGAGAAAGAGCCCCACCTTTTTGTTCACAGCTGTAGACGATCTCCAGATATTTGGAAACAGTGGGACATGGGTCCTCATCCACATGAGCATACGCGAAACAGTACGGTCGATTGTCGCACGCCTTCCTATAGTACGGCAGGATGCCTTCCACTGTGCAACTTCCTACAGAACAGTCATGATCTTTTAGATAAGAATGCAAACTGTAATATAAAGTAGCTAAAAGTAACTATAGCGACTAATGTACATCACCTGCTGATCCCTCCAGATGTGGACAGATGTTATCACTTTTCCGCCCGTAGAAAGCAGACTGGATGTTGATGACACTTTCATGGGGACAGTGAAGGAGGGCGGAGGAGTCCTGGCACACCAGTGCCGTCATGAAACCTGCAGCAGAGAACGTTTACTATGTTGTATGTCAGCTGTTGATGTATGCTTGTAACACAAGCATAACTAGTCAGAACGTGTGTAATTGTTGTGTGGGCCATGTCAAACCCAGGGATATCAGTACCATCGTGAGGTGGAGGAGGCTCGGGTGTGTTTCCTGAAGAACAGGAAGGATCATTTCAGTTTAACAACATGTATCAGCACTTTGAACGTTCACTTTGACTTTGTGTCTATAACAGCGGAGATAAATCTCACCTTTCCTCTTGCAGATGTATCCTCTGTTGTACTCGCAGTTGTCGTCATTCCAGTAGCCGTCGTTGATGTATATAGACAGACAGTCTTCGCCATAGTAGTCATCTGGGTTTCCTGTGGAAACACAGGGCAGAGGAGGGGAAAATGCTTTTGTGTTTTTTTTTTCCTGAATGAATTCTCACAGGCATTGTGCAGTGTAAATTTGGGTTTCCATTCACCTGCACCCCAGCGAATGTATCTGAAAGGAGAGCCATCTGTCCACTCCCAGCCACCCTCAGTGATGGAGTCATGACCGCCCATCCAGAGGGTGATCCCTGTAGGACTCTGTTGGATCACACCTGGGAGGAAACACAGGTGAAGGTTAGTTCCTCCCTGTGGGAACAGACACAATATATAGTTTAAAGTTTAAATAAAGGACCGGAAAAGGGTGGATTGCCTACAACGGGTCAGAGAGGAGACACTGTCCCAAGTGGAGGAGTTTAAGTATCTCGGGGTCTTGTTCAGGAGTGAGGGGAGAAGGGAGTGGGAGATCGGACGGATCGGAGAAGCGTCTGCAGTGATGCGGGTGCTTAACCGGTCTTTTGTGTTAATTTACCGGTCAGTCTTCGTCCCGATCCTCACCTATGGTCATGAGCTTTGGGTAATGGCCGAAAGAACAAGATCGCGAATACAAGCAGCAGAAATGAGCTTCCTTCGCAGGGTGTCTGGGCTCAGCCTTAGGGATACCTCCTGGAGGTCTCCCTTGGGAGATATACTGGTCATGTCCCACTGGGAGGAGACCCCAGGGTAGGCCTAGGGCACGCTGGCGAGACTATGTCTCCCAGCTGGCTTGGGACCCGGACCCGGATAAGCGGAAGAAGACGAGACGAGACGAGAAGGTCCTACCCTGTATGAAGGCTTGTTCAAACGGATCAGTGACACTGACAAGGTCGCCTCCCTGGTTGACACAGTCAGCTCGAGCCTCTGCCCACTTCCTCATTGACAGGTAGTTGAACAGGTAGCAGTAGTCGTTGAAAGGGTCGGCCATCCAAGAACCACATTTCTCGTTCCACCCTGTAACAGGAACGCCATACATGCACACATCCTGACAAATGCACACATATTATCTATGCAAATGATAATGACAGAGGTGTAACAATCAGTCGAGCTCACCTGGTCCAAATGTCGGGGGCTGAGGGGGAGGTCCTTGTCCCTTTGCTATGGGAAAATCGAGACCGTGTTATTTCATGTATAAGGATAAAGCATTGGCAGTTGGCAAATGGGAGTATCTGACCTTTTTTGCAGACGTATTCTTTTGTGGCAGCGCAGGAATCGTCGTTGAGTTTCCCAGGCTCGGTGTGAGTCATCCCCCTGACGTGCACACAGTCCTCGTTATCCCCCCAGTTGTCCGGCTGGTTGGTCTCCCACGGGAGGAAGTCCTGGACAAATCACATACGTTTTCACAGTCGTACGACATACTTCACAATAAACCCATGAACTTTAAAGATTTCTAGTTATAAAGATGTTTGAATTGTCTTCCTGGGATAAGAAAAAGACTTGTCTCTGTAATAAAATGAAAAACTTACGGCAGGAGTTCCATCCGTGTAAATAAAGTGGTTTTCAACAGTGATATCATTCAAACCCACCCAGGCTTCCCCAGGCATGTGAGCTGCAGATAAGAAAATAACGAGTTGATTTACATTCATGGGATTGCTGAATATGTTGTGTCATAACGAATGTGGTGGTTTCTCGCTCTCCTGGCCACTCACCAGTCAGGAAGCTTAGCTCTTCCTGTGAGTGGAAGCTGGCCAGGTGGCCCTGCTCTCTGGTACAACGATCCTCAGCGTCCTGCCAGTTCTTCACTGTCTCTGTCTCAAAGTGATAGCAGAAGTCTCCGTACAACAAATATCCTGGGTCACAGTGGGAATCTAAAACAAATGATTCAAATGTTAATGGCACACTTTTAACTAGACAGTGAAAAACGGTTTATTCGTCAATTTACTGACCAGGAGTTGATGTTGGCTTTGGATTCTGTCCACCTGTCATCTCACAAATGTAGCCCAGGCTCTTGAAGCAGTTGGTTGTTTCCCAACTGCCGTCATAGTTTCCTGAAATGAAAACTTGAGCTCAGCTGATGTTGACATCATTAAAAGATGTGCTGGTGTCAGTTTAGCTGCTGGACAGAGCAGAGGATGTGTCCCACCTGTAAAGATCTGCCCACAGTCCCAGAGAGCTGCAGTGTTGCTGGGCCAACCGGGGCCATAGTTAGAAAAAGTAACTGCTGTCTTATCCACCCATCTGAAATCTCCATCCTTGTCTTTATCTGGTAAAATCACGAACAAGAGAAAAAGTTCAAGACTTTTTTTCCCTATAATTTCCTAGTAAACAAGAAAATATAGTATTTTATAGAAAATATAGTGTGTAAAGAACCTGATAAACCAATCCAGATGTCTGGGATGTCCACTTGGTGAAAGTCTGGAAGATACCCATTTATGAAGAACTGTTCTTCTTGACTAAAAACGTAGGACAGGACAAACATGATGTGAGAATGTTCTCAGCTGTACTCACATGCAGTTTACTCAGTGTGATTCAAAACCTGTTTAACAACTGGGCCTCTTGTAGCTCGCTGTTTTGGCTTAACCGCTAACAAACTCCAAAGTTAGATCCAGACATTTCCCTCAGGTGGTGGAGGAGACCAAATCAGAGCTAAAAGTAGACTGAAATATTGGACCTTTGTTTATTGGGGGCTATGTATCAGGGGCTATAACCAAAACCATAACCACGTTTAATCAGTGACGACACTGAATGTGTCCCCGTGGGGACCCGGGGTAGAATAGGTCCCCAGCACCCCCTTGCTGATCGTAAGAGGCGACAAATGGGGCAGAATGCGATGTGTTGTGATGTAATGTACATGGCGGCAATGCATCAATAAGTTGTTTACCAGCCATTAATGGCTGCCTACCTGTTAATAATCAACAAGTGGGCTCCCATATTGGAACAGGTGGTGAAGGCCTGGTGCCAGGTGGTCAAGAGATTGATATTGCTGACCATCCAATAACAACTGCCAGCGAAGCTCAGCCAGCCAGAAGGGCAGGTGGCTGGAAGCGCGGGACAGAAAGGAAAACATTAATATACCATTATAATGAAAGCAAATGTGCTTATTTGTGTGTTTCATGAAACAGTCCCGCTTACTGTTCAGTGGTCGTTTACACATGTAAGGTCGCTCGTATCTGCACACGTGCGAGCGCCATTTTGCAAATTCATCTGACGAGTCTTTGATTATGGCAGAACAGGAACCTGACTGTGTGTCACTGTCGGAAGAAAGGCGTGTGTCAACCGCGACTGCGTAAGTAGATGGCTGAATTGAATTTACAGGCGTATTGAAATGGGAATATCTTACACTTACACTGTGGGTTCACCTGCAGCCCAGTTTGTGTACTGCACATTGACAGCGTCAGACCAGGTGAACTGATTGTTCCCAACTGCAACTTGACAGGAAATCGTGTTGCATTTCTGAAGAAACAAAGCTCATCTTCACATCGATGCACATCGATGCACATTCATACCCAGTAATAACTGATTATCAACATGGTTAATTATTACTATAGCTTAATATATATAATGTTGATAATACTATAACTCATGTTACATATTATTTATTATATTATGTACACTATACAATTTATATATTATAATTAATATTGTTGATTATCAACTTATACCAATATTATGATATTAACTAAAAACGGTAGTGAGATTTTACTCTGTTTCATCTCACCAGTGTGGAAAGTCCAATCCAGAGGTCCAACCTGGACTCGTCCAGTTGCCCTGTGACATACTGCTCTTCTTCTGCAGAGGTAATGGACACCAGGTCTCCACCTTCCTGCACACAGTCATGTCTGGCTGCTACCCAGCTCTTCCTTGTGTCTGCCTTCAGCTTGTAGCAGTTGGACTTGTATGGTCTCCACCCTTTAGCCAGGTCACATTGTGGGCCAGGGTTAGCTGAGGAGGGAGAACCAAAATAAATGTATTGTGCACAGAATATGATTACTCCTGGCAGTTAGTGTCCAGTGTCCAGTCTAGTCAATAATTATTTATATTAAAAATATATATATTTAAAAAATTGTTTCATGTTTCAGAAAAATCTGCAGAAAATCTAAATTCAGAGTTGACCACTAATAGTATGTTTTGATATTTTGTTTGTTTTATGTCACTAAAAAAACTACTGGTTCATAAAAGAAAAAACCCAATCTGACCCAACCCAGTGTAGATAATACATTCAAACAGATTAGGTTTATTATAGCTCTGTAGCATGATTACAATTAAATGCGTTGCCCTCTGTACAATTCTTTTTCATTTTATTTCAGTGAGACTGGGCCAACAACAAACACAGCGGAGACAAGTGGGTGGAGTTACGGTTGGTGTGCTTGCAGATGTATTTCCTCTTCACGCTGCAGTTTTCATCATTCCATTGTCCATAGCTGTATCCCACCACCTGACCGCAGTCTTCTCCAGGCTCATCACCCCAGTTATCAGGCTGGCCATGCATCCAGTATCTGAAACAGCAGAGGACGAGAGCGAGAGAGAAATGTTTCCAAAGGTGAATTCATGGATTTATTTTTAATTCTATTGTGATATCAGTGGTAACGGCATCACATACGATAGATAGTCAATGAAAGGGCTTCCGTCGCTCCATTCCCATACACCTTCTATAATTTGGTCATTCAGGCCGATCCAGTAGATCTCAGACCTGATCTGTGTTCTCACCCACAGCTGGGGAAAAAAACACAAATCAATACATTATTCCTGTGTGTGAAAGGAAAGAATTTTTGCTGTGTGTTTGTTTGGCTGTCTCACCCTCTCATGAATGTCCACAATACTCATCAGATTGCTGTTCTGCTCCAAACAAAACGCATTTGCCTCCATCCATGACTTTGTGTCACTGGAAAAGTAATAACATTTGTTCTCGTACTCCCTCCAGCCTTGCTGACACTGGCAGTGGGCTGAAATCAATCGGAAAAAAATAGATGCATTAAAGACACAGCAAAGTAATTATGGAAAACGATGGAATTAAAGTTGCTCTAGAGGGGGGAAGAGGCATCAAGGTTTGGAAGTGTGAATGTAAACCAGAATAAAAGTTCTCTGGTTACTCCATTGCAGGTTAGTGATGTGTTGTTTCACAAGCTGGTAAATGCACATCAGTCATAAAAGACCCATGACAGATCCACGGTCTGGAAATATTTGGATAATGTTTGACTTTAACAACTGTACAGACGCTCTAATGTCACATGTTTAGTCCTGAATGGGTTGAAAGACCACACGAACACCTGCTGTGATGCAAAGTTGCAGCAGTAAACATATGGAAAATAAAGCAATGACGTTTAACCAGTCAATTATGAGCTATTAGAGAGAGAGAGAGAAAAACTAACTAACTAACTATCTATCTATCTATCTATCTATCTATCTATCTATCTATCTATCTATCTATCTATCTATCTATCTATCTATCTATCTATCTATCTATCTATCTTTGTGTGTATTATTGTATTATAAAAAAAGATATATCCCAGCAAAGATCTTTTTATTTCCACTGTTAGAAATAACCTTTCCCATTATTGTTTTTTTTTGTCTTCATGTCAAACCTAGAGCACAAGTTATTCAGACATTATTCTCTATAGCTGTCTTTCAGAAAACAGCCACATAGGTTCAGTCTAAATTTCAGGAGGTTATAGTTGGTTGATAAAACTGTGACTTCAATTTAAAGATCCCAAAATTCATATTGAGTTCTCTTTGTTGTTTGTTCATGCTTTGGATGGTGTTTCCTCAAATCCCTCACTCAAAGACCGAATGAGTGGTACAAAAAATCAGAGACTTACCACAAGCAAGAAGAACAGCAAAGCTGAGCAGCCACAGAAGACCCATTGTTATGTTTCTATGCTCGCCCCCTTCAAGGTATGTTCCTGCACATCCTACTCGTGTTTGTGGCAGTATGTGTGATGCGCTCCGAGTTTCCTGACCTCTGAGCATCTTCTCTCTGGTTTGTCGCTTTTCATCTTCCATCAGGGTCCAAAGAGTGAAAGCAGTAAAACACAGATTACCTTTTTTAAGTGTTTTTTAAAAGTGTTTTAATGTTTATATTTCAAGATTTTTTAATATATTTTTCAGTCTATTGTTTTCCTATATATACTTAATATTTTTGATTTATTTGTAGCCTTACGTTTATTTATAGAAAGACAATTTACTTAATCTACTTACACAATCATTGAAAGAAAAAGGCAGATTTAATTACCGGTACATGAAATGTGTACCACTTTCTTATTTTTACTAAATGGTTACAGTGAAAATAGTTATCAGTATATATTGGCTGGGTGGTATCATTACACAGGACATGATGTTAATGCAAACCAAGGGTGAAGAAACTCTAATTGTATGTGAACACTATGTGAATATAATAACCTTAATGATGTGTTGATGTTGAAAAAGTGTGAATTACATTTAACACAATGGCACAACAAAGTCCAGAAGAGCCAGTTTATAACCACACATCACACTGTCAATAAACATTATACTGCCAAGAATATACCTTAAACTGTTACCATTTAACTAAGTTTAATATGATGTTAGAAAACCATAATCATAAACTCAAAATCATTCTCATTTGTACTAATTTTGTTCAGTAAATGTAGAGGAACTGGGAAAACTTTAGTGCATTTACATTTTTCAAAAAAAATGTAATTAAGGATGTATGAGGATATAAACTCCCGCACACTGATTCTGAGCCTGTAGTGTACACTGATAGTGACTTTTTTAATTTCAACCAGTTTATAGCCTGTCCCAACACGGAAACAAAAAATGTTATTACTGAGAAAAAAAAAGAGGAATCCCACCAAATAACTTTTCACATAACTTTATTGAACCAACTTATACAAATACCATGTGAATAAAAAGCCTAGGAAGGAGCAGCAAAGGGAAGGAAGAACAACACAGTACAGATAAGTTTACAAAAGACTCTGGCTCTGTATCTGGCTTAATAATGATAGGACACAAATTGTGCAATTTTATCTATACTTCTAATACAAACCATATATGTTATTTCTGTTATATAGTCATCGCTGAGCCTATCTTAAAAAACTGCTGATAAATTAACATCTTCAAACTCAGGACATGAACAACATGAAAATCTCTATTTAAGACAAAAATATACTCAAACTTTGTATCTATTCTAAGAAAATAGTGCACAGCAATGTTGTAAAGAATAATACAAAGATACACCCATTTTATAATACAAAAATGTCCATATATTAAAATATAACAGAGCCATCTGAGACAAACCTCAAAACACTCTTACTCTTAAGTTTGAACAGATCTCTAAGCAATAATGTAAACTGAAGCGGAAGTGTAGAAGTGCACTGTATTGCTCTGATAAGTCCTTCACTTTTTACACATCGCACTTGTTTGTGTTTGGCATTTGCATCAGATAGATCCCCCTCCTGGACCCGTCACCTCCTAATCAGTAACTGATTTATGATTGTTCATACACAATTTCAGATCCCAGCTGTGACCCAGCTGACAGCAGCTGGATCTGCAGGTGCAACAGCTCCAGAATTCAGCTTTCAAATCAAATGTTTTCAATTAACCTGGGAAAAGATCACAAGAATCTGAAATTAATTTGATTTATTTACATCCTACCTGACCCTGACGGATGGAAATGATAAGCTGCACTGAAAAAAATGTATTAATAATTTTAAATCTATTCTTTACAAATAATAAAAACAACTGAATAGCTTAAGAGCAGATTTAAATGCTTACTGGCCCACTGCTTAGTCCATGTTTGTCATGTGCATGGATAAGTTGCCCAGTCGTTCTGAATATAAGCTTGTCTCTCATTTTTGAGAGGTTAATAGTAAATACAAGGCTCAGCTTCTATTTTCCCTTTGACGGTGATTAAAAACTTTGTCGTTAAGTGAAGTAAAAGAAAATACAGTACAAAATACTACATCAGTGACTGCAAATATCACACAGCACAGGTCAAGAATAATGTCTTGAGCGGGTAAGTCTTTCGTCAGATCAGACGTCAGATTTGTCAGACGTGCACTTCAAGTATTAGTCACTGAGAGCAAACTGATCATCAACCTTAAATCAGTGTGACACTGTGTGCTTTATGTTGTGTGCTTGTGCAGAGATCAAATCTGATGGGGACCTGGCAGTCAGTCATATGACAGTGAATGGCGCGGCAGTCACATGCAGTTGACCACGTTGCTGGAGCCCTGGCCGATGTTCCTGATCTGGCTGATGTGAGATGAACAGACAGCCACTCCAGCACCAGCACGGCAGTCGGACACTGAACCCACCAGATCCCATCTGAACAACAATCACACAAATCAAAACAACATCCAGAGACGAAGAGAGAAGAACAGTGCTAAAGTACATTCAGTTAAAGGTAACGACAAATTAAACTTATTTGAAAGAGAACCTGATACCTGGATTTCAATATAGCTTGTCCTGATTGGTTCTCACTGTAGAAGGTTTTAATATAACACACTGCAACTTAGAAACCCATCACATTTCTCTGTTCGTATTCATTGCCACCTCACCTGTTCATTCGTGGCTCAAAAGCCTCCACTGTGTTCAGGTAGATGTTCCCATTGTGGCCTCCGACCGCAAACACTCTTCCCATTACAGTAGCAACCCCAACTCCACCACGTGGGGTTGTCAGCTCAGACACATATTCCCAGCGGTTCATTCGAGGATCAAATCGCTCTACGGAGCTCAAGGGTGAGTTGTCATCAAAACCACCTTTAAAAATTATGGTGAGAGTGATTACTATTATTGGAAATTGATATAAGTGTTATCTCTGGGGTGTAAGGACTACTAACTCTACGTTGGGCTACGCTGTAACAAAGGCTATCAAATCTGAGGTAAGCAATATTACTGGTGTTTGGAAACTCACTGACAAATCTTCTCTGTTTTGTTTATATTTCCCTCACCTACTACATAGAGGCAGCCACTCAGTTTGCTGACTCCATTTCCAGCTCGTCGCTGACCCATCTCGCTGACCTCTGTCCATTTGTTGAGGTGAGGATTAAACCGCTCCACACTGGACAGTGATGCCACACCATCATTGCCACCAACTGCATAAACAAAATTCTGGTGCCAAAAGATGTAAACACTGTGTAAATTTCATCAATGTCATGTCATTATATCATTATTTATTGACTTTTATCTTCAATCTTACCCCTAATGCCACAGATCCCACTCCTCCTCTGGGTGTGTTCATTGAAGCCACTGCACTCCAGCTGTCACTGTCAATGTCATATCGCTCCACATTGTTGAAGCAGGAGTTGTCATCCAGGCCTCCAATAGCATAGATAGGACCACCAAGAGCTGCCAGGGCTATACCCCTCCTGAGAAACAAAACATACTTGCTCAATGCATATATTTGTGCATCTGAGAATTTTCAGTATAGTAAACAGACAGTGTGTGGTAAATGGTACACAAGAGGAAAGTTAATGTGTATTGAGAAAAAAAGAAAGTCTTAAATATTTTATGAATACTCAAATTTAAGCTGTAAAAAGCACAGACTTAAAAAGGCCAAATTACAATTTTCTACATCAACCATGTTTATGTGAGAGCGCAGAATGTTAGGCCCCTGTAAGGTTCAGTATACATATCGGATCATGTACCTCTTGGTATTCATAGAGGCTTTCATCATCCATTTGTTGGTGAGGGGGTCAAACATTTCCATGTTGCCCAAGTGCTCATTACCGTCATGGCCCCCGACAGCATAAACTTTGCCTAATAAAACAAACATTAAACAGACATGAAGCCATTCATAAAAGTAAATAATTACATCATTTTTCTTTTTAGCCCTAACTGCTCTCATCCTCTGTCTTGTGCCAGTTTTATATATAAGGTGCTGCCTACCTCCTACAGATATCACACCCACATGACGCCGTCTGCTGTTCATTTCAGGGCCAAAAAACCAGCTGTTCTTGGTGATGGAGTAGCACTCAATGCTTCGAAATGGGTCCCCAGAACCTCCCCGGCCCCCAACACAGAACAAAACCCCTGAGAGAATGACGACAAAGAACAAAAGGTTTGATGTAGCGGGGCTCTTTTCAACAGTCTTTTCAAAAAGTATGGCTAGTCGGGTTGTTCTTCTGAAGACGTTTTATTACTTCCTTGAATCAGTGACCACAAGTGAAAAATATATACAAAGTGCCAAAAGAACCCAAAAATCAATGCCAAAACAACAAAACAAAAAAACCCAAAAGCTATTTACAGCTGTACATGGGCTGAACAGAGATCCACTTTTACTCTTAAAGCCACTTCAATCAACAAAAAACTAATCTCTCGGCATTACCTACCACCAACTCTCCCTCTTTCAGGCTCAAAATGGTGGCTATATAAATGAAAAGCCCCTCCCACTGGGCGTTGCCCAAAATAATCTTTACATCCAAAAAATGAATGGTTTACACAGAAATAAACAATAAGGAATACTTAACTTAATCCCACAATGACAACAACACATTCGTTTTCCCACTTTGTTATCTGGCACCACAAAGCTTATTTTAACTGTCAAAAATTGACATAATTAGTCAGGTCACATGGTAAATTAGTCAGGTGACCATTTTCCCACATAGTCCCCTTTTTATTTGCCTGTGTAGCTACGCCCCTGGTTATTCAGTCTGATGCAGCGGGAAAACACCAGCGTCTCTAGAGTGTCTGTCGGTGAGTGTGGCAAATGAGTGTGTGTGTTCTGCTGTGTAGTGCTAACGAGTGTGCACCCTCGCTTGACTACAGGAACTGTGGGGAATGGATTATGGTGGTAAAAATGTCTGATGCAAAGAACCAGAACGGGACTGGAAAATGTTTGACGTTTCGCGTATTTGGGTGACGTGTATGTGTGTGCGCGTTCATGTGCGTGTGTCTGTATATGCGTATACTGCCCGCGCTCAGTGACGGGGCCGCTCCGTCACATCATCCCCCTCCTCCCGGGGATTGACGATGTGCGGCAATCCTGATAGGTAATCTGCCACCACATTAGCCTTGCCATTCCTGTGCCGGATGGTGAACTTGAAGGGCTGCAGTGAGATGTACCATCTTGTGATGCGACTGTTGTGGTCTTTCATGGAGTTGATCCAGGTGAGAGCACAATGGCCCGTTTCCGGTCAAACTCTCGCCCCAACAAGTAATATCGCAGGCCCACTTAATGGCCAGACCCTCTTTTTCAACTGTAGAGTACCTCATCTCTCGTGGCTGGAGCTTGCGACTTAGGTACAGGACTGGATGCTCATTTCCGGCCACCCCTTGAGCCAGCACTGCTCCAAGGCCCACTGCTGAGGCATCCACTTGGACCAGGAATCTCTTGCTGAAATCTGGGCTTTTGAGAACTGGTGAAGAACACAAACAGTCGAAGGCTGCTTGGCATTCTTCTGACCAGGCTACCGTGTTTTTCTGATCTTTAGCCGTTAAAGCTGTGAGTGGGGTGGCAATGGTGGAGAACTGGGGAACGAATCGTCTGTACCACCCTACCAGACCCAGAAAGGACCGTATCTCCTTCTTGGTCCGTGGCCTAGGACATTTCTGGATGGCTTCCACTTTATCCACTTGTGGTCGCACCTCTCCTCTCCCCAACCGGTATCCCAGGTACCGAGTTTCGCGTCGGGCCCACTCACACTTGGACGGGTTAAGTGTCAGTCCAGCTTTCTGGATTTTCTGGAGGACAAGAGAGACATGTTGAACATGTTCTTACCAGGTGCTGCTGAAGATCACAACATCGTCCAGGTAGGCAGCACTGTAGTGGTCACAGCCCTGAAGAACTCTGTCCATCAGTCTCTGAAAAGTAGCTGGTGCTCCATGTAAGCCGAAGGGCATCATTTTGAATTGGAAAAGTCCTGCAGGTGTCTGGAATGCGGTGTAAGGTCGACTTGACTCTTCCAGTGGTACCTGCCAGTAGCCCTTGCACATGTCCAGAGTGGTGATGAACTTGGCGGCACCAATCTTCTCCAGGAGATCATCAACCCTTGGCATGGGGTATGCATCAAACTCTGAGATCGCATTGAGTTTCCTGAAGTCGATACATATCCGGAGGGAACCATCCTTTTTGAAGACGATCACCACCGGACTGCACCACTCTGAGTTGGATGGCTCGATCACCCCAAGCTTCAGCATCTCCTCCACCTCAGCCCGCAGTTTTCCCACCAGTTGTTGCGGGACACAGTATGGGCGCTGACGAATTGGCTGGCCATCTTTTATGCGAATCATATGCTCTATCAATGTGGTCCTGCCCAGATTGGCAGCGAATAAGGAGGGGACCTCACTGAACACCTGAAGGAGCTGTGCTGCCTGTTCGGGTCTCAGAACCAAAGATGCGGGGCCGCTCCGTCACATTTGAACAGCAAGAAACATGTTATACATTATGTTAAAAACAACACAGAATGAGCAAAACGTTTTAGGTTAAAAAGGGTTAAAAAATGACATTATTATGTTATGAAGACCCACTGTGTTAAAACACAAACGTACAGAATGATGTCTGTGCTAAATATTGTAACAAACAAAAATCTGTAGTGACATGTTAAAGGCCCAACAATGCCATACAAGCAATACCTGCAGTGTGTTTCCGGGGTATGGTATGGATTGAATATTCAAAGTCAGGCACCACCTTGTTGCTCAGGTGGAGGTGATAGTTCCTGGCCTCATCCATTAGGTCACGACACTTCAAGTTACCTTTGATCATCTCTTCTTTAGCCACACTTCTAGCCAGGAACTCTAGAGGCAGTAGAGGGAGACGCACCTAAAGGGGCATCACATTGTTCACTAGGATTATAAAAGCAAAGACATATTGTTTATGTATCACCTATTTCAAATATAGTTATGTAACTTAAATGGTAACCTGAACTGTATTAAACATTAACAGATAATAACTAACAGATTAGAAGATGATAGATGAACCTTTAGTCCAACCAAACCATTTCCTCCATGTTCTAACCTGAGACATGATCTGGTACAGCCAGGCTTCATGATGTTGTGGGTTGGCTTTCAGCCACTTCACTGCTGCATTGTACACCTGTGTCTCTGACTGGATATTGAGGTCACTCGAAGACAATAATGTGCGCAAGTGCTGGGGCGACACACATGTGAAGTCCTCACACTCCACTACTTCAGTGAAATGCTCGCAGGCATAGCGGTCAGCCATGTCCATCAAGTCAACACGGTTGTGGCTCTCAGCAAAAGTACGAACGGCCAGGCAGTTGGTGGGGTGAAAGTGGGCCTTCATGTACTCACAGCAGGCTCTCGCCACCAACTCCACCTAACAGAATCAGACAGGAATAAAAATCTCTCAGTGCCTAACAAAATGTCAGAGCTGAATCAGATGACAGAACTTTGCTTCACTTAACATTTCATGAAAATGCAGATGTTATACAGTTGGTTATGTGAATACCTGAAGGATGCAGGCAGCATAAAGCAGAGGCTGGACATTGTCCACAGTTAATGTGAGTTTGGAGGAGTAGGCAAAATTCACCAGGTCTTGGATGGCATCACCATCAAAGTCCTTAATCTCTATCAGTTCCTGTTTGGCCTCTGACATCTCTGACAGAAACATGGCCCTTAGGGAAAATATCCAATTAGACAAGAACAAGGTGGAATAATAGGAGCCCATCGCATGAATAAAAATATTTATCCTGCGGCCATCAGGAAATTGCTCAACACATATTTTCATGCCAACTGAAAGTGTTAAATCTGGATTCAGAATTAAGAAAATGTCTTATAATGTCTCTGCTACAATAACAGTGCAACTATAAGTCTATTTTAAAAATGTGACAATGAAAAAAATAAACATACCGAAAGTAAGGGATCACACAAGCCAGCACTAGCTTGTGGCATGGTATCAGTCTACTGCCAACCTACAAAAAAAAATCTATCACAACCTTTGACCCAACATAACATAAAATACTTTAAAAAGACAATAACCTGAGGCAGAAATATAAGAAATAGAAATCACTTGAAACTCCAGAGTGTGACCTACCTTCAGGGTGACATCACAGAGCTCCCCCATTTCGTAGAAGTGCCTGAGGGAGTTATGAAAGTCCTTCCAAGCCTCATGGGCCTCAAAGACAAAAGAGCCATCAGGCTCAGAGCTTGATGTCGATGCTGTGTTTCCAGGCTGCTTCTCCTTGGACTTCAGTTGCTTAGGATGATCTTGCGCCACATCCCCTGGTGCCATAACTGACTATAGAACACCACACCTATAAGGCAGATGAGAGTGCTAAGATATTTTATGCACTTTATAACGACTTTGCCAGGCAGATATGGGCATGGTCATCTGAGACACAATTAGACATTCACCCCACTGACTCAAATGATCTTACTGTTTTGCAACACTGAATGGTTTAATGGCAGCCACACTATTGTGCAGTTAGTATGAATGCTGCATACCTTGCACTGATTATCAAAAATAATGTGGAATGTACTTTTACTGTAAATCTAACGCGTTTGCCTCAATCAAGCAATGCCAGCAAACAGATATTTGACATCAACACACAATAGGTAAACACTCGATAAGGTGTGGTCTGGAAACGATACCGTTCACGTGTTGACGTGCTGAGGTAAGTGCGTCCTGTCACTTCCTGTTCACTGGCGTTGTGTACTGTGTGCATCTGTCCCGTTAACGTAACAAACGATTCTCTTCCCAGATTAACTAGCATATGCCCGTTTTGAGTTTCTTGTATTTTCGATTAACGTTATCGCTTTCTGTTTTCCTCTCGGTCGCTAGTTAAGTCAATAACTTCTAGCTTAGCTCACCAGTACAGCCGCGATGGCTTCCGCTTATGTTTACTTACTCACCTGCCTCCTTTAACGATCATGTTACGTGTAATAAATGGAGGCCAGGTGATTTGGCAGATCGGCTCCGCACTATGGAAACAAAGTCGTTAACTGCTAGTCAGCCACATGTAGCCGATGCGAGCCAAAGCAACGTATGTACCACTGTCTCTCTCCAAATATTATTATTATTATTATTATTTAGTTGTTCTGTACTCTCAGTATCTTCTGCTCGTCCCACCAGATCACAGATCTAATGCTTGGAAACAGCTGTGCAGCAGATTCACACTGCATTTGCTTCAGGAAGTGCCCTTTTCTAGTTTAAATCTGTATTTGATCAGATGAGCTCATGTTAAAATCAACAAATATTTGACACTGCAAACAATTACAGTCGTGGTTCTTTCTCAATAACGTAGCCATGAGAACTGCAATTGCAATTGTAGAGATATTTTGATGAGAGACTTTTGTCATTATGTTGGTGGTGGTAGTGGGTATTGCTCACCAGCCAAACAAGTTTGGTCAGTCTTCCCCCTTTCATTGTCACTTTACTTGTTTCACAAAGACTGGGGCTAAGTTACAAAATACCAATACAGCAAGGTGATAACTCCAAACAAATATATCAATTTAGCTAGAAAACACTGTAACCAAACCCATAAACATTCCTACCTAATGCTGAGTCTGATGGAAAATCTCCACAGTTCTTAAGTGTCTGATTGAGAGCAGATGAAGTGAGCAGACTGCTGGAGGCCAAAGCTTTACCACACCTTACAGATGATGCACTGTGTCTCTGTTAAGCAAAGCCCCTGCAACTGAATAGACTCAGTGTATCGCCCCCTCATCACTAGTCCCCTCAGCTGTAAAAGCAGAAAACATCGAGTCCTATCACATCAAAGGCTCTTTACGCCTCTGTTTTACTTTGTAGGCCCATGGATAGGTCTGCTTGCTCTCTTAATGCATGCAAGGGTTTAGTAACATTCACCTTTTTCAAATACAAACTTTTTTTATTCCCTGTAGATGAAAACATGCTAAGGGAATGATGAATTATTTATTAGGAGCAAGTGAAGCGAGATAGTCAATAATTTAACACAATAAGTGTTCCGCTCAGCTACTCAAATCCACAGAAAACTAAATGTAAAACAGTAATAATATATTTAAATTCATGCAGCATTTCTTTCTGTGAATGTGTGCGCCATATAAAATGGACTCCCACTAAGCAGCCTACATGGCACATTATGCACAAAGGCACACAGACAACAAGTGAACACTGACAGGAACCCACTGTTGTCGTGTCATATTACTTTTTTCACTTTTAGAGGGTAATTCCTGTACATCAGATTACTAGGTTTTGCAAAGTGTTTTTTTTTAATATTATTGTTATTAAGTCCTCACTGGATTTAGCTCATCTTTGGTTAATTTAATTTGCTGGCTTAAAGTAGTATATCTTCAGTAATGTACAAACCCTTTGTCTAGTTTAACACTATAAACAGTGCTATATAAATATCTTTCATATAATATAATCTCTCATTTATGAAGGTATTTTTCTTGTACATGGAAAAATATGCTATCTTTACATTTGCATGTAATAAGGGTGCTTTGCTGAAAACTGGAATCTCTGAAAATACTGTAAGGGTAGTAAATGTTAAAGACACGATAGCAGCCTATGCTACAAATATTACACATAGCTGTAAATGACAGCACCTTCACATGTCGTTTTTTAGTGAAAAACAAATACGCACTTAAATGATGTTGCAAGTTGTTAGCATTCGGACATAACAAAATAAAAATAAAGAAACTGAATTATCCACAACTCCAGACATGCAAACACATGCCCACAGTTTATGAGGAAAGATACAGTAAATTTGGCTATAAGATGGTTTGATTGGGAGTCACTACACAGTTAACGTAATGTAACGTTAACTGCTAACGATGTTTAACGATGCTAATTTATCTCTGAGAAACATAAACATGACAAATGTGGCTAGTTTAGCCCCGTAGTATATATATATAGTTGGCTTGCTAGCTAACAGTAGCTAGCTACTGTAACAGACAGACTTACGTCTGTGCGGAAGTTAACGTTGCCTGACACAATTTAATCACGAATTTCGCCAAAAGAAACTTCACCTACAACGACACAGATGGCAATAAAACATTGGATAATCTCAGTGTTTAGAGAAATATTTTAAATACCTCAAGTCGGAGCGAGAATTAAGATGCCGGCTTCTTTGAGTGGAACGTTTGTTGTGATTCTAGGGGGTTTATGGGAATTGTAGTTTTGAAGCGTTACCCGAACTTGCAGAGGTTGCTATTTTTTTAAATTTCAATTGAAAGTGTTTAGCTTTAATAGTATAATAATGTAGTTAGAATAAGGATATGCAAATAGTGTTATAAGCACTGTTGTAACACACAGTTACAACGCTGTTATAACTAAGGACAAATTCCCTACAGATTTAAAGTACTTAAAGTGTTTTCCTCCATCCCAGAGAAAGAAGCTTATCAAAACTGTACTGTACTTCAGACTCAAATTCCGGAAATGTGGGACCGTTATTACACTTGTTGCATAAGTATATTGGCCAGTATAATCTCACTTAAAATTACACATTAACAACACCACTGTATACCATTGCTGTGTCTGCACATTTTTGTTGTATCTCCATGCAGCTAAAATGAAAACATTATTAAATGTCATTATTACAGACAAATTAGGAAATTCTCTGACTTAGTTTACAAAAGAATGTATGCCTAATTTCTGTGTCACAAACCAAAGCTGTTGTATGCTGCATAATTTATACTATATATAATTATACGGATTTAAATGGTGTGTGTAACCAATGGAGCCCAATTATCTACAGTGAAGGAGGGACGTCACAGTAGCCTGACAGCTGCAGAATAAACACATCAAACAACAACATAAAAACTGAATAACAATTACTGGATAAACCCACACTCACATTCACACAATTATGAAAGGGGATTTATTTAGGAATAATGCAGATCGATACAGTTCATCCACTGAAAATAAAACAATAACAAGATACAGATCATTAGGGGATGCATACTTATACTTTTATTATTTGACATAGCTGCTGATCTGATTTTTGACAGCATCATCTCCATGTTTACTTGTGCTGCTTCCTCTTTTTTAGGAGTGCATCCCGTAGCGCAAGCTGAATGACAAAAAGAAAATATATGTAGTTTAAATGCAGAGACAGTTTTTTATTCTTTAAAAAAAATTCTCACGCTGACATTCACGTCTGATTGGTGCTTAGTTACCTGTTTCTCTCTGAAGGATCGTTTTCCTTTGGCCCTCACGTTCTGACTGTGTCTCATCATCATAAAGTTCTTCTTCCTCCTCTTCTCCTTGTTGCTGGTGCTGGCATGTGGGTTCAGCTTGGTTCGCTTCTTAACGAACTCCTTTCGGTCGGTTCGTCCCGCCTAGAAAATCATTATGATTTATGTAAAAAAACGAGAAATGTGGTTAAGGTCTGAAATGTGGATACTTGCTAATTTCTGCTGTCCACAGAGAGAGTAAAATTAATTTCATACATCAGGGACTTACTAGAGAAAAAACTACACTTGTTGGTTGCAGTCCTGTATATCATTTTGTGATGTAAAGTAAATGTCCCAGTACATAAACTGTTTATATATAACTTACAGGTTCGCTGTAAGTTATATATACATATATAAAGTTATACCAGTGACGTGTAATTATGGTTTCACTTGTTAAGTACCAATCCCTTCAATCACCCAACAGATAGCATAGGATTTTACCATTGCTGTTGCCAGGCGCGTTTCCTTGTCTGATTTTGGTTTTTTATGCAGTTTCTCAATATTTCTCAAGGCCAGTAGCTCCCCTCTGCAAAATAGAAAACACACAGACACCTAAGTATAACAGCACAATAAAGAAATTATTATTTTAAGCAAAACGACATCTGAGAGTAAATTGTGTTTCATGACCAATCAATCTTAATCTTAAATATCCTTTTCACCTGCTGTTATCCTCTTCATCGCTGTCCACATTTTTCCTCTTCAGACCCTTGCCTGGCGCGGCGTTGACCTCCTTTGCCATCTGGACCAGACGGATTTTCTTAAAGTCTTCCTGAGTGAGGAGCCTGCTGCCGCTGACTGCTGCTGCCTTGGCTTGTCTTTCTTCCACAGGTATGCTCTTTAGCTTCTCAGCCTTAAACAACCACAAAATTAAAGTCGCTGAGCATTATGGATTTTCAACAGTACATGAAGAGCTGTTTCTTTACTCTCACCATTTCGCTTGCATCTTCGTCAGATGAGTGGTGAACATCCACCCACTCCCCATCTTCGTCATCATCACTTAAACTCGCACTCTCCCAGCCCTCTGTTGTACACAATGAAACCACACAGATTAGCAGCGTACTGTTTTCTACATCTCATACACACATAGTATGTGGGAAGATCAGGGTTTCTCTTGCAGAAGAAGTCAGCAAATGTAATCTGACGTATTCAACAATTAAACAGCCACTGACCTTCATCCTGCTGGTCCGCTTTGTTCTCCTCCTCCACCTCCAGGACTTCAGCTCCAGGGATATAATCTTTAGCTTCAAGTTCTCCGTAGTCTTTGATCTTAGCCTCTGCTGATGCCTCTGTGGGTCTCCCCTGGACAACAAGAAGATACAGTCATACAGTGTACAGAGATGTAGCTTTGTGTCTGTTAGTAAGGGATCTAGTCCCAACACTCGGTTTAGAAGCAGGTAAGAAACCAAACAGCATCCGACATGTTTGATCATTATCTTTTGTAATATAGTTCATCCAACATTTAATTCATTGTCAAAATCCAAACTATACTGAGGGATTACATCAGGGATTATGTCTAAAATTGCCATTTATTTAAGTTAAAAAAAATCTATTTTTGAAAATTTGGTGAGCTAACCCTGTCTTTCTTGTGCAGCATCTGCGGATTAAGATTCCTGAACAGCTGGATCAGTCCCCTGGCAGACATCATCACATCTGCGGCAAATGGACACAGCCATGTGTGAGCAAATTGTGACAGAAGTACAATGGCTAAAAAACACATTGGCAGTCACTCACTCTTGTCTTTGTGGGTTTTGTACTGAGCCAGGTCCTGCAGGAGGTCTTCATTGATGGCGAGTGGACAGCGGGCCACCAGCTCCCTGATGGCATTAATGCTAATGCAGAGGGAGAGGAAAATGACTACATAGTGGTGAAGTAATACTGAACATGGCAGCTAAAAGCATAGGTGTGTATTTTTAATTTAGCCAGGTTCTGCATAACTGTAATGGGCAAATAAACAAGAAGGCTACTAACCCCACAGTCATGACCTCCCCAGAGTTTCTGTCCGTCACAAAGTTATTTGCGATGGTCATAATCACAGGTTCGACGATCTGCATAAGCAGGAACACACAACTTTAACGATGCTCAAGTGAAACGGTTATTTTGAGTTAACTTAATGAATAAATTTATAGATCTTAATGTACCTCGGGGGGGACGAGCTGATGTGACGCCTGGGCAGCACACAGGAGAATCTTTGTCACATCTACATAGAAAACACATGGTTTTAAATGTGTCAAAGGCGCGAATCAAGAGTCTTATCTCATCATAACAAAGATTAATTAAATTTTTACCTCTTTGATGGGGCTGAAGAAATCTTTGGATGAAGGGATAAAAATTGAAGAGGAAGAGCTGTAGAGGGACAAGAACACAAAGAATAAAATATTCTTTCCATACTTTGTTTGGGAACTTCAAACTGTATATCACTGTTTGTTAATAGAATAATGCATTCAATAAAAACAACTCAAAAAGTTACAAGATTTCACGATTAAGCTTTAAATCTTAAGATTTAAAACATATTTAGCAAATAAAAATTATTTAAAACCATTGCTGTATAGATGCACATATCAGTTTTATTACGTGTGATCTACCGCATTAGTCAGACAAAGTAACCTACCTCATGGATTCCAACTAGTCTAGATATGAGCTCCATCATCATGATCTTCACCTCGAAGCGCTCTTTACAGTCCTCCAACTGTTTCAAGAGTTTCTCTGAGAAATCTTTATGAGAAAAGATATTTGTTAGTTCTGACAGTTGTGTAAAATTAAGTGTAAACACTGTGTTGTCTAATGTGGTGAGCCTACCTTGTGGATCATGAATCAGGTGAATGGCTGAAAAGTTGAACACCTCTGCTTTCTTCTTTTTCTTGTGTTTCTGTTCCAAGAGCACACAGGTATTAAAAATAGTAAACCTTGTCTATTAAACATTGTGACAAAGTAACATGTGACATTGACAAAGCGTGAATAACAGGTACCTTAAGGACTTTCATTGCTTTTTCCAACTTCTTCTTGTTTTTGGAGGTTTTCTTTCCTGTGGAGAATCTCACCCTCAGGTCTCGTGCAGATGGTCCCTCTGCCTGAAATACGAAACCGATTCATAACTGCACAGGAAATCTATGTTTGTGTATCCTACACATGTTATATACCTTAGCTTTAAAAGAAGTGGTCTCTATAGCAACTGTACTGGATTGTGGTACTTGCCTCTGATTCTGAATCACTCTCATTTTTTTCCTCTTCATCTTTTCCAAGAAAGAATTTAAGACCTGCAACAAGGATCTGAAGAGGGGGAATTGCAAATAAAGATGAAGACTCTATTCACCCACTGTAATGAGCAAGTAATTGCTGTTGAAGTAACAACCATACCTTTGTCACCTTGGAGAAGCACGCTGTTGTAATGACATTAACTGTTTTTGCATCATTCCTGTGACACAAATACAAAGACAGTCGGTCAAAGACAATCTTGAGTCTCTCTTCAGTGTATAAATCATGATGCTCACCATATGTTTCTTTTGTACAGTTCCACCATCACATCTAAAGAAATCTTTGCTGCTATGGGATTACTGTCTCTCAGCATGGTGTACATGAAGTTCTGTAACATCTGAAACACACATTAGGATATGGATTGTGAGTGGTGGCAGTTTTAAGCTGCCCCTTCACAAAAAATTACAGACAGTCACATTTGGAGTGTATTAGGCATGAGTCTGTGTACTTACCGTATTGACTTTGTTGTTTTTGTGCTTGGCATTCATGTTTTTGATATCAGTCACAATGTGTGTGTACAGTGTCTGTGGAGAGAAAAGAAACAATGAGAGGAAACAACACAACTCAGAAATGTTGGAAGCAGCAGAGATTACTGTTTCAAAGCTGTAGCTGTGTCAGAGTCTAACCTTCCTGAGCAGTTTGTCGTGACATCGCAGCAGCTCAAAGAAAAGCTCCAGGAGGCCTGTGGGGTCGATCAGATCTTTGTTCCTCAGCAGAATCAGTGCTTTGCAGAGGGTCTGTGTGGGTGGGTTACACATACAAATGTCAGATTACATGCTGGTGAGGCATAAACATCAGCAGATTCACTTTGAATAATCACGCAGCTCCTCATATTCTTACCATTCTTAAATCTGGCTCTAGGACTGTGTGGTGACCCAGTAACAACTCACACAGCTCCTGGGGGAAGGTGGGCAGATGCTGCAGGTAGCAGTGAGCAACCTGAAGGACAAGAGGAGTTCAT
This sequence comes from Trinectes maculatus, assembly GCA_016785345.1. Taxonomy (NCBI): domain Eukaryota; kingdom Metazoa; phylum Chordata; class Actinopteri; order Pleuronectiformes; family Achiridae; genus Trinectes; species Trinectes maculatus. The sequence continues at coordinate 317,971 of JAFBJQ010001055.1, forward strand.
TAACCCTTTCATACACATTAATAGATCACATATTACAAATAAACTTTAAGTCACCTGAGCAACAAACATGACAAGATCTGCCAGCTCCTTGTTCGGCTTGTCTGGCTGCAGTCTGAAGATCTGTACATTGGACTGGTAGTGTCGGTACTGCTGTAGAAACTGATGCACACATAGGGACAGTCACTTATTACTCATTACTGCATTACATTATTTACCGACTATTCTATTGTTAAATGACCTGTATAACAGGTCTGCAAGCTAGCAAACTTAGCAACCCCAGCTAATAAGACTTACTTCTTCTACGTACGACTGTGGATCCCGTTTAATTAGATTCTGCAGTTGTGGCAGATTGTTTGGCAGTTTGTTGTTTTGTCGACCAGACATGCTTTGAATCTATTTTTGTGGTGTGTTTTGCTCAAAAATATAATGAAAAACAAAAAAGATAGTACTTATTACAGAATAAGCGTGGCCACTATGTAAGCTGCCATGAAAACTCATAACAGGAAGTCGAAACGCCACTTCCGCTTTTATTAAAGGGCACTTTCGTCTTTCTTATAACGGAGCCCGTCTGTTGAAAATTATGCCGCGGCTACGGGTTAATAACGAGTAGGGACGAGATCGTATTCCGTGTCCACAACTTGTTTAACGCGTGGGAACAAGATGATCATTACGCGGCCACGAATTAATAAGACGTGGAAATTTTACGTGGCAACGAGAAATGTGGACACGAGAAATATTAGTAATTTCATCAGTGAGACTATTCATTACGGAAGTGCAGAAGTGTATCAACAACATTGCAAACGTCATTTAAACGCAAATACCTCCAATGTCTTGCATTGTGTCATGCATTACACACTTTTAGCACTAGGTGGCAGCGTGTGTGTTTGAAATAGATGCTACATGACCACATTGACCTGATTGTTTAAGAACGATAGTCGTCGTACACAAAAACGTTACAGAAGTGTTTTTTATTCACCTGTAATGTTACTTGTATGATGATGATATAATTATATTCAGTTCTGTGCAGAACATTCAGATGCAAGGGAAAAGATGCTGTTTTTTTTTTTTTTTTGGAAATCACCAATTTATTAATACCAGTGGTCATTGGGGTAATGTCATATGGTTGGAAACATTACAGATGTCTTTTAAATGCCACAGCTTCTTTCATGTCAAATCTTAAATTACCTATCATGCCTTCAATGAACCATAGTTTTATGAACATCCCTGACTTATTGACATCCCTGTACCCTACATGCAGTACTGTACAGTTTAAATCCTCTGAAAAACTTAAATATGCAAACAATTGAAGGCTGATTCATTTATAATGCTTGAATGCTGTATATCACATTGTGCCTTTTGCTAGCAAAAAGCTACATAACTCCAAAGTCAAGGGAGGCGATATGTTTTTTAAATTCTGCAAACCAGGAAAAAAATCCATTGGAAACTGGGATTATCCCTTACTTTTGCTTCACAGCTGAGTGGTGAGGAAGTCCGTTTTCACATGTTAAGATGTGTAATCATGAACTTAAACTGCACCTGGTAGATCTGGCCTGTAGCATTAAGGGTGGCAGTAGAGTTCAGTCTGAACTTGAGGCTCAGCAAACACAGGCAGTTAAACCAACAATCATCTGTGCTTTGTGAGCCTGTGAGAGATTTCTTTTTAAAACAAGTCAAGGCTTTTCTTTTTTGCCAGTGTGATACATGCGGGTTGCTTTATATAAACTGCAGTACACACAGTTCATGCCTGTGAAGCTTTATTCAGATATTTCTTGGACCGAGAGCATATTTTGATACTTGCCATGTTGACCTTTAGCTAACTGGGATGACATGCTAAAATTAACACACTTTGAATAATTATTCCATGTGAATAAAATCACATTTTTATTACAACATTATTAATGAATATAAAACTACTGATTTCCAGAGGAAAAGGTATAACATAATATAATATGCTACATTAATATGGTACATTTCTCCCATTGTGGGACGACTTACAGAAAATGAACCAATGGTGACGAAAAACATCAGTTTCTCCTTTCTGATTAAAATGTGTCATGTCTTGTCTGTGTTGTATTATGATTTCCTATTTTATTGTGAAACCCTACTCTCCTCGTCTCTTCCCACTTCCCTTCAGGTGTTTCCCGCTTTTCTGATTGTCATCACCGCCTTGATTGTTTCCACCTGTTCCCCTTACCTTCAGTTGCTAAATAGTCTGTGTTTCCCTTTGTCTTGTGCCAGTGTGTCTTTGTCCATGGATCTGATATCACGAACATTCTGTTTCCAAGCCATAGTATTTGCAATCGCAGTACGTAAGTCGATTTACCTCTGTAAGAGTGAGTTTTCTTTTGTAAATTTCATAGTTTATGTTACCTTGTCATAGCCTTTGTGTTATATTCGTCAGATTGTTTTTCCTCCTTTTTGGAGCGTTTTTTGTTAAAGTGATTTTATTTGTACTTCTTGTCACAGATAGGTTTTCCTCCCTTTTGGAGCGTTTTTTGTAGATTTTTGTATTGATACTTCCCTAGTAGCATTAGGTTATCGAGTGTATAGTCAAGTTTCATAGCTCTGTATTTGCCACTCTGAAAAAAGAGGTTCAACTTAATAAAGGCTGTGACACGAGTCTCTGCTCCTGGGTCCTCTCTACATATTGGCCTGACAAAATGTACAGTAAAACCACAACATTTATACAAACAGCCTGATACAGACAGATTAAATAATCTTTACTTTGTCCATTCCCGTTAAACTTTGCCAGCAAAGTCATAACACATCAAGAAGAAGCATCAAGTGTTAAACACTGTCGTATTGTTTGATGTCAAGGAGTCCCTTAAGTATGGCCTTAAAAATTCCTTGGAGAGATGATTCTCCAGACGGTTGGAAATATGTAAACAACCATCTCTGCTACTATTGCAGCCAAGACAGTGTACAGAGACTCTGACCATGTAGGTAGCATATTTGCACACAGTCCAAGATGAGTATTTGGTCTGGAAAATGTCTAGTAGCAAATGTCTGGTTAAAGTGTATACTTTAAAGAGAAAAAGAAAAACTTAAATCTGCATGGAGAGGTAATATATTTGGGGCAGGATCTGTTTTTATCAAGCGGAAACACAAAATGCACGTGGATTTCAATTTAATGTTATAAATGCATTAAAAAACAGATGTGGTGCTGATCTTTTCAATATGTAAATATTACACTGATGTAAATCTTTCCTGACATATCAGCTCATCTGCTGCTGCCCCACTGACACTATTAATAAACCGGCAGATCCCTGTGAAGCCTGACAGAGATGGTTTCAAATGGCCCGGGCAAAACATCTGTATTTTTCACTTTGTGCAGTTTTGCTCACTGATCCTGCAGTGAGCAAAATCACTCCCCAGAGCACTAACGCAGGCCACACTCAGGCCCATATTGGAGCCATTTCCTGTCTCTGGAGTGGGCAAAGGTTTGACCCTTAGTGCCCTCGCTATATAAACGCACAAGAACATGCTTGTATAGACACATGCACACACTCTTTTAAGGCAACACCCCAACAGGGAAGAGCTGAAGGAGTCACTTACCATTACACTGGTGTAAGTGAATTACAGAATCCCTCAACTGCCATCTACGATACATCTCACTGGAGAATAATGGCTGAGAAAATATAATTATATTTAATAGCTGGTGATACTCAGGAGCCCTGGTGAATACTAGAAGGCTGAGAAAAAGCAGAATCACAAATTTTAGGATTGTATGTAAAGGGCTCTGTCATGTTCCTGTGTTTTGCTACCATGTGTTTCGTTTGTTTCTGTTTTTTGTTGGTTGTTGTTGTTCTTTTCGTTTCCCCTCCTCCCTCTGTTCTTTGTCCAGCCTCTAGGCGTGTGTTGTGGCCAGAGGCGGAGCCGTGTCCTCCTGGGAGCAGTTGACAAGACACACCTGTTTTCAATTCAGTAATCAGTCTGCTTCTTAAGCAGCCCTGTGTCTGCACTTCGTCGCTGGATTATTCCGCTACAGACGTCACCGGTCTTGTCAGCTGTTACGAGGACCTGCTTTGTCTCATTCAGTTTTGCAACCCCTTTGGTCTTGTTCTTTGGCTCGCTCTACAGTTTTTGGATCTAGAGTTGTTTTTTGTTATTGGACCTTTTTGTGAATAAACTGATTATTTTTGGTGAATCTCGAATCCAGCTTGCATTTGTGGACTTCTATTCAGCACAACCCTGACAGAATAATCCAGCCAAAGAATGGATTCCGCAGATGTGGACTGGATCAAATCGGCCTTACAGCACCACGGCGGCAGAATGGGCCAGGTGGAAGCCGCGCTTACGGAGGCCATAACTCGGATTGGTCAGCTGTCCATCGGGGTCTCTCGGCTCGAGGAGCGTGCCGACCGCCTCGCCACCTCTGGTCCTGACAACCCGCACCTTCAGCCTCCTGCTTCGGTCAGCCCACCTTCAGAACCTGGTCTCGGCTCATCGGCGGCGGCTGCGGCTTCGGGTCCAGGTTATGTACCCCCTATTCACCGCGAACCGTTCATTCCTACACCTGATAAATTTACAGGACATTCTGGAGACTGTAACCGGTTTCTACACCAATGCACCTTAGTTTTTGATCAACAGCCATCCTCCTATAGTAAAGTTAAAGAGGACGACCCACTTGAAAATATTTGCAGAATAAAAGGTCACATCTGCAAATGTCGACATGGCTGATATTGTTTCTGTGGTATCCTCTGGTGTGAACGTGTGGGTGAAACAGAAGCTCGGCGCAATTCATAGGACGATTATGATAACAAGGACCAAGGACATGGTGTCTCGAAGGTCTGGTGCTAAATGAGGCTGTGGGCCATACACACAGCTGATGGTTAGAGCTCTGATACAAGAGCGAGAGTGAAAGAGAGACAGCAGCAAAAATAATGTCTGTTTTAACATCTGCTCCAGCAAGGCACAATTACGGGAAGTGCTTCGCCTTCGCCCCATTCACTGTGACATGAACAATAAACATAACAGTGAGGCAATCCATCCATGATGTATCATGCAATTGAACAAGGAGTAATTTAACTGCAGTGGCCTGAATACGTGTGTTGAAAAACTTACATCTAGAATACAGATAGGTGGAGAGTCTATTTCCATTATCTCACTCAGATATTAAAAAATATATATACTGTGTTGTAATAACCAATTAAAAGTTTATCATATAAACTTAAAAGGTGATTAAATTTCAGATGTGTTCACAACTTGTTTCTAATTTTTCCAAGCAGCTGAAGAAAACAGTTATTTTGTGTACGTTTGAAAAAGACAGATTTAACTGGTAAACTGCTGATCCCACTAATTGGGTGTAAGCACAAGCAAAAAGGAATTTTTATTAATTAAACTGATCATTTTTTTATCCAACTAAGTTTCCCTTATGTTGTAATATATGAGTCATTAATTATTACACCAATGTTGTTTGAAAAGATTTCTTTTCCTATTTAGTCATTGAACTCATGTGATCCTCCCTTTCCTCTGTTCCCCCTGCTAGATGTCTGCAGGAAGCCTTTAACAATGGGACCACCAGAAGTTCTGAAACCCAGCTGTAAGAAATGCTACACACACACACACACACACACACACACACACGTAACCATGTTTACATTTGCGCAGACATATTTCGAGTGTCAGAGAAAGTCAACACGCAGCAATCAGTTAACGCGAACAGTAAATCGAACCCCCCACTGGTTGTGTGATATTCACATATCACGCTGTTCAGTGAGAAGTGAGTAGCTCAGGGAGCCAGTAGACAGCTGCAGAGCCAGAGGCCCAGTGGCCCTCGTGTTTAAAGTTTGCTTTATTTGCTCAGAAGAAGTGACTGACTTTGAGGGAAAACTGACAACAAACATTTGCTATTTTACTTACAAATAGTGTGCCTTACTTTTGCAATTTTAAATCATATGTTTGTTTTATTAAACATAACAGATTAGACTACAGCAACAATATATGATTTGAATACTGAAATGAGTCAGAGTTGTCCTACTTGATCAACTTCACATCAGTGCACCAACCAACTATCTTTCTGTGCTGTCATAGACAGTATGTCGCAGTCTGTTTGTCATTGTCATACCATTTCCTGTTTTATTTTGAACTCACTCGCTTGTCTCTGTGTCAGGTCCCTTCACTTCCTGCCTTTGCGTGTTTCCCGCCAGTGTGATTACCTGACTTCCCTAATGTGTCTCACCTGTGTCCAATCATCACCTCCCCCTCCCCCGCCTATATAAACCTCGGTGTTCCCTGTCTGGTTGCCAGTTTGAATGACTTGTGAGTTAGTTTTCCAGCCTTGGTGTTTTGTGATTGTAGCTCTTTTGTGTCTGACCCTCTGTACCCTTTTGACCTTGACTTTTGCCTTACCCTTGTTGAATACTTTTGTATGGACTATGCTATTACTGTTACAGACCATTTGCCTGTTTTACTATGAGACTGCTTATCCCAAGTCAAAGCCTGTTTATCTGAATTGCTGCATTTGGGTCCTTCTTTTGTGCACACGTCATCATATACAACCAGAGCTGCAGTGATTAGTCGATTCAGTTTTCTTCTATATTGACGATTATCACACGTTTTTATAATAATACTGCTGTAGTTTTATGTGGTTTTTTTTTGTGGAAGAGAGTTTGTTGCTCTTGATTTAGTAAAACATTAAATCACCATATGACTGTATGAGGTGTTGAACATAGCCTGGTTCACTGCAGATTCAGCCAGCACCTAATAATTTTGACCAGATGACTCCTTGTGTTGCTTGGTGGTTGTGGTCAGAGGCCAACTGCTGTTCACACCAAGACACGGGATCTGTGGTCGAAAAAGTCAAGTGAACGTGAACATGATGAGGGGGGCATGAAGACCTTATGATCTTAATCATCATCTGGTTTCACAGAGGGAGGTGGGTTTACACACACATATGATATTCCCACAGAGTGCCATAGCATATACCTGAAACGATGTGACAACCATTTGTGCCCTTCTCTGCCCCTGGAATTCTTGTTCACCAAACACACACGCACACACACACACACACACATTGAAAACTAAATCTGTCAACAATTAGCTTCCTCACTGTTATGATCTGTGAATTCATAAACAACATGCTCACAAATATAAAGCTGCTTGGCAGTGTCCCTTTTGACCAACATCATGTTTTACTCATACATTGATCTTCTGTACTTTAATATAGCATAAAATGTGTGTGTGTGTGTGTGTGCGTGTGTGTGTATGAATTGCATTCAATTGTATTTTTTACAGAAGATTGAATCCCCCAGATCATAACTGTAATTTCACAGCTGGATTTCTTCATTGCCACTATACTACATAAGACCGGGATCAGTTACAGAGACGAACAACTATTTGACTGTATGTATGATATGCACATGCATTGCTATAATTCAGTCTTAACTCCCAACGTGAGCCTTTCTTTTAATCTCTGGCGAAGGTTTGTAATATCAGAGGTTTATTATGTTCGGTGGTGCACAGGCCATTTACAAGCCAACTCATGATTTGCAATTAAACAACATGCTCACAAATATAAAGCTGCTTGGCAGTGTCCCTTTTGACCAGCATCATGTTTTACTCATACAGTAACATGATCTTCTGTACTTTAATATAGCATAAAATGTGTGTGTGTGTGTGTGTGTGCGTGTGTGTGTGTGTGTGTGTGTGTGTGTGTCTGTGTGTGTGTGTGTGTGAATTGCATTCAATCGTATTTTTTTACAGAAGATTGAATCCCCCAGATCATAACTGTAATTTCACAGCTGGATTTCTTCATTGCCACTATACTACATAAGACCGGGATCAGTTACAGACACGAACAACTATTTGACTGTATATATGATATGCACATGCATTGCTATAATTCAGTCTTAACTCCCAACGTGAGCCTTTCTTTTAATCTCTGGCGAAGGTTTGTAATATCAGAGGTTTATTATGTTCGGTGGTGCACAGGCCATTTACAAGCCAACTCATGATTTGCAATTAGTTCCACTTTCTCACTCTGTCTCTGCCAGTTCCTGCTGATCTCACCACTTGTTGTGCATTAAATTCAATGCTGGGGGCATGAAACAAGAAATATAACCACCATCTCTGTCTCAGTGTAAGTTTGTGGGCCTGGCAGCCAGCTGCAAATGCGTTTTCAACACAACTGTTCCCAAACTGAGTCTGAGCAGTGAGCTAAAAGCACTTTGGTTGCACAGATTGCCTTTTAATGTCTTTTATAATATGACACATAAATATGTGACATTTCATTGGATTCTGTGTGTGGTCTCACTGACTGAAATAGTTTTATGTCAATTTTTTATGTCCAAAAAGGCAGTTGGTGGCTTAAAGTGATCTACTGTAACTTCATTACTACTTGAACTGTCTGGGGTTCAAAGGTCAGTGGTACAATGTTGTGGCATGTGATCATAAGTTTAGGAATCAATCATGGTGGTCCCCACCGTGACCCTCCCAAACCACTCTGAGCTGAACATGACGTCCTCCAATCACAACGCCAAAAATGTGACATGCAGGAAACAGCTGTATATGTGTCCACATGCCTATTGATGTATGTCCATGGGACATGAGAGCAAAGTCATTAAAGCAATTCAGTCTTCATTATCACAGGCTTGGACAGGAAGTGACTGCAGTCGAGTCTTGGCACTCATCTTTTTTCAAACAATCCATTCCAGTCAGCGAAGCCCCACCAAATTTCCTGTGCGTTGACACCACAGTCTGGGGACAGACTTTGACGGAAGCCACATTCCTGTCATTGTTTAGCTGTCACAGGACCCCCAAACATAATGGCCTGTAACGTTTGACTCGACTTCCACAACAATGCTGCTTAGTCCTCTCAGAGGACGCAGGAAGAAACATGAGTTTCTTCACGAGCAGTTCTGCGAAGCTGAAGTTAGTCACAGGCCTGTGACTGTCAGCAGGACGTGACAGTGCTGGTGGTCAGGATTTTGGTGTTAGTATAAATAGTGGGTGAATTAGATATGTGCTGATAGCACCTGGTGAGCCATCAGGGGAATTGCATATGTATTTTATTTCATTTCAGATTTCTGAGTAGTGGACAGAGAAGCAGTGGCCAGGCTGAAACTGACACCCTGTCTCACTGTTGTATGAGTCAAAGGGTCGAGACCCTGTGCTGGCCCTCGGTTGGGAGTAGTGATGCTGCAGGGAGATCGAGCCCCAGGAGGGAGGAGACTGAGGAGACATCTAATTGCTGCCCACATGTGTCAGATTGTTGTTTTCAGCTGCCTCGGGGGGAGACTGCAGGGTTACTTTGAAGATAACGTGTTGATTATTGTCACATGCTTTCATGCTGAATAAGGAAAATTAGCTTGAGATCTACATACCAGAAGGTTGTGGCCTTTTGCTGGAGAATAACGTTTTACAAGTTAGGTGTGGGTGAAGCCTGTGGTTTAAAGGGCACTGTGATCCTTGATGTGCTCAGACAAAGATGTGACGAATACCCAGGAAATAAAGCAAAGAGTGACACATCACATCGTTTTCCATCTATTTAAAAAAAAATAATCATGAGCCATTTCCTACTTGCTGATGACTATCCAAACATTTGTTGTAGACGCATTTGCAGGACAGAGAAAAGAAAGGAAAGTGAACAAAGGAAAAATGATTAATGAGGAACACAGGGCTGGTTTAAACTTAAGAGATGTCCATCTGTTCCCTTTGCACTGGTTAATGTTGAAAGTTCAAAACACAGTCAAATCTTGCTCCCATCAAAGAAGAACCAGGGAAGATGGATCTGCTTTATTTCACACAGGACTTTGTGTTTTCCCCGAGGTTCGTCCTCAGTCACGCTTATGATCAACCACCTGTGCTGCTGACACCAGTGGAGCTGTACAGATGTGCAGTGTAACTCAGAGAAAGTGGTCTCTCCCTGTTCAAGATTTAAAAACAGAAGCTAAAGTCTGCTCAGTGGTACAGAGCCAACATGTCCTTTTATAGCAACAGTTAGCTGTATGAGTCCGCTCCAGGCCTGTGAGCCTGGATGTCTCAGCTTAGACTTAGAGGCCATGAATAGGTAAACCTGTGCTGGGTGTACTATGAATTTATGACACATGTATTGATTAATAGTCCCAGATTCTGAGATTCTATACAAATTAAAGTTTAGATATGATATGTTTGGCCTCTGACGTTTTCTTTTTATTTGGCCACCTGGGGGCAGCAGATTGCACTGTAAACACAACATAGGCATCATCCATTAAAGTTATGTTTTACACGGAGTCGCCTTAATGCATCCTTAAAAACCAAAACGAAAGGCAAGAAAAAAAACAAATTAAGTTAAGTTTGATGATAATTCTCTGTAGTTTGTAACAAGTGAAAGATCAGATCCTGGGAAATATTGTTAATCTAATGATACTGATTCAATGTGGTAAAATGTATAATGTTTGTGGCAGTAAATTAATTTGCCCATGAATTAATTTGTCAAATGTAAACAGATAGTTAAATATAGTTTTTTTCCCCCAGGCATTACGTCAGTATACAATAACATATCAGAGAATACCATACATAGTATTTGTTTACTGTGAACTGTCATCTACCTTCACACACAACCACCATCCCCTTGTATAGATTACAGATTCCCTGGATGCCTTTTGTAAATAGCTTTCACTGGATGGGAGAGGTTGGAATTCTTGGAAGAGGGTCTATAAACCAGTGATGGATTCAGTCTGCAAATGAATATTGTCTGTCACACTATATGAACTGGACTAATTTCCTCCACTTACAGGGATTTACTGTCTGTGGGATCCACAGTTTGTCTTCATTGCCTCAGTCGTGTACTGCAAACAGCAGATCAGACAAGGTGCACTGATTGAAGAAAAAGCTTTTTCGAGTATTTTATTCAAGGGAAGCATTTGTAAAACCAAAATGGAGATGCTGTGGATTCATGAGGAGCCATCAGAGCTTATATGCTCCTAATGCTCTCTTCCTGTCTACATGTATACAGACAGTCAAACAGGGCGAGAGAAGAAAAACACATTAGGATAGACTTTCAGAATAAAGCAGTTAGGTATAACAGGATAAAAGGCAAAGGGGGTCGGGTGGGGAGGAAACAGAGTATAGATGAAATGAAAACATGCAGCTCAATGGCTGCGTTCATATCATAGGGAGGGTAAAGCATATGAGTGGCCTGAGACGTGTGAGAGGATGAGGAAAAGGGGGAGATGGGTGGGGAAGGGTATGGTGTAGTGAGGAAATGCATGGAACGTAATCAGAGTCTTCCTGAGTCTCAGGCAGAGACATCTGCAGGGCCGAAGACAGGATGGACCCCTGTAAACTGTCTCATTCACTGGCAGTTCCTGAGATTCTCTCTGATACAGATCTGTGCGTCTGTGTGTACACTACAACTGTGCACGTGTTGTGCTTGCACAGGTTGTCCAACCCTGCATTTTGCCCTACAGAAAGCATGTTCAGTGATACAATGAGGAGGCCACGCCACAATATACATCTGTACATAACTCGCTCTGCACGCTAGGTGAAGACATGATCTCCATGCTTGTAATTCTTTGTGTATAAAGAGATCCATAATATTTGGACACAGAAATGGAGAAGGAAAACAGTGTTTTTTGTTGCACAGTGATGGAGGAAATGAAGACAAACATGCAGATATGGAGTATGGATGCATGGCACAGGCATACGTTGCAGTAATGGTTGTTTGGCATTGCATACATGGTTAAGGAAAAGAAAACGGAAGTATAGCACAGTGCTGTTCTTGTATAGGGTTGTCTGGAAACGATTGGCTGTTGATTACCAGTTAAGACCACAGCATTAGGCGGCTCCCAGGTAAAAGCTGTGTAAAAGGTGTCATGATAGTGTTTCCTACTTAGAGGAGGCTGATACCGTCTGTTTTCTCCACAGTAGTTTGACATAACATGAGCCTGCCTCTAGAGGATTTGTATGTTTTACTCATGAACCGTTTCAAGATGATTAGGATAAAATACAAAACTGTCACGCTCTAGCCTGAAGATCTTTTACAAATCGGAGGTAGGCTGGCTGTATTACAGGATTATGGACAGAACCTGGTACATATTGCCCAAGGTATGGGTTTTTAAGTGACCTGCCAAGCCTTGCGAGATATTGATATTGTTTGGAATGGAAAAAAATACAGGGTAACACTGCACTAGTGTAGCTGGATGTATCTCTGGGCCCCCTGAATGAAAACTGAGCACGACCCTTCCTATAATAATCCTCCGATAATTGTCATGTGATTTTCGTGAGCTCTCTCCAGCTGTCAATCTGAACTGTGTCACACATTTTAGAGTATCTGTAATCTTTGTATAACTGTAAAAGTATTGAAGGAGACATTGTGCCGACTCGTCAGACGCCAAAGATCGACTAACAAGGATGATCTCAGGATATTTAAGAATCTATGATCTTGTTATACACAAACAAAGGAAACCTTGTTCATTGGTGTTACAGATGAAAATCATCTTTCAGGAACTTCAGAATAAGCCGTACTTATCACACAAGTGGTGACCTGAGACTTCTTCATCCAGTGGTGGCCATATCACTTTCAGCAGAAACGCACAGCTGGTAAATGAGTGTGGGCCCCTGGCAAACATATTCACATGGAGGGTTGAATGCCAAAGGGGCGTAACAGCAATTACACATAAACTGGAACCAACAATCCGGAGTGACCTCTCTCCTATTTTTATGTAACAGCTGCTTGAGTTTGTTCACGTTGTGGCTTTTGTTTACACTGGAATGATATTTTTTTAAACTCAGTGACATTTTCACTGTGTACAATCTCTCCCTAATTGACCAGACTGGTCATGCACCCTCACCCAACATGCCCTGGTGGTAATGATGAGTAATAAGTACATTGTGCAATGCACTTGTGATGCAATGAGAATAAAACTCTTATTACACAGAAGCTCCTGCTGTTTTGAAACAATTCAAGGGAAGGATCAGTGTCACAGAAACTCTGTTCAGGTGACGTCATTGTGGTATTTTCCCATGGCATGGCACATCTAAGCCCAGCAAAACAACGTAGCTGTCGAGGCAGAGTGAACTCTTCATAACTCCCCCACCCAATCCTCCTCCTCCTCCTCCTCCTCCTCCTCCTCCTCCCCGTTTCTGTCCGTCCCGCAGTGGATGAGCGCGGATCCGGAGTGGTGGGCTCAGTGCGAAGCGGGACTTCTCCTCTGACTGTCGATGCTGCAGCACAGGAAATGCCTCGTGGACTCCTGATAGTCAGCTAGCGCTCTGATCTCTCTGAGGACCTGTCTGTCTGTCCGTCTGTCTGTCTGAGGAAGGACGCGAACAGAAGTCGCTGGACTCGGACAGACGCTCTGTGCGCCAGGATGCTGGGGACGGGACCACGCTGCGCTCTGGTGAGCGCGGCGTTCGTTGGTGAGTAAGAACTGGAAAGCAGCATTTGCATCGATCCTCAGATGAAATGAGATGAAAACAAACGAGTGACAGCCGCGGAGAGAGAGAGAGAGAGAGCGTGTGGGGGGAGAGGAGAGCGCTTCTGTCCCCCAGCGCGTCCTGGTCTTGGCGCATCTGTGCGCGCACGCCGCGCGCCAGCCCGGACCATCCCGCTCTGCATAATTGACGAGTCAGCAACTAAAAGCATGCATTAGCAGTGTCACTCAGGTTGCCTGCGCGCCCGTTAAGAGGTGGCGGCTCCACAGTGTCCTCGTAAACCGACAGTAACCACTTTCCGTCGGGATTCCCACATGTTATTTACCCGGACTGAAGGAAACCGCAGAGTGGCCCCCCTTAATTGTCTCCAGTGCAACAGCCTCATGTAATAAACACATTACAGTCAGTCAAATTACTGCACTGGACCTTAATTGGCCGTTGCCCCTGCCAGTGTTTACACACCAGTGTCGAGACGGCTTTGGAAAATGGTGTTCCTCTGTGCCAACGCTTTCTGCAGTGTCATGTCTTTGCAAGGGATGTGTCATCAGCTCTTCAATGGGGCATGTTGCAATAATCAGTGATGCAGTTTTCAGTTATTCGAGATTGAAAAGTTTGTGTTGGGAGCGGATGTCTGTGTTGGTAGGTTGGTGGGGGCGTCCCTCGTCCCTCTGCTGATGGGATGTGAGCTCAGGTTCAGCTCCAGAGCAGCAGCAGCAGCAGCAGCAGCGGTGGATTAACTTCTAGGTCACGTCCAAGTCGTTCAAACATGAGGGAAAGTACCGGCAGAGTTGAGAAACCCACTCCTCTCAGTGTGATGGAGGGTGGAAAGTAGAAGGGGGAGATGATGAGGAAGTGGAAGGAGAGGAAACCGTGCTTGGTTCTCCTTAGTTCTCCGATGCTTACATGTGATGCCGACTTGTGATGGTCATTAGAGAATTGAGTTAGAGGCGGGGGTTAGTGTGTGTGTGTGTGTGTGTGTGCAGTCAGACCAACAGAGTCCAGAGTCATAGGTCAAGCCCAAAATCCTGGACATCACAACATCAAGTTGGGTTTACTGGATTGCAACCCAGCACACACACACACACACACACACACACACACACACACACACACACACACACTCCTGTGTGGCTCCTCCATCCAGGTTGTGCAGGTCATCGTTCAATGATCGTCTTTGTTTTTGAGCAGCTTCACTCTGACTGTTTGTGAGAGAGTGGCTGTAATAACTTGTCTGGACTAACATAATGATCTGTTATGTTAAAATCTCCATTCCTTCATGCTCCTCCTGACGCTAGGTCCGGTTCAATAGTCACTTGGACTATGACCTCATTTGGGTTACACAGGGGTATAGTAGGGGATCTCATGTTGTTGCTATCGGAGCTACCTCTGCCTGCCTCAGAGGCCCACATGTGGTTATTGTAGTGGCAGCATTTAATCTCTGTAAATTCCTAACGGAGATGGGGCTACAGGTGGTTTGAGTTTGGTGCTGCTGAGGAGAGGGGCATCTGGCTTCAATCAGTATGTGTCAGACCACAGTGACCAAGCTCAGTAAGGATGTGAGCAGCATGAGCGCCTTCACTTGAGCATAGGGTTACATGTAATGATTTTCATTTCTGGTTAACTGATCAATCATTTAATCTACTAAAAAGAGCTAATAATGAATTGTTTTCATAATTTCTCAAGGGAAATTTGTGAAAGATGCAAAACATTCTTCTTGATTGAGAGGATTTGATGCTTTTCTTCATGCTTTTGTCATACATTGTTATAAAGTAAACCAGCAAATGCATATTTTGCTTGATATGTGACATAATAGAGCACTTGATACATAAAATTCATTTTGATGCAATGTGATTCTTTTGTTATTGATTTGTTCCTATTTGGGTCTATAAAATGTCATCATATCGTCTCAATAGCCCATCAAACTTTCATAGAGCCCAAGATTATATGATCAAGTGTTTTTTATTTATCTAACCAACAGTCCACAACCCAAAGATAATTCAGTTTATGAAGACGTTAAACCAAACCCAGTAGTAAATCCTGATCACTAGCCTGCGTGTCTGTCCTCTTTCCTGTGCTTGTGAATGAGATGACGCTGCTTTTGTCAGCGCTCCTCCACAGGGACTGCGGAGCAGAGATCACACGTGATGAGATGCTGTTTGTCAGATGTGAAAAACAGCCGCAGGACATTAAGGAGTTCAAAGAGCTCATAGATGCTGCTTCTTCGTCTGCATCGCCATGTTACCAAAATATAAACTGAATGTTCCCTGAGCTTGTATTTACACCACTGGCTTTGTGACTATGAGTGCCGTAACGATGGAAAGTAGGGGTCAAAGGTCAGCCGAACATGAACTGATTTAGCTTCCTCAACATTCCTTCAGGGCCTGGATAGTTTCTTCCCGCAGTGTTTGGGATTTCTTTTTTATCATTTATCTGCTTTTTGTGAGCACTGAAAGCGGCAGTGGATGCACACAGTAGATGATTCATTTATTGAAAGCTGTAAGGTCAGACGGCACGGAATAAGTCTGTAGACATTAAAGCCCTGGATTGAATTTTTGAGTCGGATGAGACTGAGTGGTGAACTCGGGCCTCCACACGTTTGAGCAATATGTCTCCTCTTCCTTCTCTATGCCAACTACCTCTATTTTTCATTTGAATCAGCATATTTGCTTTGTCGCAGCAATCGGCAGAAATTTGACGGAGGCTAAGTAATTATAGTCTGATTATATCTGTTACCCAACGTCAGCTGGGATTTGCTCCATCTCCCCCCTCATCCATGTTTGTGTGATGTCCATTTCCGAAAAGAAACGACTAATATAAATGCCACTGTGTCTCAATGTGAAACGCTGCTTGATAATGAACTGATAGTTTATAGCAGACCTGGGCAAATTACGGCCCGCGGGCCACATCCGGCCCTTTCTACGTCTCTGTTCGGCCCGCGTGAGGCCAATCATAAATTACAACATAAATTAAACAAATATCTGTGTCGTGCTGTGCTGCTTTTATTTTGAAATCTGAAATTTTATTTTGAAAAGCGTTTACATTTACGTTACTTCCGTATTGACATATGTGCGTGCGTGTGTTGTGAGTGAAGGTGAACAGTGATAAGTGACGCTAGCCAGGTTAGCCTCAAGATGTCAGCTCACACTAAGAAACGAAAAGTTGGTAACGAATGCCGTGTTTTCAACAACACATGGACATATCTAATATTAGACCTAATCTAATCTAATTAATTAGACCAGTAATATTGTTTTCCGTACCATTTTGCAACGTAACTCAGTGAGTGACAGGTGTCCACCCAATGATACGATACAGTTCACTTACGCTAGGCAGCCAATCACAGCCTTGACAGTGCTTGTCTATCTGCCCTGCCCATACACGCCGTGCAGGCTAGCTAGCTAACAACAACCCTTACCATGGCGAAACGAACGGGCAGCGACACATCTACTCACCAAGATAAAGTAAAAAAGAAATGCGGTTCTTTTAAGGTGGAATGGCTGTCGGAGAATGTGCAAATAGAAGAACAAGCGGTGAAACTGGGTCCGATTTTTTCTTTTCTTTTCTCACATATGACATACTACACATCTCATGAACAAGATTGTTGTCTTTTTCATTTTAAGTGGGCAAAATCACTTATAGTAAAAGTAAACTAATGAAAATTGCTGCTGTAATTTGATTCTTTTAATAAGCCATGTAACTTGCTATGATCCATGGTTTTGAACAGGTGTAATACTGGTGTGTGGCCACAGCGTGCGCATCTGATGTTGCTCACAGTGGTCCTCGGTGTGCTCAGGCAGCTTGTGTGTTTGCGCAGACACATGAAAAATTAGAGGGAACATTGGTTGTGCTATTTTCAAATTTGCAGGATGTACCGAGCTCTAAATTCCCTGAAGTGTTTTGCATCTTTGCAGTGTCTTGTGGTTTTAAAAATACACAAGGCTGACTATAAAGATGGACGACAGGTCTCCATAGATTGCTGCCATCTTGCGCTGCCGACAACAATCAGTGCGGCACTGACTGTGGAGCGCAGCTGTATTATCAAGGTCCTGCTGATACACATGATTGGCCAATCACGAGTCAGTCTCAGCTGTCAATCACGATGTTTCACATGCAGTTAATTAAGAGGATTTTAATAGTAAATTGATATAGCTTTAATATTGACTTAACTGTTTTCCCAACAGAAAACGTCTTAAGTACAGTTCAAGCTTCTATTGTCCTGTTGCAGTGTTGTTTGTTGTTTTTGGCAACTGAGGCAATAAAAAAGTCTCTCTGAGAGGAAGAACTCTTGGGAGGAACAGGCTCTCTTGGGGGAGCGACCTGGCCCATCCTCCTGAGGGCTTGGGGACATTGTGCTGCTTCTGGCCATAGTACGTGCTCACTGTCCACAGATGGTCAGTGATGAGGTGGATCCATCAGGTCACGTCCCAGGACACGTTTGTAAATGTTTCCTCTCTGGTGGATCCTGCGCTGCACCTACACATTAAACAGACAAAGCAGTCTTAATACAGCTGATATGGCAAAGGAAGCAGATTTTATGGCGAGTGTCACTAGAGAAGTGAGACTCTTTAGTGTCTATAGATAAAGTGGGGTGGGTGGGGGCGGGTGGTGTTTGTAACTTCACATTTTTCATATCTAACTTAATGACAAAAACAGTGCTCATGTCTGTGGGGTGCTGCCGCTCACGAGCCTCGCATCAGGGATCAGACTGTAGGAACATGAACTTACAGTATATTCCTACAGTCCTGTTTTAGCCATTGCAGCTTATAGAGCTTGTAAAGTAAATCACACAAAAAACTTAGAATACAAAGTGAAACAAGTTGATTTACAACAGGGAACAATAGGAAGTTATCACTTATCTAAAAAAAATTAAGTATATTTTTAATTTAGTAGTATAGTTCTTTTAGGAGGCAAAATGTATGCAGGATTTAAAGAGGCTTTTTTTCTACTCATTCGTTTATTTGATCTCTTCACCGCCCGCCAAAGCTCTTTAGACTCACAGTGAAATCAGAGAGCTCACAGTGAAACATATGCACAACAGAACGACAACAGATCTGTGAACAGACATGTGCTTGTAGGGCGTGTGACGGCCCTCTGTCATTTGATTGTTTTGTCGCTGTGATACATCTGCAGTGATGATACAGAAGTGTCGAAGTCACACAGGAAAACCACATGTGGCTTTTGAAGAACACATAAGGGATCGAACACAGATATATGTAGCGAGTTCATTTGCACTTAATATTGTGGTGCTGAATCGACAGGAAATGATCTGGCAGCCACTTTAAAGAGCAGTTGACCAGCTGCATTACATTGCCTCAGCTTCTCATGTGACATTTTATATTAAGTACTAGGTAATGAAATAAATCATTATTGTTGTGTTTTATATAAAACAACAATTGTGCCCTACCACATACAAACGTATTCATTTATTGACTTCTCCTTCCCCACAGTGAGACACATACTGAATATGAGAGCCAAGACAGAAATAATTATTGTTTACGGATTTGATGTTTTAAAATCCCTCATAGAAAAAACGTTAAAATATGCACATTTTTGAAGTAACAGTAATATTCTGTCTTCTATTCAAAGTCAAGCGTGAGACTCTTAGCCAACTCAGTTTGTAATAATTACAGTGATTTGTGAATGGCTGACATAGAGTATATTGTGTTTCTGGAAATGTTGACACCTAATTTCAGCAACGCTCCTTTTTGGCAGTAATGTGGAGTGGCACTGAACTTGCACCCGGTGTGCACATGGAATGGGACTGCAAACACTGCAGCTAATCTGACAGGAAGCCGCTCTCTGAGAATAAACAGCCTGCGTTTTCTTGAAAAAGTGTGCACGTCAAAGGAAGATTTAGACCCAAGGGTGTGAAACCACCATGCACATGACCGAGTTTCATCCTCTGCACTTACCACGTGCCAACCTTGAAACTGGAGTGTGACTTTTTGTAACACCAGTCACCATCCTGGCAAAGGTAAAAACTAGTGACAGACCAAGACAACCCCCTAAAGGGATTTGTTTTTTAATGTTTATTAAAGATTTTTGCGTAGTGTGTGTTTTGTGCCTTGTAACAACACAACTTACAGTGTAGTCATGAACAGGAAATATGGAGAAAGATCAGTTTGAGATACAACAAAGCTCTCCAGTCAGAATTAAACCGTGGGCCCTGGGGTTATATGTTATGGGAATAAGTCACTGGATGTTCCCATTTTTTCCGGACCCATCGGTCACGGGGTTTATTTCTGCATCATTAAAGCGTTGACATGGTAAAGTATAATTGTTCAAGTCACTGGAACGGCCATGTCAAATTAGCAATAAAGCCAAAAAATTAAGACTGTCTGTAGTGCACACCAGGGTTGGGTTCTACCACAGATCTGAGTCATCACTGAGTAAGTTCTGTCTCTGTCAACTGCAGACTGGGACGTTAGACAGAAAATAAAGGGAAATTTCATGGTTGCCAAGGTGATGCCAGACTGTTTCTTTTCAACGTGAAGTCTTATGGTTTTAGCAGTGCCATGCAAACCTTAGCTCTCTCTCCCTCATCCAAGTAGGTGCATACACAGTAGATGCTCTGTCTGTGCTGGTCCTTTGTGGTTGTGAGTGTAAACACTGAACGTGTCAGATTCTTGCATGTGGTTGGATTCATCCAAACAGTTTTCATATGTATTTTCTGTTTGTTAAAAAAGATTTTCTGGAGATGCTAGAAATAATAACATGTGAATTTTTTTTTAAATTGATGCCTGACTCAGGTGGGAAAGAGTGAAAAATTAAAAAAGCTAAATGCAACAAAGTGAAGTGGAATCTCACCAAATTGACAGTGAAGCATCATGTTTTCTACACAGTTTGAAAATTGACGGGAGCTCGTTTACGCCATATTGTTGCACCATCTTCTTCAGCAGGGGTTTAACGGGCACCAGAGGAGAGAACTAGCACCACCAGCTGTTTATCTTGAAAAACCAACTCCTACTATTTGTAGAACAGCAGTGCTTACGAACGAGTTCTCAAAACTCGACTAATGATTGCGTGCCAATTAGATGGAAAGCAGCTATGAGGGACTGTCAATCAGTTGTCCCCCAATTAATTGTGTTTGAAAACCTAATCCACCCATAAGTGGCCTCTGGGCTGGAAAGAAAACACAAAGTCTCGCCTGATGGGGAGATAAGCGCAGAATAATGCCCCAGCCTCGTCTGACACCAGACACGCACTTCAGAGAGAAACTGAAACCCGCTTTTTAAAAGGTCTTCCGATAAACAGAGACACCCATGAAGGTGCGACATCACATGTCGTGTCGGCTTACGTAGGCCTCAACCTCCACACGGGGTCAAGCCACACGCAGACACACACTGAACACATAAAAGCTCTCAGCATGTGTTTCACGCTTCATCACTTGTCACTACTTTTCATCAGACTGCTACAATTTCAGCGTCTTCGGGAACATCTGCTTAACCCCGTTAACCACCGGAACGTTTGTTTTCCGGACTGCTTCTCATGATATTAAAAAGAATTCGACGGGCTTTACTTACTTGATATTGATTGAGCACTGAAATATTCATAAACCGCAGCTTTTACCAAACATTAATCTCAGCAGCAGGGCAGCAGTGTCCATGGACAGTTTGTTTCTGTTGAGGTTTTAGTCTGGTCAGCTGACCCCTGGCATTGAACTGATGTTACGGGGCATCAGGGGCTGAGATGAGGGAAGTGGACAGGCAGGCTGAGGGGAAAGTGTAGAGTGCATTAAGACTGTTTAAGAGAAACAAGGAGGAAAGTTCAAAGGTCAAAGAGAAAACAGACAAACACTGCCTCTGTTTTTCAAACAGGAAAGATGGTTCGTTATCTCTCACAGCTCCTTTTACACAATGTCACAATATTGAAGTTTTTTTCTTAATGAAAAGCAAAATAGGTTGCTTGTTATTAGCTAAAGATGACCGATGTGGCCATGGTCTGATCTCTCTGGTTCAAAAAGATCAATCATATTCTCTCATCTGTCTGTTATATAAAACAAGAGGACGGATGGAATTCATTAGTTTGGCTTAAAAACTGGAAATAAGGTAAAGTTAAAAATGTTTTCTTTATTGTAGGGAAAGTTATAATGTCTTTTGATGAACACTTCTCTGTTTGCATTGTAAGTCACAGTGCCCAAAGCGCATTCTTGTGATTCAAAGTTTCTGTTTCACAATGTTATGCTGCTGCCTCCTTTGCCACTTAGAGTGGAGAGGGTTTCTCTTTTGGAAAACGATGGCTAAACTATAATTATGATTGTTATGCAGCTACTGTTGAACTGAAATGATTTCCCAGTATTTACATTCATTTGAAAAGGCCATTATTGTTTTGGGTATGGTTTCTGATAAAATGAGGGCGTTTTTGTAAAGCAGGATTTAGGCCTGTTTAAAGTCATTTCCTTGTTTTGCCAGCGTGTGCCAACCACACACACACACACACTTGCAATCCTCTGGTCCTTTCACAATGTGCTGAGTGCTGATAGCGTAGAGCCCGGTTGTATATGTGTGTGTGTGTGTGTGTGTGTGTGCGCAATAAATGCATCTGCATATGTGCACCCCCTCATCTCACTCCCAGGCCAGCAGCAGGCCAGAGCTATCAATCAACCTGGCATCACATAGGGTGCAGTGGAGCAATGGCGTCTGCCTGGGGCCAACATGTTCACATTAACCTCTCTGACAAGAGGCCAACATCAGCGGCCATGCTAGTTATGGTGCTTCTCTCCCAGACACAAGTTTCATGGGAAAATAGCAGCTCATTAAATCCTGCAGCGTTTCATTGCACAGATCAGTCAGAATGAGGCAGAGAATGTAAAAAGTGTAAAATGTAAAATGCTGTAAAGATCAGTACATTGGTCACTTTCTCTTGGAGAGATGACTGAAAAACAAAACACAAAAAACAAAGAAACCGAGGTTGTTGTTGTGGTCGTTCCATCACATTTTAGTGGATATCTTTTACCAACCTCCAGAGACCCTGACTGAGATGAGCTTGTTGACAGCCAAGCAGAATCAAAAGAGAACGTTTGACACCAGACCTGACATTTAGGGTTGATGCTTACGACAGGTCACATTCTTTCATCTTGTTCTTGATGTGGCGCCAACTTGTCTATTTTCACTTGTTTACCCACAAGATGAAGAAATATATTTTGTTCATTTGTATCTGTATCTGTAAGCTTTGACTTTCCAAAGCATGACACTAATTACGAGTGATATACCACTAAGCTACTTCATACTTTTCCTATAATTCTGCACATGCAGTATATCGGTGCAGTACTGCACTGAAAGCATTTAAGCATTTCGCTGTCCACTTATTCCCGTCCTGCAAATTAAAAGTTTAGTTATATAAGTAGATTGCGCGGATCAATGTGTTTTGTTCTGTTAAGTGGCTAAAAGCCTTAATGTGACACTTGATTATTCAAAACACACTCAAGATAGCACAAATACATTAAATGGCATTTGTTGAACTATAATCAGAGAATTATCGCTTTAAGTTTATGTTGCTTTGTAAACACAAGGTGTAATTTAACATGAGACTTGGAGTGATCATAATGTTAAATAGTAACTTTATGTGTTCTGTGTTTATCTGTGTTTGCTCTCAATGTTTTGCTTTGCTTTCGCCGACTGTGTCCAAAACAAACCTGCAGTTTTCCTTGTAATAGCTGGTGATGAGTAGGATTATTGAGTTTACTCATGGTATCAGCGTTTTTTTTCTCCCCCTCTCTCTGTTTCCCTCATAATACACATAGTTATTTTTTTTGTCTGTTGCTTATTGATTCTGGTGGAAGGTCATTCTTTGACCCCTGGGTGTGTGTATTTTTAGTTTCTCCGGGGGCATTTGATGTATCCCAGAAGCAACACTCCCCAACCCCCCACCTCCCACCCCCACCAGCATCCCAGCCTCTCCCTTTGAAAACTGTGGCGATCAGCAGATTTAGCGAACATACACTTTTTCGTGTATGTGAACGTCGGGTGGATATGTTTAGAATTGTGTCAACCTCCCCCACATTATAGAGAGAGACTTTGGGGGTGGGTGGATGAAAGCTTTGACAACCGTCAAGGGGGATGATGTCATGCGTGGGTCTCAGCTTGCATGTTTTGTGCACTGGTGAGAAGAACAGGGCTCCAGAGGATACATCTGGAAGTTTCAGAGGGTGGAATATGACACCGTCAACAAGAGACCTACAATGTTCAGTCAGTGGATGGAAGGGCGCATAAAAAGCATTGTTGGGGCTGGTGGTGGAGGAGATGATAGTGTGATGAATGGAAGGAGGAAACAGCAGAGAGATGGATGATGTTCTTGTGGGATGAAGGGACAGGGTGGTGAATGAATGAATGGGTGGAGAACAGGAAGTAGACTGAATATGGAGCTGGGTTGAGGGAGCTGAGTGGCCCTAGAGATGGCAGACTGTCAGTTAGTCTGCCACTATACCGTAAAACTTTATAGGAATATTCACGGTTCCCAGGTGATGAATATTAATGACTGTGACAATTCTATGACTTTTATTACCGGGTTTCAATCTGAGGTCAGAAGTGTCTTAGGTTTGTGACCACATCAACGTTTATAGTCCTATTTTCATTCATTCATTCATTCATTCATTCATTCATTCATGTTTTACCGCTTATCCTCATAAAGTTTGGGGAATGGGGGGGGGGGGGGGCTGGAACCGGGGGGGGGGGGGGGGGGGGGGGTGGCTGGAACCAGTTACATCTGATTATAAGCACAAAGCAGTGCCAACCACTGTGCCACCGTGCTGCCCTTTTTGTAGTCACATTTTCCAATGACGAACTACATCTATCTAACTGTCCACTTGAGGTTGCTGCTACCTTGATCACAATGTATATGAATAAATTAATAAATAAATTAATAGCCCTTACAAGTCAAAGGAATTTGGCCTTTTACACTCTCTCCTCAGCAAATGAGGACGCAGACGTTCATGAGTGTCCGCTACACACCCACATGCTGCGTCTGCCAAGAAAACAGCAGCGGCCGAGCAGACAGCCAAAGAGGGAAATTAAGTCAAAGTCAGCAGAGCTGAAACCCATCAGCTCGTGACAGGCGTCCCTAGACTGATTAGAGAAAAAGGTGAAGAAAAGCCTGAGAAAGGCACAGTTCGGGTTATGAGAGAGCAACAGGGAAAGACTAAGGCTGAGAACCTAAAAATGCAGTGGTGACGAAGTCAAGATAAAGTCAGATGAACACAGGAATGGTTCTAGTTTGCCCACAGCCAGGCCAAAATATGAAGATACTCCCTTCCCAGCAGCGTGTACATCTGTTGTTAAACAGACACATATGGTGAAGAAAAAGTTCTGGTCCCACCTAAAGGGTGGACCTTCATAAGGTCAAACACCAGTCCCTCTTAAAAATATGGACGCATTTGTTATTTTACTCAAGGTAAAATAATAATAGTTATGTGTTGTTAAGATTAGATCCGTTTTTTGCTGCTTCAGATGTTTGCTTGCCTTAATTGGGGATTTGTTCAAACAGTCTGTCTTGGATCAGTTTTACAACTGACACATGTTTCTTACCACAGCTGATTAAGGTTGAGGGTGACTTAATGACTTCTCTGCCCACAGGTGCTGATTTGCTTGAAGCTTTAAAGCTGATTATAGCTGGTTGGATATGTTGCAGACGAGCAGATGCCAGACAGGTGTGTGTTTTTACTGTGGCTGGACGAGGCCTTGAAGCCTACAGGTGCTGACTTTGGGTCATTTTTAATAGATGGTTTGACGCCGCCCAGGCCAACAGGTGTGGATCTGTGCTGCTTGCCGCCCTGGCTGGACGTCTGGTATGGCGCGGAGTTGTAAAATGGAGTTGTTCTGCTTCTGATAACAGAGGGTTTTATTACAGGTTAGTGTGGCTGACATGGTGGCAGGATCATCATCTGACTCAAAAAACTAGTGTGTGATATTCGATACAATGAGAAATTCCTGGTGAAAACAATTTTTTCTGAGCAACACATTATAGAAGAGCTTCCGTTCAGTTCACTCTGTCTTTACATGGGATATGTTCAGGTACAGCATTGACTCCAAGTCTCCTGTGTTTTTATTCTGTCAGCAAAGCGCCCGTTACGCAATAGCTGCAGTTACGTGAGTGAAACAGATGAAAATGGCACTTACGAAGCGTAACGCACAAGTGCAACCTGAGCCGTCATGTGGTCTGTGTTGACAGCTGGACTGTTGAAACTGAAGCCAATCAGTTTGTTGATTGAGGCCAATTAAACACCATTGGTGCTGAGGTGACGAGTAGCTGTTTACTCCAACCGGACATAATACTTCTACTATCAATATTCTGCTTTGTGGGCACCATCATACGCTAAATTTACACACTGACTCTTCTTGTATTTGTGTTTTGTAATGGAGCCAGACTTTAGGCGTTAGGAGCGTTAGGAGTCAACACCTGTGTGAGGCTGTTTTAGTCGCACTGATGCAGTAGCCATTGAGACATTTTCGCTGGGGACAAATTGGGTGGCCCATCAGAGCACAATATAACTCTTCAGATGTGACAGACAGCTTTATGTGCCAATGCCTCTGAGGCCTATGAGCCTGTTTCCATCCACAACAGAGAAGCCCACTTTGTGGTTTTCCAGGGCAGATGTGGGCCCAGATCTTGACAGTAACCGGTTACATAACTCATAACTGGTTTTGATTTTGAGTAGAGCCGAGACGCGAGATGCCAAAGACAGCAAAACGAGATGGGTATTCAAAAAAGACGTGTGCCAGTAGATGGAGGACACCACCCCTGTTGGATTTACAGCTCAGCCCAGTGTGACTGCAAACTGCACTTGAGCTCAGACAGTGATAAATGGAAAGAGCTCAGTTGGCTCGAGTCCACCTTAAATCAGCTAAATTGGCTGTATGTGTGCGTGTGTATATATGTGTGTGTTTGTGTGTGTGTATACCTGTGGATGTGTATAATCAGGTTAATAAGAACAGGAAATGGAGCGTTTCTTAGAGAATGAGAGGGGGTCACAGAGAGGAAGTACAGAAATGAACGAGGGAGAAACAGAGGGGATCATGTTTCTTGGCTGGGATTCCACTATATGACTCTGCAGGTCTGGTTTTCTCTTTGTTTCTCTCTCTAGTTACCAGAGTGTAATCATATATGAAATCCGTGTGGCCAACATGTAAACACAACTGGAAGATGACTGGCAGCAGAGTGTTTTTTTTAAACTCCTCTGTATATAAGAAAGCAGTGAGAGGCCATAGCAGACCTAATTATGTGTATTTTATGTATCTAGGCCTCATTAGGTTAAGTTATTTGTGGACATAGGTCCACATATGTGCACAGGTGGCAATAATCCTGTTGGCAGGCACAAGAGGATACAGCACAATGGCTCATGGGTTGATGTCACTTGTCACATTATAGCCAAAATCACTGCACCCCTTAGGAATACAAAAAAAGTTCATCTCTTGAAAAATTCACATGTAAATAGATGGAAACTATACTGTAAAGCTGCTGCTAATGTATAATACATTTTACTACTAAGCTTAGACTGATGATCAAAATGTTTATCTGATAATCAAGAAGTTCAAGCTTATTGTGGCATTAAATCAGGGACCCACCACAAGGCTTTATCAATAGCTGATCAATCAATAACAACTGCTCCAGAGCATCATCATCATCATCATCATTATCATCATCATCATCATCATCAAAAGAACAAACAGCTACTTTTTACATGTGTCTCTGTGTATGAGGTCTGCGTCTGCATGGCCTTTGCCGTCCCACTGTTCACTCACTCGTCCGGGAATTGAATAAATTATACTTGAGGAATTCTCTGGCACAGTAGATATAAAGAGTGTCATTGTGGTGCAGGCACAATGAGACATGGATGGATTTATATAGAGCCTCTGTGATATACTCAGCTCAGTGACAGACGGACTGGGACTGTGCAGAGAGCAGAGAAGAAGTCATTGTCCTGCAGGTCAGACCGGACTCTGAGCAGAGCGCTTCACATTGATGTACGGAATTCCTCAAGTGTCCTCCAGAATGACTCTCTTATGTGTGTGTGTGTGTGTGTGTGTGTGTGTGTGTGTGTGTGTGTGTGTGTGAGAAACAGCGATACTGTTCATCTTGGTGCACCATCTCTCTACACAGTATATGACTAAATGTTTTTCATGCAATTAGAAATAATTTTGTGGCCATCAGCATTTATTGTTCAGCATCTATTTGTTTGTTCTTCTATTAAATCAGTTTATGTTTCATTTCCGGGTTGCGTCTTGAATGTATTCGATAAATATTTGTTAGCCAAGTTTGTTTATACTTTGCCTCTCTCTCATTACTATATGAGCAAGTGAATATACACGTCTCTTACTTCAGGATCGGGTTATTTATTCATCGGATTTATCAGATTATTTAATCTGAACTCATGCTGGAGAGCAGACGTGTAGATTGAAGGGCCTCGAAAAGTGAAGTCTGTTTATTAAACAGCAGTCCCTGGCATTCTGCGTAACCTTTCCTTCCCCTCTGTCCCTGCAGTGCTCTTGGCTTGCGTGTCGTCCTTTAACGTGGACCAGAAAAACAGCCTGTCGTTCAGCGGTCCACTGGAGGACATGTTTGGCTACACCGTCCAGCAGTTTGAGAACAGCGAGGGAAAATGGTGAGTGTCATTAGCTTTTGGAGGAAATGAGGGAGGGTATCCAGAGACAAAACATTCATCATGATTCCCCTCTGCAGCATTTCCTCCTCACATCACAGATGCTCCTGAGAACACGAGCATCTGTCACTGAAATTCAACACAATATTATAAATATAGATACATATACAGAAGTTTAATGCGAGTGATATCTTTTTTTCTCTTCTCTCCCAGATGTTTATTTCTATGCACCAACTTTATTCACATACACAATGGTTAATGGAAATGCATTGATTACCAGTGACTTTCTGATTTTCCGATAATTGGGTTAATATTTTTGCACTTTCTTTATCAGAGAACCCCCCCCACACACACACACACACACACACACTGTTTAAGAAAGGCTGTTGATTAATGATTATGCGAGAGTAATAATTAATTTTACCAGGACAATTATCAAATTATTGTAATTCAAATATGGGACGTTAAAAATCCTCAATTCACCTGTATACGTAAGTAAATGGGAGCACACCAGATGCAGCAGTAATGAGGATCCGGCCTTTTACTACCAAAGCTGTTAAACATAAACTGCCCACCAGCGTATTCACACACTCAGCCTGTAAATACACTGAAACCAAGCATCCCTGGCTCCCTGCTAAATAAGTCTGGGTGCCCATTTTTAAAACCTCGTTAAATGCCATTAGAGTGTGGTTAACGGCTCAGTGTTTCTACATCACTCCTTCAGTTACTTCAGTCTTTATGCCTGTGCTTCCTCCAACCTGTGGCAGCAACTCTACCACATGGCTGTACCTGGCACTGCTCTGCAGCAATGATCTTATCAAATCAGTTACAGTAATTCACTCACTGCTAATCAGCCAAAGCAGCTGTGACTGGACCTCCCTGACAATAAGTATTTATTGTAACCCAAAATTTGTGTGTGTGCGTGAGGAGGTCCTGGTTTAACCTGGGCATCAGCATGAGCGAAAATAAATAAATAAAACAAAACAGATGAAAGACGTTCTGGGAACTGATGGGAGATGATATATAGTTCTCACTGTGCCAGTGTTATGGAAGAGAAAGATAGTTGTGAGGTGAGGTAAGATGCAGGTTTGCTGCTGACTGTTGACCGAGCTGAGTGTGTTGTTGTTGTTCCACTCTGTGTCCGCTTCAGATGACCAGGGCCCATTAGAGCCGAGGAATGTTAATAAGGCGGAATGTTTGAAGGAGGGAAGATTGCTGACTCTTTTTAGCATCAGTCGACTGACATGAGTGGCATGATGTTATGAACCTCAAACATTGACTTTGACATGTAACACAGATGTTGCTGTAGTTTTGGGCACATAAACATACATGTACAGACTCAAGTACAGATATACGTAGAGATACAGCAGTGATATATGTATATGTATGTATATGTCAGCAAAATATATGTATATGTATTTATATATGTATATATATGTCAATGGGAAATTAAGTGTTTTCTTTACACTGTAACCTATATTAGTTTTATACATAGTGCCAGGGTGATAATATGACAGCTGCAAATTTAACTATAGCCCATTATAATAAATTCAGCCAATCTGAAACTGTGGTTTTCATTTAATTTAACTATGTGCAGTAATTAATCTAAATTGTTGTAGTCACTGCCTCCATCCTGACAACTCTCCATTCCTGCAGTACTGTTTGAATCATGCTCATTATCCTGATTGTAAAACTGTGACCAATCTAAACAGTTTGCGGTGTTGTTTTTTTACAGGGTTCTGATTGGTGCGCCGCTAACGGGCCAGCCAGCAAAACGAACAGGAGACGTCTACAAATGTCCCGTGGGGAAGGGGGACAGCACATGTGTCAAACTGGAGCTGCCGAGTAAGACTACTCTGTGTTTCTGTGTGTGTGTACATGTGTGTATGTATACATGTACTACAAAAAGCAGTAGTTTTCAGCCGTGAGTAATGTTTGCAGGTATTATGTTGCCTTGACAACCTCCACTAATAAGTACATAGCCTGAAAGGTGAAACTTAGGTTTGCTGTATAATTATTTACTGTATTATTATTATTGTTATCATCACATCGTTGTTGTTGTTACTGCGTTTACTGCTTTATCAGCTCCTTTTTTTTACGTATTCTGGATTTTAGCAGTTGGATACTTAAAGGGCACAAAAAAACAAATTCCTCATCATACAAAACAAATTATAAGGACAAAAATTGGATTGTGACATTATCAGCCGCGTGTAAAACACTGTAAATCTTAGTGTTGGTCAGTTGAGTGGAATTGTGGTACTGTGTGTTTAAGTTTATCTGGCTGGGTCTCCTGGCCTGGGGAGGAAGTGAGGCCCATCAGAACAGGAAGACAGTAAATAAACAAGGTTTTAATGTTTCATCCTTCCAATTATATCTTAATTAAACAGATAAACACAATTTGGCTTCTGGCCAGCAGCCTGCAAGGTCAACATGGGAGGACTCAGAGTTGGTGCATATAATATCTGCACACCGACTCTCATATCAGGGATTATTACTTGAACACAGCTGTTTCCAAGCAGCATTATGAAGTAACAAGAGTTCTGCTGTGGAGATAATGGACAGGAGCAGCTGGAAATGATGCTCCTCCACTCACCAGCAGAGTTTGCTGTATTAGTTTTATCTTGAATGAGTAAGACGGGCAAAGGCCTGAATCTCACAATCTCAAATAGTAGTCTGGAAAACATCCAGTGGAATTCGATTTTGACTGTCAGTCGGAGCCAGACCACTCAGCAAACAACTGGGAGTGGTTAGCATGATGGCGGGAACAGTGGAATCATGCGTGATTCAGCAATTGCTCAACCAATTTAATCAACTCCAATTAATTCAGAAACCAGTTTTCTGAGGATATTTGAAGTGATATTTCTTGATCATCCCTGAGGAGCAAACCCAGCACAGCTGAGCAGGATGTTGACAGCCTATTGAAGAAACAGGCATGTCAGTCAGCTCTAAGTAATTTCAATCTCCGCTCAGTGACAACGCCCTGGCCTCACATTACCAAATATGTCTCCTCACTGTGATTACACTATGAGAGAGAGAGAGAGACGCCAAACCATAATGAGCGAACTTAAATTTGTGTGGTTTATGTGTTGTAATTTTTTTTAAATCACATTTCCACCCGACTCATAAAACCACAAGGTGGTTGTTCCAGGATTTCTTTTTAATTATAATGAAATCCGGACAAAAAGGTCTAACGTCTTCTGCTAAACATCATTGTATTTTTGTGTTTATAGTCTTTTTGGAAAATAGGCTGTGGCTTTACAAGCCAGAAAGCTACTTTAGAACAAAAGATCATGTTATTATAAGAATTGTTTTGTTTACTCTATGTAATTGAGGAGCATGATCTTGATTAAATAAAATGTAACGTTCCTGTAACACAAAACACTGCGGTTTATAACTTCTCCACATTAACACACAAGTGTATTTTAGCAAACACCACTTTTCACAATGGCATTTGACCTGTATCTCTCTCTGACGTGTGAGAGGTCACTCCAGACCGAGTGCTGTTGTGTGAGCAGTGTGATTTGTTCTGATAGTTATCTGGAGTCACAGTTCAAACAAAGACAAAGTCTCTATTCTCCTCTGCAGCTCCACAAAGCTGTTTTCAGTTCCTCGTGGATGAATCATAAGGTGCAAGATCTTAATTCATCTTGCTCCTTCTTTAGGACGATCAACAAAGAGACCTACTTTTTGAATCTACTCTCGAGGTCAGCAGGGAGTCACCGAAAGGCCAAATAATGCTCCCTTTAATAGTGACATTAAGACAGACACAACGAGTAAGCAGGAATATTTGCCCTCACAGAGAATAAAAACCAATTAATTAGTCACCAAGCCCCACGCCAAACGACTAACAGCTTCTGTTGGAAGAAGACTGTAAATGAAAATCAGAAATATATATTTTATCAAAATGTGCCCATGGGGATTGGTAAAGAGGCTGATTCAACACGTATGTATCATCTGAATGCGTTTGTGAGAATATGTGGATCCGTCAGGGTAAAAAATGTTAGTTAGATCCAAAGCATTCCTGAGCTGAAGCAATCGTTTGTCATAACATGCTAATTTTAGCCACATGTTGCGGTCGCCTAATGATTCAATCCCTCTATTTGTCCTCTTTGCCACAACTCAGATGTCTATCAACAAAGCACTTTTTGTTTTATACTCTATATCGTCTATCTAGGGCCTAAAACCACACACTTAGGGACAGTATGGTAAAGTAACAACCATAACAAACTATATTTAACCGCATGTCAGTGGTAATTACATCGTCAGGAGGTGGACAGAAGTCGGGATGGAGTTTGAGCTCCTCTCTTCCTGTGGGAAAATGGAGAAGAGGAATTTGTCCAGCTGTTCACACTGCTCCCTGTTTGTCTCACTCTGTTTATTCATCCATATTTTTCTTAGAGAACACAACGGTTCCCAACTTACATGAAGTCAAGGAGAACATGACCATGGGAACCACACTGGTGACCAATCCCAGTGGAGGATTTCTGGTAAGGAGGAAGTTGCTCTTTATAGTATATGCAAGTGCTTGACGGTATATTTTCCATACCAAGCATAAAAAGAGGACTGGACTCTGTGTAGTTTCTCCAATAAACTGGGCAGCAAGTACATGTACACTTGGCCTTTGGACTGTATGGAAACAGTGAATTTACCCCCCATGCTTCCCAGTGAGGGTTCATGTCCTGGGTGTGTAACAGGATACTGTAAATCGTGTGCATAAATAGCAGAAAATGATGTAGGAGACGATGTGGCCCATTAAGGTTTTATGGATATAATTTGAAGAAAGTCTTTTGCACTCAATTATGAGATTAGCGGGGGTGTAAAGATTTCACAGTTCGTCAACATGAATTTATATGTTTTTGCAACATATTGGAAGGAAGCAATTTGGGGTTGTGAGGGCAGATCCATATGATGACAAATGGCCGGGCGTTACCATGAGTGTTAATGCAACTCATCAACACTAAACCTGTGTTTATAAACTGTAATTCAAGACCCTTCAGTGTTAATTTTCCGACTTTCCTTGACGATGAGTCAGAATCTGTGATCCTGACTTTTCCTGCCACCCATCATCAACCATCACCTTACAGCCACCAATATCTGTATTCTTCCCAATAGGCTACTGTTCCCATCAGTCTTATCATTGATAATTATTGCCTGTAATTTCGCTCCATCTGCTGTGCCTCAGTCCAGCCTCGCAGTGCAGCTGCAGCTTAGCTGTAGACTTGTCCTTGTTCAACACCAGGATCTCTCCCAAATGAATAAAAGCACTGCGTTTGTGGCGCGTGAAGGGAAATCTGAGGAAATGAGCCTGAAAGATTAATAGATGTTATTCAATTTTCCAGTTATTGTTGGTAATTTTAAAGCCCCATTCCCTTACAAGCCCTTTTCTCCTAGACCCTTTAGAGAAGTTAAGTCTGCAGGGATCTTTGGTGGTTATTCTTTTATTCTTTTTTTTTTTTTGAAAGGTTCAACCTTAAAACTAAGCCTGCTAAAAATGTTCCTCTCCACGGAAGTCTTTAGTAAAAGGCGAAAGACTTCTGCATCTTGAAGAGAAACCAGAGTAAGCATCTTTGGTGGTTATTAATAGTCTCTGGGTTATCCTCAGTTTGAGTCGTTCTTTCCTCTTGGTTTCTGTCTTCAGCAGCTCCTCTCACCCATGACCTCATACTGGTGGAAACCTAACCAGTCACATCCTGTAAAGTTGTATTTCTCAGGCAACCAGTCCCAGTTTGTTAGTGTGTGTGAGTGTGCTTGTGTATTCTGTCTCCACAGGCGTGTGGTCCTCAGTACGGCTACATGTGTGGGCAGCAGCAGTTCATCTCAGGCGTCTGTGCGAACGTCAGCTCCTCCTTCCAGATCCTCAACTCCATGGCACCGGCCGTGCAAGGTACACACCCTGCCGGATCCTTTCGGATCCACACAGTACGTGATGGCGTCTGCACAAATCGCCTGTCGGGGATAAGACATTATAATCTACTCATCTCAGTCGTACCACCCAGGACCCTGCCATCAAACTCACCCTCCCTTAAGTGAGGAAGGAGATTAGAGCGTTCCTCTTAATGTAAACTTGTCTGCGACCTCATCCCTCTCTCACCCCCCCACTCCCCCACCCCCCTGTCTTCCTACTGTGCTGTATGCCCAAGTTAGGAGACAGTTTACTGGACCAGCACTCTGTCTCCCGGGAAGGAAACAGCATGAAATGAATCAGCGTAAACGTCATTATTTCTTTTTTTTCATTATCAGTTTTTCTGGAGGATCTTCAAGAGGAACACAGACACAGTCGGATCATGTATCTGATCACATACGCCCGCCAAAACCATTAAAACGTCCAGTGCAGAGAATTTTTTATCATAGACTGATTTTATCAGTGAAGAACTGAGACGTGACAAGAGGTCGTGCCCTTTGGAGTAATTCACGAGTAAACACATTACACTCGGCACAAGTAAACAGACTGATGACTGATTTCGTTACACAATCCGAATCTTTGTTCTCAATGTGAGAAAGTGATCTATCTTATGGCTGAATGAAACACACTTCATCATACCTGTACTTTCATGAACCTTAATATCTGGGTTTGTTTCAGAGTGTGGGAAGGAGCTGGACATTGTGATGGTTCTGGATGGATCTAACAGTATCTACCCCTGGTCCAGTATCACTAACTTCCTGCTGCGCTTCATTGAGAAAATTGAGATCGGACCTAAAAGCTCACAGGTCAGTTTTAAATGTGCATGCACGTGTGTGTGTGTTTGTGTGTGTTTGTGTGCGTGCAGGGGTACATCACTTAAACTCCTCTTAGTAATTACTCATGTACTTCTCATAGGGGAGTATGCATTGTTAATCATCAGATGGTAGAATCAATCAGTGATGGATAAGTACATGATACATGAATTCGACTGACTTAGAAAAGGATGAATGAAGGAACATGTTCTTGACTGCCAACTCCACTTTTCATATTATATTCTACTGAATGACATAAATACCCTCTATTACGGAATTTTCCACATGGTGCCAACTCAAAGAATAACTTTGGGGTGTCCTTCATAATGCAGACTTTATGAACTGAAGACTTTATAGTCTTCAACGTAATTAACCTCAATCTTACTAAGTTATATCTTAGTATATAAGCTTATTTCTAGCCAGTTGCCTTACATTGCTCTGTAAATGGGTGGTTAGTTTTATTATGGTTTCAGTGATCTGGTCTAAAGCAAGTGGAGTTTTCCAGAGGGAAAGGTTGGAAAATCTTCTCTCTGCGCAGCCAAGTGGTTGTAAGTCACATCTTCCATGGCTGCTGAAGTCCTCTGCATGCTGTATAAAGAAACTTATGTCATACGACTCCCACCAGACCCGACCACATCCTCAGCAGACTGTCTGGGAGGGGGCAGAGAAGAAGATAAAAATATAGGAGAGAAGAAAACATACACATTAGATTTACAAGACAACGTGTGTGTTTTTCTTTTAGGTGGGAATTGTGTCGTACGGTGAGACTGTGACTCACAGCGTCAACCTAAGCCAGTTTGACAACACCCCTGACCTGCTGGAGTTTGTCAAAGACCTTCCTCAGCAGACTGGCTTCAAGACCATGACCTTCCTCGGCATCGACACTGCCAGGTACTCAACATGGATGCTTGAGCCCTCAGTTTAATTTCATTTTTTTTTCGTTTTCATATTTTTCATTTTAGGGTAATTTTGAAGACTGGTTGTAACAGTTGCTCTTGAGATTGTGCTCCTCTGACCGAATGATGCAAATTTGTGTCATTCAGAAAAGAGGCCTTCGTGCCAGAGCGAGGTGCACGACCTGGGGTGAAGAAGGTCATGGTGATTGTCACTGATGGCGAGTCACATGACTTCTATAACCATGACAAGGTCATTGGAGAGTGTGACGACAACGGCATCGAGAGGTTTGGCATTGCTGTGAGTACAGACCACCACATAGTGAAAGATTATATTCAAGCTGGGTTTTGCTGCCTGTTGCGTAACCATTCACATTAATTTTAGGAATTAAGGAATACTGGAGTGTGCGTGGTAACCATAGTGATATAAAACCATTTCACTGCTTCGTTATTGTAGTCAAACACTTATTAAATTAGCTAGTTTTAATCATTTTTAATGTGACTCCTTCATTGCGCTTGCAGGTTTTGGGCGATTACAATCGTCAGAACAAAAGTTCAGAGGATTTGCAGAAGTTCATCAAGGAGATCGAGTCCATCTCCAGTCAGCCATTAAGAGACCACTTCTTCAACGTGTCTGACGAGGTGGCGCTGTTGACCATTGTCGACGCCCTGGGGAGGAAGATTTTTGCCTTGGAAGGTGACAAAAACTTGATTCGCCGATTAATCACTAATGTGACAATAACATACTAACAAGTTTCATCAGGTCTGGTTAATATAAACGTTTTAATCATTTTTATATTTGACTTTTCCTTCCTCAGCCACCACTGGTAATTTTACCACCTCCTTTGAGATGGAGATGTCCCAAGCTGGGTTCAGCGCCCATACTTCCAAAGTAAGTCTCACCTCAGTTACGTTGAATAAACAAACACATGTGAAATGTATAAATGTACAGGATGTCTGTGTGCGTACGTGCGTGCGGATGCACTGGCATGATGCTTCGCTCAACTGATGAACTCATCCAGACACAATTTACCAGTGTTATCTCTCTCTATCTCCCTTTGGTGATTCACCTCAGTCAGACGCACAGACTCGTCTCAGTCATCTGACCACACTGCTGTGGCCCTCAGCCTGGTGTTGTTTTGTCTGATTGCATTAGCATGAGAGACAGAAATAGGGAAGGAAGAGTTTGCAAAGGCAAACACGAGGCATGAGCAGCATGGCAGGCGGCGAGGAAGGTTGAGTCAGACACATGTTAAAAACAACATGCTTGCTTTAGGCCCTTTGCACGCCTCTCGAGTTCATTCATTTGGCATTTCCGATGTCTGTTTAAAGACAAACAGGCTCTTCCTGCTCCTGACTCACGTCACACACACTCTCCACCATTGCTTACGTAGCATCTGTTCCTGGAGTGGCTCATCCCCCTAAAAAGATAAACTGAATCGTGTCATTAAGCGCTGAATCACATGAGGCCTTGTGGCAACCACTTGATGCCCTTTGACTATCGCGCTCTCTGTGTTATGTCCTGTGAGACCCCTTCCCTTCCTTTCACATTACTTTGATTCCTGTAGAAAACAGATTGTGTGATAGATATTTTTTCGACAGCAGCTGTGGCCATATGAATTACGTTTACATGTATGTATGTATGTATGTATGTATGTATGTATGCATGTATGCATGTATGTATGCATGTATGCATGTATGCATGTATGCATGTATGTATGTATGTATGGCACAGATGTTTGTTGGAACTGAACGAGTGGATTGTGGAGGTCAAAGGTCAATGTCACTGTGAAATAAAGTGCGTTTTTGTTCTATACCCAAGAATTCACACTAAATCTGACAGTTTCACTCAAGCATCCAATAGAAGTTATGGCATTGGCAGAGGTCAAAGGTCAACTTTTCTTGGACATCAAATGTTGAATAAAACCAGTATTTTTTTTTACTCTTTTACTGTTCCTGATATCAGCGGTATTGTCTTTTGTAGGAAGGTGTAATCCTGGGAGCAGTAGGGGCCTATGAATGGAACGGGACCGTGGTAATGCATACTGCAGGAGAAACTATTGTTCCAGGCAAGACCCAGTTTTATGACCCAAAGACTGAGGCCGGATATGAGGGCCTCGCTGGGTACCTCGGTGAGTTGTGTCTCTTAGGCGCCGAAAACATGTTTCCATAGAAATCACTGAGCTGTGTGTTTTTGTGTTGAGAGTATTAACTGATTATACAGCTGCAGGATAAACATAGGATCTTTAGCACAGAGGAGTGTGATATGTCATTTTTCTTGCTCTGATAGTAGATGCCTCCCACCGTGTGTCACATGTTATATACTGTACACAGGTTCATCCCTCTATCCTGCTGCCTTTTATGGCTTGTAGAGCAACCATAGCATCTTCATGTCAAGTTATTTAATCAACATGTCATTTGAAGCAGCAGTCCGGGCTCGCGTACTGTAAACTCAGCTGATGGCATCTGCTCATACCAAACACAGACTCATCCAACTGCCGACTTTGTCATACACAGGCCTCATGTGTTTGTCTGATCTGTGCGAGTGTGTGCGTGCACGCAGTGTGATCTGCTGCCAGCTCCTCGTTGTGTTTTGTAATTCCATCACACATTCGTACG
The DNA here is from genome assembly GCA_016785345.1 of Trinectes maculatus. Classification (NCBI taxonomy): domain Eukaryota; kingdom Metazoa; phylum Chordata; class Actinopteri; order Pleuronectiformes; family Achiridae; genus Trinectes; species Trinectes maculatus. Next base: position 356,143 of record JAFBJQ010001055.1, read on the forward strand.
AAAACAACTGGCTGAAAAAAGAAAGTCAGGGATTTAAAAAATATTCTGTTTTCTCTGTGACATCTGTTCGAAACATCCCAGATGATGCCTGTGCATTACATTTAATGCATTATGTACTTGTGTATGCATTCCCTGCAGGCTATGATGTTCAGTCAGCATCCACCCCTGATGGAGTATTGTACATCACAGGTGCACCGCGGTACAACCACACAGGCCGGGTTGTCATATACCGTCTGAATGAAAAGAACAACATCGTCATCTGGCAGATACTAAAAGGAGAACAGGTGAGCCATGGTCAGCATGTGCATGCATAATAAACTAAAGGGCAGACATTTGTGTGCAGAGAATCAGCAGTGACACATGGTCTCTGTCTTTGTGCAGATCGGTTCCTACTTTGGCAGCGTCCTGCAGACTGTTGATGTCGATGGAGACTCCTACACTGATCTCCTGTTGGTTGGAGCGCCGATGTACATGGGCTCAGAAAAAGATGAGCAGGGACAAGTCTATGTTTACAAAGTCAACCAGGTACAGGCGACCGGGTCCGATACCAACAATAAGTCACACTATGATCGTGACCATGCACACGCTGATCGTCTCTCCTTTTGTCCCTCTCGGCCTTATCTTTGTTTCATCGCCAGAACGGCAAGTTTCGCCACGAGTTCACATTAAAGCCGGTCAATCAGTCCTGTTGCAGCGCTCACTCAGCCAGCTGCACGAATAAAAATGAACCGTGCGGTGCCAGGTTTGGGACAGCGATTGCAGCAGTGTCAGATCTCAATCTGGACGGATTGAATGACGTGGCCATCGGCGCCCCATTTGAGAACGACCACCGGGGAGCCGTCTACATCTATCACGGGGAAAAGGCGTCACTGAAAGAGAAGTTTGTGCAGGTGAGAACTCTTTCTATCTTTCCACAAACGTGCCCGCGAGAAGACGCCTAACTTCTCATTTTGATTAAAATGGTCTCCTCTGGTGCGTCCTCAGCGGATCCCCGCAGGCGGGGATGGAGAAAAAGTGAAATTCTTCGGCCAGTCCATACACGGAATCATGGATCTGAATGGAGATGGAATCACTGATGTTACCATAGGAGGTCTGGGAGGGGCGTCCCTGTTCTGGTGAGATGTGGCCCATCCTCAGATATACTGTAAACATGAACTCCACACACACTACACATTCCTCTTCAATCGGTACCAGCAGTAGTGTTTGTATCCTGGAGACACCATCTTACATGCATTGTTTTATTCACGTTTAGACAGCTGTGTGTGTCCCACCGGGCCTGTAGGCCTGAGACGAACAACTTCCTAATGATCTCTCTGTTAAAAACACTTGGCTACATAGTTCACTGTTGGAGCCCAGCCTAAAGACTTCAACCCCACAGTTACAAATCATCAGCCCACACCATGATTTAACATCCCAGGCAGACCCTCTCCCACAGTTTCTGCTGGCAGAGTCTCAACTACACTGCGTGAAAACTCCATCTCCCATGTGGCTTAGAGTTTAAATAGGATTTGGCAGCAGGTTGCGGTGCTTTCTGGACTGAAACTCAATGGTTGGGTGGAGAGAGTCATGGCGAGTGTTACTGTTCAGGATGCTTTTTCCCCCCCTCTGTCAAGAAAGTTGTTGGATGCACACATCTCTCTATATCGCTCTTCCGGTGGTTACCAACCTAAAGTCCAAGCCTCCACCAGGAGTCACAAGATGATAAATCTGAGCGATCATGAGATGGTGAATGCAGCAGAGGAGAAAAGCACGTTCTGTCACATGGATGAATATTGGAGTTCTCTTTATGCTTGACTTTACAAACTCCTCAAATGTGCACTCAAGTGCTTTACCTTTGTACAGAGGTTTCTAAATGTAGCTGTGTTTATTCCATCTCACCAGGTCCAGAGATGTTGCAGAGCTCCGTGCCAACATGACCTTTGACCCCGTCAAAATAAACCTGCAGCAGTCTCAGTATCAGTGTGAACATGGTGGACGCAAGTCTGTCTGCGTCAAGACAGTGGTGTGCTTCGTCTACAGCATCAAATCTGACAAGCAGGACTTCAACACCCCCGCAGGTGAGTCATGTAAAATCCTCCCTTGATCCAGATTCTAGATTTTCTAGTCTTCTGCCTCCTCACTGTTGTTTTGATCAAATCTCTCTCACATTCTGCAGTGATCCGCTATGACCTGACTCTGGACGCTCTGCGTGCCAAAGCCAGGGCATCGTTTATTAACTTGGACGATAAAAATGATCGTAGGATCAGCAGGAGCTTCTCCATCAAAGACAGGGAGGGAAAGTGCATCCACGAGACCTTCATGATGTCGGCAAGTACTCTGATCTTTATGTGTGCGCTGGATTTGTTAAGGTTACTTACCTGAGAGAAATCCCAAACCCCAAAGCTTTATGTTTGAGCCCCATGTCCACTGGACGTGGGGCTCAGAGCAGCTGGATTGCTCCAATTTTTGTTGACATCCATTCAAGGGAGTTGAATTCTAGTCTAGAGATTGAAGTTTTTTATGTGTTTTGTGCCAGAAAGGAGATGGAACAAAGCTGTGGAGGGGTTTTATGCAGAGCAGGACGCAAGACGCTGGTCCTAACATGAAACAGACCCGTCTTGATCAAAGCATGCTGAGTACAGCCCAGCGTGGCTCTGAGTGATAAATGATCTGCAGGCATGGCGAGGTGGAGAGATGAGGAGAAAATAAAAAAGGCAAAAAAAAAGAAAGTAAAAAAAAAAAGACATTGAATGAATGAGGAGGTGACAGTGACATTCCAGATCAAGAGATTTCTACAGCTGGTTTAACAAGCACAACAGGGATTGTTAATCATGCATTTGAACATTACCACTTCACCACCTACTTTAACCGTGACGTCTAGATGCATGTGGACGAAACCTCTCTCTCTCTCCAGACGTTCAGCGCAGCAATGGATTTTTCTGATTAGCTGCCCTCAGGCGAGAGAAAGAGGAACTAATCAGTGTTAGCAGCTGCTGTTGTTGTGTGCTCCGAGCATGAATACCTGCTCTGTTCTCGTGTGCCACTTTGTGCACAAACTTCCCACGTAGTCCCGCGTCGAGGTCACAGAGGGTCAGAGAACTTGTACCAGGCACAAAGCGCACTAAAACTGTTTCACCTGACACCACGATGGAGCCGATCCAAACTGGAACAGATATGAGATTTGGAAGAATCCAACCAAGCGGACATACTGAGCGCGGGCTGGGCCTGGTTTGCTTCAGTATTAAAAACATCTTCAGTTTCACTCTGGCATCAGTAGTATTGATTCCCTGCATTCGGTGCTCAGAGATAACGTACAAACATGTGTAAATAGAGCTTAATGAAATTCGCTGGGTCGGCTAAATGGAGCAGAACATCAATAGGCTACATAGCAGCCTTGCAGGCCATAATGCTGCCCACTGTAAGTGGTTTGTGTAAAGTATGATCACTCTTTGACATAAAGCAACAGACACAAAGTCGAGTCAGCGATGTGTCTGACTTGCCGCCTCGGCCCCGGTGAACTTTTCTGTTAAATTAGAATTCATTTGGCACAGGCTTAGAAAGACCCGTAGTTGCAATACAAGCAAGACTGGAACGTGAAGCAGCTATTTCGAATGGTGTCTTTGCGTTTCAAAAGAAGAAGGACGTGCACACACGCAGGTTTTTTCAGTTTTTCTGGATGATTCATCCTCTTTGTAGCCACGTTAGCAGCATCGCTACGCCGATAGACACGTCCGAGTTGTTTTTGCAACTCTTGCATGTTGCAGATTTTCTGTAGGCACAATCATGGTGCACAGAGGATGAATCGTATGACCTTTGTCACGTCCCTCCTCCTGTTGGCCTCCTCCAACTCCAACTGATAAAACTCCCATCAGCCCCAACTCTGACTATTAAATGTTTCTGTTTAAACAAGATGGAATCAAAATGTGTTTTGGTTCTTTGAAATGAGCTGAATCAGTTGTTTTACTTTTAAATTGTTTCCAATATAACTGCCATTTTTCACTGCATTGTTAATTACAGTCTGAACCAGATCACATGAACCGGATCAGTTGAAATTGGTTACTCTACCATCATAGGTGCCGTACAATTTAAGAGTCACAACTAGAGTCTCCCGAGTGGAGATCTAAAGTGGACAATGGACTTGTAGGATCTTATGATCTTTTTATCCTTCGTCATCTTTTATCTCCTTCTCTCTCCTCCTCTTGTTGTGTTCGTTCCCTTCACGTTTCCTCAACAGGCCCGGCTGGATTTCCGAGACCCGCTCATGGTATCTCTGGAGTTTGGACTCGCTGATGAAGACAAGGGTCCCGTCCTGGATGAAAGCCTTCCCAGATCCATCAATAAGACAGTAAGACCACTTATAAAAGCACCAACAACTGCCAAATACAAGTCTGTGGAGGATTTCTCCTGTAGCAGACAGGAAGGATCTGAACCTTGTCTCAAACATCCTCCATCTGTTGAAATGTATAATCTAAGAATAAGATGTGGGGTGTTCTCATCTGGCTCCAGCCTCACTGCTGTTACAGCACATTAGCATCTGCAACAGCTGACTGGCTTCCTTCAGGGTGTCCTCACGTCCGCAGTAGTGTTTCAGCACCCACGCCCAGAAACAGCCTTCCCACACTCCCACACACACATTTTGTCTAACAAGAGTGTTTCCATATACCTGATATTAAACTGTTAGTAATGTGTCCATGTAAAGAGGTGAGATGTCACAGGAGATTGCAATATCGCACATAGCACTGAAGTTCCTCAGTATCAAATATCAAATACACACTTCTACCACACTTGCGAACACAGGACAATACCTGATGTGTTTATAAGCCTGGGAACGTAACATCCTGACTCCTCCAGTGACACCAGCACACACACACACACACACACACACACACACACACATAAAGGGGAAGCCACTAAACGGAAGCTGCAGTGTGTCTTTTGATATTGTGCTGCAGATGATGCTTGGGAGAGTAGACAGTGTTGACGTTAACAGTCTGGTGGGAGAGTACAGATTGTGGGAACAAATACAACTGACCCCCAAACCCTCTGTGGGGAAAGGCAAAGGAAATTAAGGTCATTTGAATGGGCCCTTTTAGTCAAGGATACAAACAAACACCGAGGACTGTTCTGATTCTCATTTCTCTTCTCATTTGCCAAACCAAGAAAATGAAAATGAACTAGTTTTTAAAATAGCATCTACTACTTCTCCCCACTCTGAAAAATCCAGAATGTACAAAGTCAACATCCCATCATTGTTTCAGTGAGGCCAGTCACGCTGTCTATCTGCTTATCACAAGTAGCTCTGTCATGGGTTACAGTGCTTTTGTGACCTATTTACAGTCCAGGAACTGAGCCTAGAGGCTAAAATTTGTTTATGTTGCTCTAAGTAAATCTTTCTTTCTGTATTTTTGTTATACACACACACACAGCTCCGGTCAGTTAAACCAAAGCCTGACAGATTTATGGTTAGTAAGTGTTATAGTTCTGTAAACACCTAATTTATCTGACAGATTCACAGCTCTAATAAAACTCTACATCATCTACACTGCATTTAATCATCAATAAAGCCACTCTGAAAATGTTCTCACACAGTCCTGATTATTATTTTAATACTATCATTACATATTAAATACATTTTTTTTTACCAGGACTCAAATCAGGGAGCTTAATGTAATAAGATGTGCATCTTTGTCTTGTAGATTCCTTTAGTGGAGTGTGGGAGTCATGAGAGATGCATTGCTGACCTCTCTCTCAAAGCCGAGCCTAGCGTGAAAAGGTAAGAGGAATTAGCACTCAAGAATACAATTATGTTTTTTCAAGTATATTTTTAAACAATTGTATTGTACCAGTGTCTGTTTTTCAGGATACAGATCAGATCTTTATAATTATTGTCATATTTTTAATTTTGCGTTTGTATTGATTATTGTGTCAAGCACTGACATAGCTGTAACCCCTCATGCAGGACTGCCCCCAAGTGGGGGATATGTGCATCACAGTCTAGAATGCTGACACTTTTCATGTACTTCTCCAGCATGGTGATAAAAGCCAACAATGACAAGTTTGACGTGAACATCAACATCAGAAACAGCAAAGACAACGCATACAACACAAAAGTCATCCTCAGCTTCACACCCAACATCAACTACGTTAAAGTAGAGGTTAGATTTTGCGGCATTCTTGTCTCATTGTCCCATATACTTATGGCTCAGGATGTGTGTGTGTGTGTGCTGACGCATGTTATTTTGATCATCAGCCGGAGACGGGGTGCACTCTGAATCATACCAAAGTGGAGTGTGCTGTTGGTTACCCGTTCCTGGGTAGCAATGCTGAGGTTTGTTTGTTTTATATCCATCTGTACTATGCAGCATCGTCCATCTGTAAACATACAGTACATACAAAATATGTTTCATGCTTCATCTTTTGTCTAATTCAAGATATGGTTCGATTTGTGCACAGGAAAAAATCAGAGTGAAATTTGAGGTGAATTCCAAACACATTCAGGAAGTGATTCAGATCAATGTGACGGCTACAAGGTGAGAGTGTTTCATTTTTAGTTTGAAATTGTTTCTGTTTTTTTTTAATGAGTTAATTAATTCAATTAGTTTTACATTGCTCACAGTGACAGTGAAGAGCTTGCTTCTACCCTGAATGACAACACGGTTCAAATCTCCATCCCTGTGAAGTATGAAGCTGCACTCATATTCTCCGTGTGAGTAGCTGTGTCGCAGATATTATGGCAAGGTTCATGTAATGTTGTTCTTTGAAGGTACTTCTCATAGTATCTGAGGGTCTGGTTGAAAAATATGAAGTTTGAAAATGTGTGTGTCCTCCAGGCGGCCTGTGGATGAACACATAGTGGTAAAAGAGGGTGAGCAGTACGCCAGCGTATTTAACGACACCAGGATGATTGGAGAGGAGGTCAACATCAGCTACACGGTAGAGATCATACATGATGATTTGTTGATATGAAGGTGGAATAATCAGCTGTGTGCAGATGTGGTTCGTGTGGTTTTCCGGATATGGTGCAGTATGGCAGGACAATAAAGTCCACTCATACCATGTTTTCTGTCTCACTGCTCTTCAGGTGGAGCAGGCAGGTGATGTGGCAACTCCCCCGCTTGACCTGACAGTGACGTACCCCCATCTGTCTCCTCGCCAGAACAACTTACTCTACCTCACACATCTCACCGCCAGCCCAGGGGTACGCATGCGCGCGCGTACACACACACAAACACATATATATATATATATACATACATGTAGAAATACAGGTGTGGCCAAACAGATATACCCAACCTCGTGTCTGCTTTACCTTTCTCTACAGGTGAAATGTGACGCAGGACGCTGGATTAACCCTGATAAAATTAACCCAAACATTGTAAAACCCAATCCAAACAAAGAAACACTCAGCGTCTTCCTGTTGGTGAGTTAAGTCGCTTTATTTTCCAGATTATAAGTGAAACCTGTTCCTTGTCATGCTTGGTTTTCAGGTTGAGGTTGTTCCTCTGACAGTTTTACTGTGAATCTCCATAATGAAACAAACTTCTGTGACGCATCACTGCAGCTTTGCAGTCAACACGTGTACTTTTAAATACACTCTAATTCAATGTATCGGTAACAGCCATATTTGTAGTGCTCTATAACACATTATATTGCAGTTGTGTGTATATGACAGTTTTATCGTGACTCTTTGGCTCAGTCTGGTCTTTATGAAACACAAAGTCGTCCCATGTTGAAACGCCTCGTGTTTGTGCTCCTGTACTCACTGTGTATGTGTGTGTGTGTGTGTGTGTGTGTGTGTGTGTGTATGTGTGTGTGTGTGTGTGTGTGTGTTTCCATTTGTTTTACAGACCTGTTCTGCAGAGCTTACCTGTGCATCGTTTACCTGCTTCATCCCTGAGGCGAAGATCAGTCAGGTCAACGTTACATTCAGAGTGTGGAAACCTACATTCATTAAGGTCGGTGGAAAACCATGTGACCGTCTGTAAAATAGTGTGACCGATGGATGCACGAACAGGGCAGCAAACATTAAACGGAGATTCATCTTACAGGGTGAGTTCTCCACGCTGCACATGTTGGTGAACGGTACTCTGGGGGTCCAAAACACAAACCTATTTGAACTGACCAGCGTTCACAAGACCAGAATTGTAAGTCAGCGGGTCTCTGCATTTATTCTACTGCCTTTTTGAAATGCATGGGCAAATTTCTTATATGAATATGTGTTCTACTCAGGTGAAGATCCAGGTTTCGAAGGAGACCTTAGGAGGAATCCCTATCTGGGTCATTATAATCAGCATCCTGATAGGACTGCTGATCTTAGCACTTGTCATCTTCGCTCTATGGAAGGTAGGACTCTTCAGACATGATTTGACCATCTGTGGAGGCTTGTGACTCAGACAGGATAAAGCCACAACATGTTTTTTACAGATTAAATCCCAGTTATTTCCAGTCTTAATGCTAACTCTCTGTAACTACAGGCAGTCTCATCTCAGGTGACTCATTAGAAAAGGTATACCCCTTAATACAGGCAGTGAATAGTTGTGTAACTGGTTTTCTGTTCCACCAGATGGGCTTCTTCAAGAGAAAATCAAGGGACTATGCAAAGGAGGAGATAATGGACTGAAACTGCTGGGCGGCAGGCAGCTCTGTGAGTACCTGCTCAAACAGACAGCAAAACAGACAGAGGATGTGCAAAGACCCACAAACACCTCAGCACTTCGACACAATGACAACCTGGGACATACAAGCAGCGTTCAGTGTTTCAAGGATTCAGTCGTGTTTGCAAATAGTTAAAAACTCATGTTCTTTAAAGCTTTAAGAAGTTACGACATTGTGGCATTTTAAACGTTGTTTCATCTTGGTCAGCATCTCTCTTGCGGATACCCGTATAAAAACAGGTCAGGCAGTTAGAGAAGTGGAACCACAGAGGTGGACAATGGCATCACCGGGCACTATTTGGCAAAGCAGCAAATATCTGTACTGCAGACAACAATTTTAGAAAACCATCGGAGCTGCAACCGCTGAACTCCAGAAGTAGAAGAATAAAGTTCTCAGGTTTTTCAGTGTAAAGATCCACAGTTTTCAAGTCACCTTGTTTAATTTCCATATCATTATAACAATAACAATCAGTAGTCTGTTTGCGTCTGAGATAATATGTGAACTTTCTATGTGTTGGAGCAGTTGCCTGATGGCTTAGACTCCAGTTTATAAAGCTTTTGTGCTTGATGAACACTGTACCTGTTAGTGTTTTATTGCATTTCCTTTGACATTTTTGTTGAATAACTTGGCACATTGTTGACCTTTAATTTCAAATGTTGGCTAAAGACACTGACCTGAACACACAATTTTTTTTTCTCGACAAAGATTCTATATGCTTTTCTTTTTTTAACCAGTTTAAAACAGTCAACAATAATTCTGATGTTAATGTTTGTAACTGGTTCCATCTTGGTCACTGAGGAATACAAGAAGCTGCGCCTTTAATTGTACTGTAAATATAGCTAGGTGCTCAAAAATGTAAAGCTTAAAAATGTACATAATTGTGTTTGCTTTACTTCATGTAATTTATAAGATGTTTTCCAGAAGCGTTTCTTGCGTGTGTGTGTGCGCGCGCGGGCGTGGGTGTGTGCGCGTGTGTGTGTGTGTGTATGTGTGTGTGTGTGATCAATGGTCAGAGAACATGATTCTGCTCAGGTGCTACAAGTATGATGAATGATAGTCAAAAAATAAATAAAAAATACTATCTTGCCCATATCCCACATTTTCACAGCTGATGCAAATATGTAAATAATGTTCTATTTTGATGAGTAAATCAAAGTATAATTATTCTGTATTGAATGGCATGAAAATTAGGGTTTGTATCCACTACTTTGGCTTCACGTTTGTTGAGTGACTGTGTTTTTAATGCAGAGGATCTCACTTTTTTTTAAAGATATGCCTGTAAAATAGTTTGATTTCAACTTGTCGAACAGCAGAATAGAGGGTAACATTCCCACGTTACAGAAATATACATGTATGTGTTACAATTCACCAGCAGGTTTCTATATAGTAAACGGGATTCACTGCTGAAGGGTGTGTTTTGAAGACAATCTACATCATATACACAAATTATTAGCATACTGTTCTTTTGCATACCAAGTGCGGTGCACAGAACCTTACAATGTTATTCATGTCGGTTCTCTCTCTTGTTTTGGTTTTCAGAAGGTGCAAAGCTACACAATATGTTAAAAGAGATTATGATGCATGTTGTGGAGACTGAGATTCTGATTTTCCTGACTTTGTTTTCCTCTGTCAAACAATAAATCTTTAGAATATTTAAATTCCCCTCAGCGCTCCCTCTCCACTGTTGACATGAAGCACATGTAATGAATTGTATGTAAAGAATGTGTAACTTTTAGTCATTTTAAGATTGTATGGATACATCAGGCTTATGCACGAGGATGGAGTCACGAGTCTCTCTTTGTCCAATTGCCCATAAGGAGGATGTGGGGGGTGTAATCGTTTTAGGTATTAAAGAAAGACTGAAAATGAGAGTGAGGCACAAAGTGAGAGTTGTGAGCACCATCCCAGCCTTCGACACTGCTGTGAAGTCTTCATTGTAATGCACTGGTTTGTCAGACTGTACGCATCCTCATCAGCACACAAACGAAATGAATCTTATGTACAAAAATAAAGACATTTTATGAGAATGGTCTGGGTTATCCGTTCTTATGTGTATATGTACATGATGCGTATGCGAGATCAGACTGTACTGCTAAAATATCTGGTGCATTAATAGGTTAGCATAATAACATATAATGATTTTTGATGACAAAATCAACCTTAACACTATTTTGATTCAGTCAGCTAAGAGCATGAGTATTTATTAATGTGCATCAGTTCGCAATTAGCTCTTCAATCATCCAGGTGTATTCTACATTGCTGCAAATGTGTTTTCCTGTACTGTATCTACAGTAAGGAGTTATTGTAGTTAGGAATCAAGTGACATCTAATGGCTAAATTATGAATCAGTCAATTAAAAATAAATATGGACAGTTTCACTGAAAATGAAAACAATCTCTAGCTGCAATATAATAGAAATGTCACTATTAATACAGATACAAATATTGTAGAATATAGGCCTGTATAATGCTCAGTAAATAATATCCCAGATAGATAGATAGATAGATAGATAGATAGATAGATAGATAGATAGATAGATAGATAGATAGATATTGTCATTGGCAGCGTCCTTAATTGGCTTGTAAATCCCAGTTAGACTGTACGGTGAGTCAGAGCGCCGCCTGCTGGTCACCAGCAACACTCAGCGATAAGTGACACTCTGGGAGGGGAAGCAGAACAAACTGTAAGCTGCTGGAGGATCCATCTTGCTGGAAAAAAGCAACGAGGGTGAAGCAGTTTCCAGTTTAGCGTCTCAGAAACTGTACCGGTGCCCCTGTTGAGCGCTGGGGAGCCCGAGGAGGGGCTGTGTCGCAGCTTGTAGGATGTCCCGACATGAGGGTGAGTTTATACGCCTCCACGGCGCCCGGCTTGGGGCTACACTACCCTGAGCTACTAGCTCCTCTGCTAGCTTTGTTAATTGCTTATTCGAGTCAAGGGTGGGTGTTGCTGCGCTTTTCGCTGCGTGTTTCCAGGCTCGTCTCATCACACACGCATATGCCGTAAGCGGGTATGTTGTACAAATGTGTAACAAGTCTTCTGCTTTGAAGGAAATTGTTTCAATGGTACGGCAACATAGGGGAGCTTAGCAATTAGCCGTTGCTAGAGTCTGCGTTACCTTCCTTTAGCTGGGCTAGCGAGCAGGCTAATATATGCTACCTAAAGGATTCGTCTATATGTAGTATAGGAGCGTTCATAACCCCACACTATAGTATACCACAATGTATCTATCACCGTCATGTACTTGTAATTGCGCCAATTTATGAGTCCGTTGCTCTGATAAGTGTCCCCTCTGTCCACATATTCTCATGTTGTTAGCGAATGCACTGTCATCAAGAAGACAGTCGGAGGCCTCTGTCCAGTAACCTAGCATTAACTTAGCTAGGTGGCAGGCTACTTCCCTGCTAGGGTTAACTTACGGTATGTTTAACTGCAGAACCAGATGGCAGTGTAAATTTGGCTCTTTTTCGGGCACCGCATAATGTTGGTTGTAGCAGTTTATAATCGTGTCTTATTTCCACAGAAGTTGCCATGCTGTTCTGTCTGCATCCATGCCCACAATGCGGTCACTTTGACCCGGTTTGACCAAGGCGAATGATCAGTAACGTGCTTCCTGACTGTAGTATCAGCCCACATCCAAACAACACCTCACCCTGTTTAGTTAATTGTCCTTAACGGTCAGGGGTAGTTTTTCCTTGTCTTATGTAAACTGTAGACCCACCTGAGGAAGGCACAGGTAATACTGAGACCTCTGTGAAATGTAGAGCGACCAAACCTTTGATCAACACGTAGAGCTGCTAGCTACGTCTTGACAACCAATTTCTTTGGTTTGATCTGGATTTAAAAAGCTAAGTGGTCAAATAACTCAGAGACAGTTCCTTTATACCTTATATACCTACTTATCTTGTGTTTTGTTCTTTATTATGTTTATTTTTCTACCTCAATATCTATTTTTATTCTATTGTATTTTATTGTATATTTATTGTATTCAATATACCGGACTGCTTATGACAACTTAATTTCCCTTCAGGGATGAGTAAAGTAATCTATCTATCTATCTATCTATCCGTCTATCTATCTATCCGTCTATCTATCTATCTATCTATCTATCTATCTATCTATCTATCTATCTATCTACTTACTTAGGAAATACGAAGTTCATAAGAAACATCTGGGAGGCAGGACTTGATTATATTGTGTTTAAAGATACTCCAGCTCTAAAACTAAACTAGTTGTAAAACCATATCCCAACAACTAACTTGTCTTTACAATAATAATATTGTGAAGACTAACAGAGATCCATCTAGAGTATTCAGAAACTGATTGTTATCTTTGAGCTTTGCTTGGCTCTTCTTTACATTCTGTTACTTTTAAGTCGAGTCAGTTGATTTGTATCGATCCAGTTAAATTGCACTAGCAGTATTATATGTGAAAGTGTGTGTCTGTGCTATTAATAAGTGACGAAAACTGCAGCTTTCACATGCTTCGTACATTTGTGTCATGCCCCTGAGTTGCCTGTGAAGTTCACTGGAATGCCAGAGTTCTTCGTTGCTGGCACTTGTGGGTTGGTGTCAGTCCAAAACACATGCTCATGTAAGTGAGACTGGCCAACAGAGAGAGATTGCCTTCTCACAGCCCAGCTCACAGAGGTAGTTATAAGGAATTGTAACTTTATTGTCAGGACCACATTTTTAACGTCGTCTTCTTTCCTCTATTGCAGGTGTGAGCTGTGATGCGTGTTTAAAAGGGAACTTTAGAGGAAGACGGTTCAAGTGTTTAATTTGCTACGATTACGACCTGTGCGCCTCTTGCTACGAGAGTGGAGCCACAACAACGAGACACACCACAGAACACCCCATGCAGTGTATATTAACCAGGGTAGACTATGGTAAGTGTCTGGCTTAAAGTCCTGACAGTAACTTGAATGGTTCACTGATCATACTGATCATGCATGAATCATGCCTGTGTCATAGACTTCTGTGATTACAGGTCATCCAATACGATTGCGATTTTATAATTAGTGGGCGCAATTTAGTTCTGTTATACTATATTGGTGTTAATCATTACAACAGATTGATAAAATGGAAATAATATTTCCTGTGTTTACGTCCCTCTTGCAGACTTGTATTATGGAGGAGACACTTTTTCAGTAGAACAACCACAGTCATTCACATGTCCTTATTGTGGCAAGATGGGCTTCACAGAGACGTCCCTACAGGAGCACGTCACCTCGGAGCATGCAGAGACATCCACAGAGGTGGTGAGTACAATACACACATGAAGCCCTCAGGGCATCCATTTACCGACTCTATTTATTATTGTTTCAGTAATTTCCAAAATGCTTAATGTGTTGTTTCATTTGTAACTCTGTCTGTGTGCATCACTTTTGTTCATCCTCGTGTTGCTGTTTAACGTTGCACTTCAGATGGGATCTTTAATAGGTTATTTGTTGTCAGGGAAGGGTTTTCATGAGTGTTTTCCACGGCTGAGTAACATTAGCAAAGCAAGGCAAAAGGTGAGGCTGCTGCTGACAGCAGCTCTGTCAGCAGCACAACTACTAACTACTAAAGGAAAAATGAGACAATTGTAGCCTATATGTTAAGCCAGCCAGTTTTATTTGAACTCCAGGTGTCCATGTCTGAGACCACAGCCCCAGTATGCTGGCATTACAGACAACCTGTCCAGAGTGCACGCGGCTTCTCACCTAGCTGCAGCTGGCTTGTAGGAAAGGCCATGTAATTGATGAATGGATGTCCGTACTGATTTATGGTGTCATCATGTGAATGCATCTCAAACAGAATCCTCTCTCTCTTAATCCAGATCTGTCCAATATGCGCTGCTTTGCCAGGAGGGGATCCAAACCATGTTACAGATGACTTTACAGCTCACCTCACACTCGAACACAGAGCGCCAAGAGATTTAATATCCTTTCACAATCTCCACACACTAAAGACATGTGTTAACGCATGTATTTTATGTATTTAAAAATGTATTTAAAAAACATTATTTCCAGTTTCTGTAATTTCCCTTAACAGTTCCCGTTTATGATGAGTCCAGTAGTGTTAGACATGTACGCAGGATGTTTCACCCTGGACGAGGACTGGGTGGTCCCAGAGCACGACGCACAAATATGCACTTTACTAGCGGCTCCACAGGAGGACTTTCATCCTCCTCATCACAAAGCTCCACTTACACCCCCAGTAACAGAGAAGCAATGGACCCAATTGCAGGTGAGAATTAGTCGTTTACTCTTCACACATGACTCTTCAAGACTGGGGAGTTTCTCCACTTGTACCCTCTGCTAATTAATTGTATGAGCAATACAATTTTTTATTTAACTTGACATTTTAGTCTTGGGTTGAGTTTGTAACTGATCACAAAGAATAACAAAAAAAGTGTGGCAACGGTGTACTGAAACATCTAAACAAATCCCTGCACGCCTGTTTTTTCCTACCATTGTTCAACTTCAACTCTACTTGTAGGTATCTCCGGCATTGTCTTTTTGAAATCATGACTTATTTAGAATCAGCCAACAGCAAAGCCTGTTTTTGTTGTGTTTCCTGCAGAGCTGTTGTCTCAGCTGTCAGGCGTGCGGCGTGCGGCAGGGGGGCAAATAAACTCGTCAGGGCCTTCAGCCTCCCAGCTCCAGCAGCTCCAGATGCAACTGCAGTTAGAGCGGCAGCAGGCTCAAGCAGCACGACAGCAAGTGGAGACAGGCCGCCACGCGACACGACGCAGCAACAACCCGGGCAACACTGGCACCACCATCCCTCCACCCAGCACAGCAACTGCCAACGCTGCTACTGTGGGTGACGGCAACCCCTCATCCTCGTCCCACAGCTCTCAGTTCCTATTAGCAAGGTGAGTGTGGCCGGATATTGGTTTTAAACTTCAGTCCATAATTTCTAAAAGTGAATAAGCTGTCTCTCGTCATCTTTTTATGACAAACGATATGCACCTTCCCATCTTAGAATCCAGTAGGCAATAAGCACTGCTTAAAACACAACATTGGGTGATGGTAATGCATGAATCCATACACCAATCTGATAACATGTCACTAAAGAATATTATACCCAGATACCGCTGTAATTTTCTTTCACTGAAAATGAATTTTTTTCCCACACTCCAAAAACAACAGTGATGTACTGCAGCCATAGACTGTATGTCAAGTACTGGGATGAAGCATATATAGTGTGGCATTTGCCAGAGGTAACACAAATGTCAGCAATTTGTCAATGTTACACTCTGGAAAGTTGCAGCAACATGTTGCTGTCACTCTTGGCTGTAATTTAGCAGCTATTGAAAGGACGTAATTGTTGATTTTCTTCCTGTTGTGGACACGTCTCCTGTTGTTTATTCATATATAAACATAACCTGTGTGATGTGCAGATCCATTTTTGAGTGGACTATCATCACTGAATAATACAGATCACTAGGATGTGTTGAAAAAATTAATGTGAAACATTTCATCAGGTTGAATGAACCCAAGATGTCTGAAGCAGAGCGGCAGTTTCTAGAAGGGGAGCGTGCGGACCGCAGCCTGTTTGTACAGGAGCTGCTTTTGTCCACGCTAATGCACGAGGAGAGCTCTTCTTCAGATGAGGACGAGCGCCGAGACTTCGCCGACTTCGGAGCCATGGGCTGCGTGGATATCATGCCTTTAGATGTGGCGTTGGAGAACCTCCAGCTTAGAGAGAGCAGCTCCACAGGGAAGGAGCCTCCGCCGCCGCCTCTTTGATGTCCGAGCATCAAGCAGACTGTGTCCTCTCTGCTGCAACTGTCAGTGATGGGCAGCAAACAGCAGCGGTTCCCCCTGTTCCAGCCTCACCCTCCTTTCTCCCTCTATTTTCTGAGTTTGTTTTTTGGTGATTGTAATTTCAGGCCTGTCACCATTTTTGTTACATTGTAAACAAGAATAAATGAGAGCAAGTGAGATAAATGTACGAGTGCGCAATAGCAACTGAGTGAGCGAGCAAGAGGAGAGAAATCTATAAATATATATAAAATATATATATATATATAAACTATATGAAGTTGATAATCAGACCACCTAACTTTTCTTTTCTTTATCAGGTAAATGTTACAGGCAGCTGTGGCAGACCTTTGCTTCCTGTGACATGCAAACAGCGTAAAACTAATCCACATTCAAAAGTCAAGAGAGCATAGACTCCTCTGATAAAGCTGCTGTGTGTGTTAATGACTATTAATAAATAAAAAGTTCTTGGATGGGTTACCATAACTACTGCATGCAGTTATTTGCAGCGTGCATGACTTTTAATGACCTTGTCGTTAAATTTTTTTAAGCATCCCTAAGCTTCAACTGCTTTAGAAGGTTATTTCAAACATCATTAGGAATTGAAAATGGAATAGTTTACAAAAATGAAATGCAGGATTTTAACTCCGATTAACAACAGATTGTATGATTTTCTTTGAATGAGTGTATATTTAATGAAGATTAGTTTTGATTCTGCAGTAACTTCGAAAGAAATGCTGCATTTTGTGTGTGCGTGCCTGCGTGTATGTGTGTTTGCGTGTTTCAGCTCCAGATTGCCTTTACTCTGACGAATGTCTGAATATGTCGATGGCTGTTGAGCGACGACTCCATGCATTAGAAGAAAACTAGGAAGAGAAGAAAGCAGACTTTGCCTCTGAAAATTTCCTAGATGTTAATATTTAGCGATAAGCTGTTTAGGTACAGTATATGTTATAATTTATAGAAAAGATCAGATAAGAACAGATGCCCAACTATCCATTCTTCCTTCACACAGTTCTGACATTCACTCTGCTTATGTACAGTGTCAGACTCAGTCACATGCTTTAGATGCTTTCATGGATTTTTTTTAATGGGTAACAGGAGCTTGAGACTTTCAGTGCTGCAGATTTTTTTTAAGAAAATCTTTTCTGTTTTTCTCTGCTAGGGGTAGCAATTTTTATTTATTCATGTTTGTTTTCTGACTCTTTGAGCCTTGATATGAATCATGCCACCTTCATGCCTATACTTTTACCCTCTATGATGTAAGATACAATGAGATGTATATTGAATTTGTGCGTTAACTTTCATAATGGTTCTAAGACATGGGCAGACTTTTTTTTAAATGTAAATTTAGACTACAAATAAATTTAAACTGCGCACAGCTTTTGATGAAACCAAAACAGCGTCACACCTTTTGCACTTTGTGATGTTGTGATTCCGCAGACGCTCATTTTGCTAGTGCTTCGCAAAGAAAAAAAGTTTGCTTAGGAAGGGTGCATTTACAGCCGGTGACAATCAAGCACATTATTTGAATCCTCCTGTTTAGCAAATGCTAAAGAGGAATGTTTAAGTAATAAAGTGTATAAACTAAGTATTGTATAAACTCACATAAAATAAGCATAGTCATATAGATACCAAGTTATCTAAAATGTCCTTCTATCTATATAAAAGTAAAAGTATAATATAAAAGGAATGTTGTAAAAAAAAATACAGCATTATAACAAACAGTCATACTGACATACTGTATCTGGTATGATCAATGCCTGTATGGCCTAAACTAAATGTGTAGTTCAGCAGATTGGTGTTAGGTCACTACTGTCTGATTGAGGAGGCTGTTGTGGTGCACACACACAGTGAGGCCTCTCTCACAGGGACGTAGGTTGCTCCTCACTAAGGAGTGAGATGAGTCCTAGACACTGGATCAGCCCAGCAACTGTCTCGCTAGTCTGTCCTCAACTGTGGACAAGTAACAAAGCAATACTTCAAGGTAGGTTAAATGGGCACTATATGGCTTGTAACGCTACATGTTATTCTTAAGGTAAATAGCTTTATAAACATAAAGTTTGCACAGATCAGTTAGGTAGCTGTTGCCACCGGTTTGTCCTTGTGTGTATTTGTGTGAAGGCAGCTGTCCTTGTCATTCCTCAGTAGTTATTGTTAGAAACAAATGGGGCCCACGGGAAACCTTTCATGACACATGTTGGCCCTGGTGGGTCTTTTTAAAGTCACCCACCACCAAAAGCAATGGTGCTCGCAGCTTAAATGACAATCACACCTCAAGACACAATCTGTCGCTGTGTGGTGTTCTGATTGGCCCGAACCCAAGAGACAACAGGGACAAGTCTCTCTTTGTGGTTCACTTTCCCATTCTAGTAACTCACAATGTGGGATACATATAGCAGAGTACAAAGTACATTATGCTATTTTCCTCTGAAATGTAGATGGAGATATTTTGAATTGTACCAAAGCAGAGTATATTAGTTGACACAATACACACTGTATTGTAAGACATACCACCTTTATTAAATGCACAGTATCACAAGGAACATTTCCATTAATTGTGGATAAGCTACTCACATGATGCACAAAGCATTGAATTGATTGATAGAACTGGCTGATTAAAGCAGGATTAAATCTGCCAGAAGAGCGCGCACACACACACACACACATGCTCGCACTCACTCACACACACACTTGCATACGGTTGCATGTGTCAATTCACACACACACACACACACACACTACCTCTAGAGTCGTTTCTCACACACATATACACATCCACACTCTCCTTGTATTCACATAGTAAGTAAAATTGTTTGTTTGCACAGGAATGAAAACTGTTATCTTTTTTTCTTTTACCATATATTTACAAAAAAAATCATCAATCCTTTCCAACCCCCCCC
>JAFBJQ010001055.1:375460-388519 GCA_016785345.1 Trinectes maculatus
TTCCACCCCCCCCCCCCACCCCCAAGATAGGTTACATTCAAAAAAAGGTCCCGACCCCTCTAGATTACATTCAAAATAATATACTATTCATGATGCAAAGTCACAGTTATTCATCTGAAAGAGGATCAAAATAGGCTACAGTCATTCAGAGGTTAAGTGGTGGGGTCGGGCAGGAGGTGACCTTCGACCTCCCTGCCTACGTCCACACGTCTGCTCAGACACCTGCCAGCTAGGAGAGATCCTTATGTGGAATCAGATCCAGAGTCTATGGTCCTACAGACAGGCAGCCTCTCAAACAGCCTCTGCGTAAGCTCCCCATCACAGTGGAGAGGAAAGAGGTTGATCACTTTTCTTTTTTTTTCTTCTTTTTCCGAGAAAAAACATTGTCCAAAGAAAGTCCTCCGCGGATCAAAAGTTGCCAAAAAAAAAAAGGATTGTATTCTCACTGGTATTATGAACGAGCACAAAGGAATTATACAATGTAGCACAAATCAAATTGTATTTACATATAGTTTGTATTGCCAGTGGCCCATAACACATTGTCTTCAATAGATGTCACACTGTTTTTTGACATGATACCTGCTTAAAACAGATTATACTCTTAAACATATCCTACTATTCATATCGACAAATATCAGAACTGTACAGAATGGACAGCAATTTATGTACAGCAGACATGTGAGTATTGTACAGAACTGACTAACGGTGTGATTCAAACATTGTGGGACGAGGAAACTAGCATCAGGGACAGTATGACAGAGATACTTGCTTCAGTCACGGCCAGCGCAGCAGAGATGTTTTGTTTTGTTTTGAAGTTCAGCGGCGGTCGAGGAGGACAGTGATCAGTTTTGTGCATTTGGGGATTAAGTAATGCTACAAAGTGCACTTAACATAACATATTGTCTCAGCAAAGATCCATACTGCTTTATGCCCCTCTATGGAAACACATCATGGATACTATGACGGAGCTGATATGGCAAAGGTCCATAACTTGCTGTAGCACTTAAGCTCTTTTGAAAACTAATTCAAATCATCGGGAAAATGTTTCTAATACTTTTTTTGTTAAAACTATTTTTTAAATGTGAAGATATTCCGACAAATTTTCCATGCTGCCCAGAGTGAGGAGCTTTATCAGACCCAACACCCAGCTGGCTGCGGCCGCAGAGAGAGATGAAAACACCCCTGGGACACTTTAAGAGCAATCAGACTTAATTAATCCTTTTACTCCAGTCTCTTATCCGACTATTCAGCATTAAAGATGAGATCTTTAAAATACTCTCTTGTAATGGAGAAAAATAATAAATAAACAGCTTGTGTAGACTGTTGTGTACTATTCACAAGCAAACTGCTGAAATCAAAGAGATTCATGTCACAACAGCGCACAGTGAATCACAAAATGTCAATCTGTCAATTCCTCTTACCGCTTAGACAAAAAAAATTCAAATGAAGATGGAAAGCTCATCCGCACCCATCGAAACACAAACACAGTCTCATCACAACACTGGAAAACCTGTTTTTTAAGATCCACACACAACCACATCACTGACAGATATGGGCCACCAAACAGCAGCGATTTGCTAAATGACATTGCTGGTGAGTGAAAAAAAAAAAACAACAACCTGTGCTCATCTTACCCCCCCCACCCCCACCCCACCCCACACACACACACACATAGGCACAGCTCAACACTGACGAGTCCTCGCCCTCTGTGCTTTTGAGACATCACATGAAAAGATCTCCGACATCATTTGAAACTGCACTGCGTAAATACTGATGACCTTGTGTCATTAAAGTAAAATGAACAGATATTTACAGAAAAAAAATGACAAATGATTATGGAAATAGTAAAGAAACTGCTGTATGCCCTTGTGTTTAATGGAAAAAAATCCTGCAGTGGACTTTATATATAATAAGTATCCATGAGAGTACATGTGATTTTTTTTTTTAGGGTTTTTCAAGCCTACGTGTGCAACAATATACACAGGTCTAAAATTCAAACAAGCGCCAGTAGATGATTAAAGATGGTTTATAAGTTCTAGAAACATTAAAATAGTCTGGGACATATAAAGAAAAAGATTAAAGTTGAATGAATGAATAACAGGGACATTTTTTTATCTTCTTGTGGAACATGATAATAATCAGAGTCCAAACTCTCCGTTCTCTAATGACACATCTCAGTTTCAGAAAAGTATTTGCTAACGGGGGGTTTCATTTGTTTCAGTGCCTTGTGTGTTTATGTGTAGAGTGTTAAAGTCACGTGATCCTGTATGCATTTTGGTTCCCCCCTTTTGTAACACGCCTCAGTAACATCTGCAAAGAGGAGAGTACAGGGAAAAGCAAAACAAAACGTTTAAGGCTTCTCTCGATGCAATGAGGACACAAATGTGAGCATTTACATGAACATTTACAGCGAGGATCTGTACACCGACGCACAACCGCCTTCCCCTCCTCTGCGCCACAACACGTCTAACACGCCGACACACAAACACTTAGAAAGCCCCAGCACGCGCACATGCACGCAAAGTACATACAGGAACACTGGTGCATTAGCCCAGTATGTCCAGGTAGACGGGCGAGGCCTTGGCGAGGCTCTGGAGCATGCTGTGGATCTCCTTGATGTTTAGCCTCATGTACGGCTCCCTCTGCCAGCAGCCCAGCATCAGATTATAGACCTCTTTAGGGCAGGTACGGGGCCGCTGCAGCACACGGCCCTGGGTGATGCACTCAATCACCTGCAGGACACAAAAACAAAGAAAATAAAATGGTTTTCTAAAATGCTTTTTTCAGTTCAGCGTTTACACTATCATCGAAGGAGCATCTTTTATCACCAGTGGATTTATGGACTCATACTGTATCTTCATATCATCATGAAAATATGTTGTTGTTTTATGTTGGCAAAAGTGCTATATGTCACAATCTGTTTGTCATTATTCCATTTCCTGTTTTATTTTGTACTCGCTGTCTTGTCTCCGTCAGGTCTTGT
This sequence comes from Trinectes maculatus, assembly GCA_016785345.1. Classification (NCBI taxonomy): domain Eukaryota; kingdom Metazoa; phylum Chordata; class Actinopteri; order Pleuronectiformes; family Achiridae; genus Trinectes; species Trinectes maculatus. Next base: position 378,444 of record JAFBJQ010001055.1, read on the forward strand.
CACTTCCTACCCTTCTGTGTTTCCTGCCAGTGTGATTACCTGCTTTCCCTAATGTGTTTCATCTGTGTCCAATCAGCTTCTTCCCCTCCCCTGTGTATAAAGGTCCCTGCGTTCACTCGTCTCGTCGCCAGTTCGTCTGTTCCGTTTCAGTCAGCGTTCCGGTGTTTTTGTGTTTCTTGTGATTATCTTCTGTGTTACTGACCTCCTTTAACCCTGATCTTGCCTAATCCTTGTCTGTACTTTGACCTGGACTCAGCTGTCTTGTTACTGAACCCTGCCTGTTATCTGACCCTGCGTTTGCCTGGTCCTCTCTGTACCTCCGTCCCTCAGCAGTCCTACTGGATTTGACCCTTTTGCCTGTTTTTACCAAGACACTGCCTGTTCCATTAAAAAGAGTCTGTTCAACCTGAGTTGCTGCATTTGGGTCCTCTTTGTACAACCGTCACACTATGTCACCAAACCAAACAATTAATCACCTCCTGTTGTTTTTAGAATAGCATTCTTTTGTCTTTATCTTTACCTCCACACCCCCCTGGGGGAGGATGCATCACACTTTTGGATTCGTGTTTTCCACTGTCGTCAAACTGTCATTTTTGATGTGCTGTTTTAAAAACGTTATTATAGTAAGACCATCGGGGGAAATGTCCTTGTGTTTAATGACAGGTGAAGAAGAATCTGACCTCATTGTTGGAGAGCTGGTACCAGGGCTGTTTGCCATAGGTGAAGATCTCCCACAGCACCACGCCGAGGCTCCACACGTCACTCTCTGTGGTGAACCGCCGGTACATGATGCTCTCTGGGGGCATCCAGCGGATAGGCAGCATCGTATGACCGCCCACCTGCGGAGAGACAACAGCCCCTTTCAGAAACCAATACCACGACAACGGCCAGCGGACGAGCCTCGACTGACTGTTCCTCACTGATATAATTTAGACACACTGCTGTTTCCCTGTGTGATGTTGTAAGCTGTTTTATGCTGTTGTTTTCACAATGTTTGATATCAATAGTTGTTGTATCATAGGTCGTCTCTATGTTGATCTGATGCAGATGTTTCCCCGAGGTTTGTTTTTCTGTGCTTATTTTTCTGACTCCACTTTGGGCAGCAGAGGGCAGTGTGTGATTCAAACTGAGATCAAAATACAGCCATCTGTCCTGAATGTCACATATTTTACTCTTTTTAAAACATTGTTATTGCCCTTTTAATGTAGAGGGGCTTATTATCTTCTCTTCTTCTCTTAACCACCAGTGTATCAAACCATGTAAAATAACTATATTAATATTATGCTGTTCATGTGGTGAAGGGAAGCAATAAATCCTTGCATTTTTGCACTGTTGCCCTTATTACCATGGGAACGGTAATTTTATGCAGATTATAATATTTGCATTTAAATTGTATTAAAAATAGATAAAACAGCTCTGTGTAAAATTGTCATTTCTGCAGCTGCATAGTTATTTTGAAATATAACTGGAATAAAAATCCAATTATTTCCATATTTCTTTGCATATACTGTATCTGAAATGCTGTGTGTGTGTGTGTGTGTGTGTGTGTGTGTGTGTGTGTGTGTGTGTGTGTGTGTGTGCGTGCGCAAAGCCAGGAAAGCAAAGGGAACTTGATCAAAAATACTCACTCTGTAATAGTCTGTGCTGTAAACGTCTCTGGACATGCCAAAGTCTCCTATTTTGACCAGCAGGTTTTCTCCTACCAGGCAATTCCTGGTTGCCAAGTCTCTGTGGACAAAGTGCTGAGAGGCCAGGTAGACCATGCCAGCAGCAATCTGTTGGGCAATGTGCAGCATCTGGGACTGGGTGAGCTCCACCAGGATACTGTGTTGACCGTCTGCCATTAGCACCGCATCAGGACCATGAGACCTGCAACCAGAAAACTCCTGATCAGTGCATCTATTATCATATGCCTGGATAATTTAGAAAATACAGTATAATGCATGTAATTAGAGCAGAACTCAAAAGTGCCAACTGTTTCCATGTTGTTTTTTTCTGAACAAAACTAAAATTGAAGTATTAAAGTGGAGCTATATTTCAAACATGTAGATAGGACAGAGGTGATGAGCCTTTGAAATAATTCAGACTACAGGGGGTCCTCGAGTTACGACGTAGATCCGTTCCTGAGAACGTGTCGTAACCGAATTCCGACGTAAATCGGAACATACATTCATAGGTAAGGTAGTTACAAAGTTGTGCCACTAGATGTCGCTATAACACCACCCTACAATAAGTGTTTACTGTGGAGAATTGCCTTTTGTCCCTCTTGTCCCTCTTGACACACCGTAGGGGTTGATATCGTGAGTGTAATGAGCATTTCCTTTAGATTTCTGATATCAACCTTGTAGACCCTGTGTTGTGAATAAACCTACGGTATTGCCACGATCCCGAACGCATCTGTGTCCGTGTGCATCTCCTTACCGGCTGCCGCTGCACCCCCCGCCAGCCGTCCATTTCACATAAGTAAACACAAGGCAGAGTAGCCTAGCTGTGCTGTGGAGGTGTTGGAGAGCCGGCAGGCACGACAGAGAGACAGAGAGAGCGCTCACCAACTAGTTCCCGTGTGAAGTCTGTACATATTTACGGGGCAAACCGCTTAAGCCGTAACAAGGAAGTTCACGGGAGATGTGTCGTAACCACAAAAACGACGTAACTCGCGACCATCGTAACTCGAGGACCCCCTGTATTCCTTTAAAGACATGCCAGTGTCCGCAGACACCTCCTACCTGAGGAACTTGTTTAGGTCACCATGTTTCATATATTCGAACACCATGATGAGGGGGTCGCTCTCCACACACACTCCGTAGAAGGTGACAATGTGTTCATGTTGCAGGTTGGTCAGGAGCTCGGCCTCTCTGTAGAAGTCGGCTCGGCCGCTCTCACTGGCCTCTTTCAGAGTCTGACCAAACATACAGAGACAATACACACACAGTGAGAAGCAGGAGCTGCATGATTGTACACGTAGCCAATAGAATTCACTGACTGAACGACAAGTGCATTGATTATCTGAGTGAGTGTCTTCCCGATCGGTACCTTGACTGCCACATGGATCTTCTCCTGGTCTGGTGTCAGGTTGTAGCACTCAGCGAGAAAGACCTTCCCAAAAGCTCCCTCTCCCAGCTCCCGCTTCAACACTATGTTGTGTCTCTTGATGTGCTGCACAACTTTAATGCAAAAGCAGACAAATGACTCTCTGGACAGTGTGCATCCTTATCATATAGGGGGATTATTTGTTTGTGTAAAATGGTACGGATAATATTTATGTATTTATCCTTAACTATAAAACCTCATGTGAACACCATTAACTGGAGCCTACAACATACATCATGTCTAAATACTTCCAAATATATTTAGTTACATTGTTGACAATGTATTAATTTGATCATTTAGTATATAACATATAATTCATACTGGATTCCTGATTTGAAACAATCCACAGCAAAAATATGTTTACAGATCAGGAAATGTAGCAAAATTAGCAAATCCACAAACGCAAAAAGCATCCTGGTTCAGTCTGCTACAGTGAGCCTTTAGTAAACAAGCTTGTGTTTCTGAACATTATCTGTATGTTCAATGTCCTGTTGCCCCCACAGAGCAGGAGTCACTATCACAATGCGGCAGGATGCTGACAATAAATCTGGCGTCCAGCAGTGATGCCTGCATGGATTTATCAGAAAAGGCCCGGGTTACCAGGCATTTGTTGTGCGAGGTGGTAACTCACACGTGTCAGATTTCAGCATGCTGCCGGAGTTACGGAAGTACTGTGGGTTCTCAATGACAGGAATCTTTGTCATCCCAATGATCACTGCGTCTGGACCCATCTCAGAGGACGATGGGGTGTTGTTGCCATTGGAGACGTGATGAAGAGGGCTGGCAGAGTCATCGTCGTTACTGATGACTGAGGAGGAGCCTAGGGAGTCACAGGAGAGGAGGAGGTGGAGAGGTACAGGGGGACAAGTGGGGGTGAGTTAATGGTGGACATAGATGACGGAGAGACAGAGGAAAAGGAGGAGGATTGGACAGAGCAATGAGAGAGAGGGCCACACTGTATAAAAAAATGATATATCTATATCTATAGATTATAGACAGATATCATCCTAAATCAACATGATAGCATGAGCTCCGACAAAAACCAGAACTAAATCCCTAGAGTCATTATCCGAGAGCTATGACTCAATGATAAAACTTCATTTTAACAATTAACTATTTCTAAACTGTTCTAAAATTCTGTTTCTTAAATTGATTCATTAAATGTAAATACATTCCACAAAAACTATACCTCTAAGAATGAAGGATTCATCCTGGTATTTAAACACTTTATGTAATAGGTTTACATTTTGGGAAATGTGCTTATTTGCGTTCTGGTAGGGTAGATTATTACTACACTCAAAAACGATTGCTATTGTTGGCTAGCTGAGCAAGGTTGAGCAATCCCCCCTTGAAAAAAATTAGATTACCTTTGATACCAAACTTGGAGTTCCTTCCATATTTCAGAATGATCACCATCAGAACACAACCGGTCAGGGCAACGCCTGCGATTCCCACAACTACATATACCTGAAAAGAAAGAAACATAAAAATGGTTTGAAACATCTTTTAACAAAACATCTTGCATCTTTTAAATCAGTGGATCCCAACTAGGGGCCAAGATGACAGACTGGAAGCCAGAGCTTCAGATCTTGAGGTCAGTTGGTTATCACTTACTGCAACACTGTCGTCCAAAGGAGGGAGTGGTGAATCTGAAAAAAGAAAAAAACAAACAAACATCAAACTGCTCAACTATTGAAAATGATGAGTGCAGTTACGCTCAAACATTTTTTGTGACGCTGACTGTGTGTAAACCTGACTCCATAGACATACCGGTAGTATCTAGGCAGCAGGACGATGCAGCCACAAGCCATAGGATAGGAGGAGTAAATACACATCACGTCAGGGTTAATTTAAACATTATTTGCAATTATTGTCGAGCTCCTAATTTTAACCATAAGCAGGAGTCAGTACTTACAGTAGAAGATTGTAGGGTCTTCTGCTCAGAAGAAAACGAGTCTATATTAGTAGTGAACGTCATTAACACAAGCATTAGCATAAATAAATTGACCGTGCTGTAAATCTACAGCCCATTCAGACCTGTTTCAGGTGGCTTGATGAACTGGGCGGAAACCTTCTTCTCGTCCCAGCCGAACTCATTCCTCGCCACCAGTCTGTATTCGCCGTTGTGAATGTGTGTGGGGTTGACCAGCTGTAGGCAGCCGTGGTCCTCGTTCTCTGTGGACAGGTGGATCTGCGTGCGGATGTAGTCCTGCTCCTTCAGAGGCTTGTTGTCGTGGTACCACTGCAGCTCAGGCTTGGGGTTCCCTGTCACGCTGAAGGGGATGCACCAGTGGTGGTTCTGCTCCGGCTCCAGCAGCTGCTGGATGGTGGGGGCAACTGACACGGAGGCAACAATAGAGGAAGAGTAATCACAGGATGATCACGGGAGGAAACTCCAGTAGGAAAAGCAACATTTGTGGGATTACGGAGGAAATGCATTTAGGGCAAGAGAAGAGACACTGCTGACGCGGCATTTGAATACTGACACCAGGAAAACATGGGAGAGGGAAAGACAAGCAGAGGAGTATTGGCAGCGATGAGGAGCTTCACAGGAGGAAGAGTTATGAACAGGAAACAGTGAGAGTCAATAAGATTTTGCCCAGAGACAGAAATGAAAACAAAAGTGAGGAGCCTTCTGCTTCCACTAGGAAAAAACAAACCAACAACACAAAGTGGAGAAGAAGGCATTTAAAAGATCATCTGAGAGGAAATGAGAAAAACCTCCCACAGTTAATATCATTCTGAAAGATGTATGGAACGATGGTGTAATTGGTCAGCAATTACGCTCAATGATAGCAGGAAAGCAAGAAGCCTTACAGAGAATGTTAAGCTGAAGAGTGGCCTCGGTCTGACCGACCATGTTCTCAGCGCTGCAGACGATCACTCTGCCATTATCATCAGGAGACAGGCCTGACAAGGTGAGGGTGCTCTCTGTTTCCATGGGTTCAATCTGTAAACACAGCATCATCACGCCCGTTATGCACTATATTGCATATGTGGAATTGTTGTGATGCTAATTGTGGACATTAATTAGTTTGCCGCAAGCTACAGCAAACTAGGGCATAACACATATCTCCCATCAACCGTACGCGGCTGCATCGCATACTATATATTATGAGACTGTAAGAAAAGTAATGTGTGAATGGTTTTAATAGTTTACTTATATCTGCGCAACGTAACAAACAAACAGTCAAAATAATGAGTCATTCTCATATGCCTAATTATTAAACTCTAATATTAGTTTATTATTTTATAATATTATAACATCTCCGGCTTGGACCTGGACGTTTACGTCTCAAAACAGGTCACATCTTTAAGGAACCGTATTGTTATTCAATAACAATAATTGTTTTTGACTATGTTTTTGACTATCTGGACTGTAGCCTCACCTCATGGTGGGTCGTGAGCATATCGAGGTTCCACAGGATCTCAGGAGGGGGGGAACCAGTTGCGGTGCACACGGCGTTGACGTTGCTCCCCTGCATCTTGGTCACATATTTTGGTTCGACCACAACTATTGGAACCACTGCAAGACACCAGCAGACATTCAAATTAAAACCCTCTTACCAGTTCTAAAACATTTTTTCGGTATCTATTTTTTCCTGTCTTCTTCTCCTCAACAGCGCTGCATTTTATGACAAGGTTTCACATTACCACAGTCTGGTGGAGTGAGGGTGGCAAAGGCCGCCGTCGCTCCTCTGTCGTCTGTGCATGTCAGCTCTTGTCCTTCGCTTTCTTCTTGGAGCCTCAGTTTGATCCACAAGTTCTCACAAACACAATCTAGGGGGTTTCCAGACAGGAAGAGCCTAGAAAATAAACATGCAACACACAAGAATTCCATTGCCTTGCGCAAACAAAGCGAGATGTACTGACCACTTCATAGACTCTGCATGCGATGCTTACGGATTCGTGATGTCGAAATTCTGAAATGTTCTCCAAGAGATTGTCGAGAGATTATTGTCTCTGAGGTTTCTAAAACCATGAAACGAAAACATTAAAAATGAAAACAACAAGAACTCCAAACAAGTACAGCTACATAATTCTTAACATTTAGCTTAAAAACAAGCTTCTTACACGTATTGAAGTCTTGTGTTGTTGAAAAATGCATCTGGTGATATAGATGTCAGTCTTGTCTTTGTCACTGTTCTGTTGGAAGTGGAAATATAGCATCATCACATCATCCACATTTGTTTTGGCAAAAACATCCTTTATTTTTTTACGTGAAACACCAAAAGAACACGATACTTACAGGTTTCTGAGGTTGATGTAGTGCCTCAAACTGTTGTCGTTCATGTCAAACAATCTGTTTTGATTTGCAATGTATCTGTGAACACAGAAATATATAATAAAAGCCTGTTAGATGCATGTATGGTCAGATAAAAAATAGCATTTGAAACCATCTGTGTGTTTTAGGAGCTTAATCATTTTTAACTGTGCATCATTCAGAAATGCTGTGTATAACTGTATGTGTCTATTAAAAGTTGAATCACAAATGACACTCACAAAAGTGACACCTGACTTTTAGAAACACCTGTAAAATTAGTGTTTTGGAAACACACTAATACTAATACTAAATAAAAAAAAATTTATTTATTTTATTCTAAGTTGAGACTGATATGGGCCTACAAGAGTGAAATAAACCTAAATGATAACCAGATACAGTCCTAATGACCAGGGGTTCAAATGGATTTGTGTGCTTATACAAATTTCAAACTAAATTAAGTTAATAAAGTCGTTTTTTAAAACATAACTCAATTAGATATCTACAGTGTTGTGTCATATTCCTTCCCTCAGGCCTGGAAGCATATTTGTTTGGCAATACAACGATGAGTATGTATACATTATCATGATAAGTGTGATGTTTGTATTGTTGCTGTTACGGTCCGTATTATTTGTTTTTTATTGCTGGTCATATTAAATAATGTTGATATTTTTTAAAATAAAGATTAGAAATGTAAGTGAACGTCCTGCATTTGACAACTGTGATTTTTCTCCTTGCGTTTAATAAAATAACAAGACAATAACCAGTAGTCTACGCCTTCATGCACTTTTGGCAAATATGCTGGTGTGAGTGTCAGGTTGCTCCTTTGTATTGTACCTTTAACGAAAGAGCACTAGAAATGTATTACAAGATACTGACATCTCAGGGGTCAGTGATGCTTGGTTTCCTTATTTCCTAGTATCATGGACGAACAATGTGAATTTCTCTATGCTTTATTTTTTATTTTTTTTAAATCACTGAATGTTTTGGTCAGCACTGCATTTGACTCATGAAAAACATGTTCCTTCAGACAAGAGGAGGAAAGATGTTGGCTGTTACAACAGTTGTTTGATTTATTAAGTGCAGCATCATCATGTTTTGGTTGACCTACAGTGCTGGATGCCTAGTAAACTACATACATAGGTTGATGTGACACCTACTATAAGTCTGAATGGGTGCCATGTCTGTGCTGGGTTGTACCAGGTGCACCCCAACCCAGGCCTACACACTGACGCAGATAACTCTATAGCTACATGATTGTGGGTAGCCTATCGCCGGCTGTGTACAACTGGTGTGCCCTCGTGTGTAATCTGGCAACAATTCGGACATTGTGGGATTATTTCACACCCATCACGCCCAAAACCAAACGCGGGATAAACATCTCCGTTCACTCCATCACCACCTCTGGAGCTGTTTGGTAAAAGGAAACACCGACTAATCCAAATAATCCTGACGCACACTCTCGCCACCATTACGCACACGCACACACGCGGGCGAGCGCGCGCGCGCGCACGTACACAAACAACGCCGTCAGTAGTGGCACGCGCACACATACGCGCAGACGTATGCTTGGCTACACGATCTGACAGTGGTTATTCGAATAAAACCACATTTGTGTGTGTGTGTGTGTATGTGTGTGTGTGTGTTTGACCTTACGCGCATAAGACACATCTGTGCTCCTGTGTAGAACACAGAGCGGAATAATATCAATGCCGCTGCTGATGTTATTATTATCAGCATACCTCGACGAGTAGTGTAATATTCCCGAGCCCTTGAGTATTACTGCGACCTACGAATCAAGGTCCTTACGCACTGCATCCTATTAAGTTCATGAGCTGTCTGCGCGACCGTTTCCACACACTTACATCTCGGTGATGTTTTCCATGTCATCCAGCGTGAGCACGGGGAAATCCTCGAGCCCTGGTACAGAATCAATACAAACAATCCTTGAGATGCTGCATGTGCAGGATGCGGGGCAGGCATCGCTCAGTCTCCACAGCCCCAGCACCAAAACCAAGAGCAATCCAAAACGAGCCATGCCATATTCCCCCGCGCTGGAGTCCATCGCAGGTCCAGTGATGTCCCACCAGTCCCACCCCCCCCAAACACAATCTGCTCAACTTGAATAAATGCTCAAAACAAATGTCCCCCCTCGCCGCCTTTATCTGGCCAAGTTAATCCCCACGACCCTGCAGGGAAAGGGACAACACTACGAAATGCGCAGAGCCCACGGTTTAATATCAAGATGCCATGGACTGGCCTTCCCGTCTCCGCAGAGCTGCTATCACACTACTGCATATCGATGCCGAGAAGCAAGGTGTCAAGTGGTCCGTCCTGCTGCTGCTGCTGCTGCTGCTGTCTCACTCCTCTGTCTCCGGCACAGACTGTTCGCCCCTGCCGCGTAAGACAAACGTGAGCTGTTCCAGATGTTTACAGATCAATAGCCAATGGCCCCTCACGAGCGTGTTCTCCTGTGTGTGGCGAGGGAGAGGAGGATAAGGGAGACTGCACAGTGGAGTGGAGGATGCGTGTTGATGCTGCGTGTGTAGGGAGGAAGGCTACCTGCATCCGTCTATCGATTATCGACGAGGACGAGCGCGTCTCCCCGAGCCATCACCGGGACTGGCTTTACAGGGGGGACGGTCGCGATGGCACACTGGATGTATATTTATGACAAGTTTCATTTATTGGAATTTGTTTCATTTAAATAAAACACACACACACA
>JAFBJQ010001055.1:388533-426033 GCA_016785345.1 Trinectes maculatus
AGCATCACTTTGATGAGGCTCCACATGTGGCCAGCTGTGGGTCAGATGCCCTGTGCGCGGTCGGTGCGCGCGACAACAATATGGATGTGTAGCGTTGCGTTGTAGTTGCCCTGAAGCCGCGCGCTGGATGAAAGCAGCGCTTCTTCCACACCATCGCTGTTGTACGGTTGGCCATTAGGCCTATAGTGTGACGTACGCCTGACGCACAAGACGGGTGCATCTATGAAAAATAATTACCTATACTATGTCTGCAAGCTTCAGATGGGTCTCACTCCAAACACTGATCAAGTGCACGATAGCCTGTGGGAGCCTGGTTTGATGGGTTGCATAGATATAGATATAAATATGTTTATTTTTAATGTCTTCTCACAAATAACATTTTGTTAGGTGTTCTCTATGAATGTTGACACACGTTGCAACTGCACCACACGTGTATGAAATCCTTTTGTGTAAAAAGGTATTTGTAGTTCTGGGGGGTGGGGTGGGGTGGGGGATAGAGGGACAAACTGTTAATTTTAACTGCTTTTTTATTCAATTAAAAAAACCCTCACCTGTTACGTGGATATTTTTCATTTTATTTTGTATACAATGTTTAAGGGGCTGGCTGCAGTGATGGTAGACTCAACTCTCACATGTGCATATTAACTCCCTCACAATTCCAGCTTGTTTTATGGTTATTTTAAGGTCCCGACTGAGCAAATGCGATCAGATTGTTTTTCTTGTGAGTGTTATTGTGCAGTGCTCAATATCAATCCATTAGTATGTTTCAAAATAATGAGAAACAGTGATGATTACCGGTGGATTCCTAAAAATCACTCATAATGAGGAGGCATACTCAGCGAGGACATATGATCTGTGACACAGCCTGAATTGTTAGTGTCGCTATGGTGACTTGCTTTTTACAAATAGCGCGGACAATGTCAAGTGTCGCTATGGTTGCAGATGAAAATATGTACGCAGGCTTTTTTTTATGAGAAACATCAAGAACTGAATTATATCTGTCTCCATGGCAACATCAGAGTGGAGGAGAGGGAAGAGAGCTCTTTATTTTGCAATAGATCCTTGCCTATATCTGAAGGAGCATGACAGCACTACGAGAAAAGGGATGTTTAAAATAGATCAAGTATGGACATAATTCAGGCTCCTGGTTTGAGGTGATGGATGTGGACTAGAAAGTCTAAGATCATGGCTTTTAGCATTTTTATCACAGCAGGGAATATTTTCTTGGGGAAGATGGGGGAAATTACATGTGAATTCAAATGTGAATTCAAAGCATATTTTTTGATTTCCTTGAATTAAAAAAAGAATAATATTCTTGTATGTTCAGCATGAAGCCTCGATGGTATTTTTACCAGGAACAATTTCTACTTTGAGGCAGAAACAGTTAAGGGTAGGAGTCAAACACTTGCACACTGAGACTTTTGTTTATTCCACATCAAGACATGCCTCGTCTGCATCATCCAGCCCTGCAGCTCCCCCATCCTTGCTCCCACCGCTTCAGAAAACCAGCTGGTGGCAGACTTGTCTTGAACCTTGCGTGGAGTGATGCAGGGTTGGATGCAGCTGTGACTCAGCCCACTGATCTACATCCTCTACTATCCACTGCCTCTCTGTCTACTTTTATGGACTATAAACATTGCCAAATGCAACTCTCTGTCAGACACAAGTAAATGTTTCATACCAGAGCAAACTGAACCATGAAATGGATAACATATGAAGTACCAACAAATTATAAATATGTACTGACAATTTAAAATATATACTTTCACTACTATATTCACTACTATATTTCTAAGCTTGTTGGATATACTGTATGTATGTATACACACACATTAAACTCTTTTCACTTGAAACCTCTGCTTTATTGTTGTTCTTCATGTACACAAATAACAGACTTATAGACTGTTTATCATGTTGTGCATTGTATGTTTGTATGTTAATTCACTAATCAGCTGTTTCGTGTTGTTCCTAACACCAAATTAAATGAGAAGCAGTACCTCACAATAATGATTTAATGAATACTTTTTAACATTAGTTCAGTTGTATTGTTACAAGCCAACACTGCTGGGTGAAGTATAAAATGATAAAATAATGATTTTGTGTTGCAGTGGCGATTGTAACTTCATTAACTTGATTTCTGACCCCAGTGGATCCAGAGGATGCTTGGGGCCCCTCAGGTCTGTGGTCACAGAACCTGGACCCAGCAGAGAAACGTTACATTGTCACGTGTGCTTGTTAGGGGTAGGTGGGGGTGTCGGCCGGAGGGAGGCGGGTCCTCACCCGGGACAACAACCCCCCAATGCAGGAATAGTTTGATAATTCTATCTGTTTAGGCCAAAGGCTTCATCGATTCCGATCGTTCACTTGTGTTTGTCTCAGCACCGCCCGCGCGCGTCGCAATGACACCCTAAACGAAGCTAACCCCCGCGTGAGAGTCAACGAATCGAGCTCACCCTCGGCGTCTTCTCTCCACGCTGGAAACGTGCGGACGTTTCAGGGCGAGGAGTCCGCGGCGGACTGCACTGACCGTGGCTTTATCGCAGGTCTGTTCCCCCCTCTCTAACACTAGCGCCGTCACTCAACACGTTTGCTAGCTGCGGTTGATATACTTAGCTGTCCCCGCTGACCTTAGAGACATAGCTAGCTTGTCCTGTTGTGTTCATGTTATCACTGTCGTACAGTCGCAACGTGTCCACCGACGCTGGGAGACACGCCTCACAGGACATACAGACACAGCGGCTGGCTAGTCCAACACAGCTATTAGCCTAGCAACGTAACCTCATGTTAACTTAGCAACACCGCTAAGACGCTAGCTAACCAGTGTTTGTATAAAGAAGCATCAAGTCACAACACGTTTTTCTTTCATGTGAAAGACATTGCGCACATTTTTTTTGCATTAGGATTTAATTGGGGTTCAGTGAGACATTAAAACACCACAACCTTCGATGCAATATGTATAACTATCAATTAATAATAACCTCTCTAACATAGTAGTGGCTCTGGCTGCTTTTGAAAATCCCTCTTTCGTTAAAATGAGTGTTGCTATGTTGGCCAGAAGATCCCTGCAAGTTTAACCAGGCCTCTGTGCAGCATGGATGTTTACAGAAGTGCAGATTAGTTGTGTAGTTTTGATCAGTAGCAGTGAGCTGTTCACATATGAGTACAGTGATCAAATCCTGACTGTTATTGATCTGGAACAAATCACACATCATCCATGCTGCCACGTGTATATTTAGAGATGATTAATCCTGTATAAACTGACAACACTACAAAATATAGATTCTAGTTATATTTTTTTCCAGGAATAGCTGTATTTCTTCACATTGCATTTCAGGTAACTAATAAAATTTGGGGTTTAGGCTGTTGAATCATCCTGTTGATTCTCTTATTGCCTCTTTTAGCAGATCCAGGGAGAGGAGACTGTTTGCATTCTTCTGCAGGTGCAAGACAATGGAGGTGAAAATAGATCAGCAGGAAGAAGACATCACATTCAACAACACTGACACTAATAGTAAGATCACACACATCCACCATTCATAACTACCATGCACCTGAATGATCTCATGACCTGTGGAAAGTCTGACACTACTTGCCTGTCCAGCTTGAAATGGAGAGTGTATATAAATCAGCTGATTGGTACAATCACTGGAAGAAAATTTAAATAAAAAATTACCTGGCTTTCTCTACATAGCACATGGACATGTCAGATGGTTGAGGGACTCTACTATCCAAGATACTGCTGTTCTGTGGGTCCTGAGCAGATCTGCATGTGTTTTAATCCCGGAAGGGTACACGGTGTTGCTGGACACGCTCCAGGATACACTTGGCTGCTAAATGAAGTCCATTCATAGGGTGGAACATACTGTCAACCTCGCACTCACCATGTATTTCTATTTTTTGTCATCCTTGTTCCCTTTCAGTTGCTGTAACCAGAAATGATAATTCAGGTCCCTTTGCCATTTTATGATGTGGAGCTATAACCAAAATTGTTTTTTGTACTGTAATACTGGGATGCTAAAGTTGGAAACTATTGAATTATGCACAGTCTCCTTAAAGACATTAACCAGGACATCTGTTGTAAATGATGGATTCTTGGTATAGTACGACTTGTTTTCCCTCAGGTAAACGCCCAGCTGAGGACATGGATGAGGAGCAGGCCTTCAAACGTTCACGTAACACAGACGAGATGGTGGAGCTGCGTGTGCTGCTCCAAAGCAAAGTAAAGACTTATTCAATCTATAAATGGGTCTCATTAGTTGTTGAGGGCATAGTGGTGGTTTTAAACCTATTTATCAAAAGAGTTTTTTTTTCTAAGGGAAACCTCTTTCCTTACAGAATGCTGGTGCTGTTATTGGAAAGGGTGGAAAGAACATAAAAGCCCTTCGCACAGACGTGAGTAAACGATAAAATGCAGCTAACATTTCTGCAGTTTCTTTGGCTATTGCCTCTTTTGCCGCAGAATCTGCAGTGACCTTTACTACTGTGGACGCACTAACTGTATACATTTAAATGCTGTTGAGAGATATATCAATTGAAACCATCCAACCTCAATAAATATTCTGACTTTATCGAATTCCCACAGAAACGGACCTAGATTTCCTGCCAACCAGCTTTTTAATCGTGAAGAATTGACATGCACTGTTAGGCAATTGAACCAAATTGACTCTGTGGATAAATTAGGAAACACAGAGCGAAGCAAATCTCTAGGATTTTGGTTCCAGTCCTCTTTTTGGCCTGAATCCACTTTCCCTCCCAGTGTTGAAGCTATCTTTGACCTTGAAGTGACAGTATGTACCTTTTTTTTGCAGAGACATATATCTCTGTAGCGCTCCAGACTGTTTATAAAAACGTATCTTTGTCCAAGTCACACCTCCTGTTCTTCTTCACTCACCACAATTTCAAATCTATCACTTCACTTTTGGGACAAAGTGTAGCGTGTATTCAATTAAAAATGTATTCCTTCTCCCCCTCTTCCCTTCTCCTTTACTTTTTTGTTTTCATTTTTGGCCACCTTCCTCCGTTGCCCATGTACTGGATCGACATGCCCCTCCTGCGTTGCCCACCTTGACGTTGGCCCAACCTCCGCCCGCCCCTGAACGCCATGCCCGCCCACCTGACACTCCCGGTTGGCCCCGCCCATAAACGTGCCCCTCCTTAAATGGGCACCTTACTTGACATCTTGTGATTGAATGCCCCCGCCCAATGCCAACTTCCTCCACCACAACCACCACCACAACCACCACCACCTCGGCCCATGCAGTACAATGCCAGTGTATCAGTCCCAGACAGCAGTGGCCCAGAGCGGTATGTCCCACCAGTTATTGCCTCACTGCCTAATTAGAACAGTGAAACACATGTCTTTGATAACCTGCCTTCTGTTTCATTTTAACATTTTTATATACATGACAGTATACTCCCCATCCCCAAACACCCCTCCTCCACTTGTAAGAGACATGTATTGTTCCTTTTGATTTTTCTGTCCATTTTAAGCATCTTCATTGAGTTGGACTTTCTGTCATTACAGTTTATTGTCCATGCTGAGAATCACTGACAACCCAATACCAAGTAGTTGGTATTTTATGGTTTGCAGCACAGCTGTAGGATGTTGATTTTCCTTGCTGTGGTGTGTTAATTATATCATGAAACCTGTGGAAAGCAGACGTCTCCTTCTTGCTCTGTCTTCTGTGGCTCACCCGGCCCCCCCTTACCTCCGACTCCCACCTCCCTCACAACCCCTTTCCCCACTTTTTCAACATCACTGTTCATAATTTCTGAGTGCGCACTGGCTCATGTCTGGAGGCTTCCGTCCCCCACTCTGTCAGTCATTAATGTCGTCTCTATTTCATTGTGCTGCATCCCTTCTGTTAAACTTCTCTCAGGCCACATCAGCTCAGAGCTGCTTGCCAAACCTTTCATAACCCCCCCCCCCAACCCCACCCCACCCTTGCTATTGTCCTGTGCCACAGAGTAGTTGGTAATCACTTACATTTTCTTCCCCACCTCAACACCTCTGCTCTGTTACTCTTTCCTACTGCCCACCGTGTCTCCTCTTTTCAGCCCCAAGCCCTCTCCTCCTCCCCACCTCTCCCCTTTTACCTGAACCCACCCGATCACAAAGAAGGTGTGCTGGTGGTGCAAGTGTTATGGGAAGTTATTGTTTCAGTTTGTTTGGTTCCTTTTCTTCAACTTGCTGGTTGTCAAATGGTAACGATTCTCTCTCTCTCTCTCTTGCTCTCTCTCAATACCTCAGTCTGTCTCTCTCCCGCACTCCTCCCCCATCTTTGCGTGGCCAGTCCCATTAATTTGAGCTGATCTGACCTGAAGCTGCCCATCCTCTCAAGGCTTCTCTTAGGTCGTATTCAGGTCTGATATTAGCATCTATCCTTAGTGAGGTGATCACAATGTTCAGAGGTGGTGTTGACCAGGGTTGCCACAGTTGTGTGAGTGGCGTTATACAATGTTCATGCATAAACTGATTACACAACCTACTGGCTCAACCCTGTATTTCCTTTTTTATAGAGATAAAACCTCTCTTGTATACTTTTGCATGTGACCAGAAGTTGGAAACAGAAAGTGATAGTTTGTGCTACGTGCAGCAGCACTGCAGAGTTTCAGAGATACAGTGAGTCATCAGATGATGAAACCAGAGATGACAGACAAGGATGGATGATCACAGATGGATGTAATGATCAGGATAGCCAAGACAGGTCTACAGTGAAACATAGACACAAAATACAAAGTTATAATAAATAAGGGAATAAGAATGAAGACTACTACACACTAAGGACTCACTGGTATACGTATGTTGGGTACAGATTTGTTCAGACCATCTTTGCGCATTTTCTTTCCTCATACACACAAATGCTGAAAACATACCTATAATCAGACAGACCAAAAGCATAATTTTGGCCTGAAGAATAAGAAATGGCACAAGTGGTTACTTACATATACTGTAGAGCAGGGAAGTGAGAACTGATCACGTGGTCACTTGAAACAAGTGGAGTTGCAGTTATGAACTGACCTACAGCTGTACACTTGTCATCAGCTCAGTTGTGATGGATGTTAATATCAGTGCTGAACAGGGCCTAACTTTAAAATTAAAAATTGGTGCATGTCAGCTTCTTATTTAATTTATTTAATGTTGGGAGGAAGTCAAAATTGTGAGAAATAAAGCAGTATTAATTTCTCCTTTTTGTTTGGAAATCTTTTGTAAGTCTTTCTAATTGTGAACTTGAGTGCTTCTACCGTATTTTCGTTTTAGTAAGTGTTGTGTTGTGTTGTTTACTTTTTTCCTGCTTATAATGCCTTGCCTTCTTTTGCCAAAATGGTTCCTGACAGGATTCTGAGTGTGAATGCCAGCATCGACACAATTGGAGAGATTCTGCTGAAAATCATACCAACTCTTGAGGAGGTGAGTCACCATTATAATGAGATTAACTAATTAATTAACCAATTAATTAATTCTGTGTCTGAGCAGGGGTATGTCAGGGATAATGGATGTGCTAATATTTTGAAATACTGTATGTAGATTAGTGGAATAGTACTGAAATTATGTCTTTACTGCTGGAACCTTATGTGCAGTATGATCAGGTATCACATGAAATTTCAACATATTTTACCATTACTTTTAAATTGTGTTTACAACTGATGGTTTGTGCACAAAGATAATACAACACAGAGAAAATCAGCAAAGAATAATGTGCATTTTCATTCACTGTCATTATGCAAATAATAGGAGTTGGTTCGTTAAAATAAGTCGTTTGTGTTGCTTATTCCCCACTTGGGGGACATTAAACCATTGCAAAAGGAGAGGACAGTGGAGCAAGATAGCTTTGTTAAGTCAAACCTCTAATGGCAAAGTATGATGAAAATGTGGCTTTTATGTTTGTTTCTTCCATTATTATTGTCAGTGATTTACTGCTTTGTGTTTCTTAGTACCAGCATTACAGCGGGATTGATTTTGACTGTGAGCTTCGCCTGCTGATCCATCAGAGCTTGGCAGGGGGCATCATCGGGGTGAAAGGTGCCAAGATAAAGGAGCTGAGAGAAGTAGGACAGTGTCCAGATTTGCACCAGTCTTCCCATGATTCGCCACACAATTGATTGACCTTTAGATAACTTGGTAGAAACAGTTAGTATAAATACAAATAATGTCTACAGTATGTGAACCACATTTCACCCCAGATAAAATGAAATACACTGAATTATATGCATTTGGACTACTGATGAGTAGTAGCTGTAATGACAACATACATGTACTGTATATGTTTTTAACATATTTGTGTCTCTCTGTGCCAGAACACGCAGACCACCATAAAGTTGTTTCAGGAATGCTGTCCTCACTCCACTGACAGAGTCGTCTTGGTGGGAGGAAAGCCAGAACGTGTCATTGAATGTATAAAAGTTATCCTGGAGCTGGTGTCAGAGGTGAGTTTACAGCCTTGAAATCTTGTTAAAGCCTAAACATTCTTCATACAGCCATGTGTTTTGTGTGTTATGCGGTTGTAATAATAGTTGCTTGAAGCTGAAATCCATCACTGAAACATGCAGAGGATTAACGTTTTGTGTGCTTCATAACTTGTTGCAGAAATTCTTTCAGAGCACGAGGGTCTCCTCCTAAATTTCCTATGTCCCAATTTTACAGGCACCGATCAAAGGTCGTGCTCAACCTTATGATCCTAATTTCTATGATGAGACATATGACTATGGAGGTTTTACCATGTTATTTGAGGAGAGAGGCAGACGACCTATTGGTGGATTCCCCATACGTGTGCGGGGGGGTTTCGAGAGAATGCCCCCTGTTCGTGGCAACAGACCATTGCCTCCTTCCAGAAGGGACTATGACGACATGAGCCCCCGTCGGGGACCTCCACCACCACTGAGCAGAGGTGGACGTGGTGGCAGCCGAGCACGTAATCTGCCTCTCCCTCCACCTCCACCACCAAGAGGAGGGTGAGGAGCTGTCCTAACCTGATCAGCGCAAAAAGACACACTGTCTTAGTTTTGGTTCATTCATATCTTCATCTACATGAATGAACTATACTACAGATTTGAGGAGCTTCTACACATCTGTTCTCTCTATTTGCTACACATCTGTTCTCTCTGTTTGTTTGCAGGGGAGACAGGTTCTCGCATGGCAGCTACCACAGCAGCATGGATGACAGACCAAGGTGAGAACGACTGTTAATACTGTTATCAATATCTATATTGTCAATATTGTTAAATAATTGTCGTGTGAGATAACAACTGAACAAATCAAGACTGGATGCTAATAAAGGTCAGGTGACATACAGCCAGGCTTTCCCTGGGTAATGGGATTTCCGACTAGCCTACTATCTTGGAAAAACTCGCAGGTAAATGGAATTGGAGATAGTCAGTTGGTGCTGAAATAAGTTGAACAGATGGCTACATTCAGGGAAAGAATGTCCACTAATGGCGCCGTTATGGTAGCATATGTGTGCAGGAAATGATGGCTAAAATGTGTGAACCCTGGGCAGCAGCTACAGAGACAAAAACATCAATTAACTTATCTTTCAAATCTCTTGACTCCTGGGTTTAGATTTTGATCCCATGACTGTGAGTCAGCAAGTTTGCACTCCACACACATCCATGGTAATAGCTGCTTGGCTTTTCATTTGCAACCCTATTGATTGAAGTGGAAACACAGCAAGATAAAAATAATCTAAAAACAATCTAACCATTGATCGAAGAAGAGCTTCATAAATAATAAATGCCGAACAGATGACTGAAGATGCTGAACCAAACAGTGACAAGAGTCCTTGCTAGAAATCAAATGCAAATATTGCAGATTAAATGGAAACATTTAAAAACACCAAATGTCGCAAGCCTCTGTGTCTCTGTGCCAATGATCTTAAATGAGGGCCGTGGGTACTGGTCATTTTGATACGGCATCACAAAATTACACAAGCCCTGATGGATCACTTCAGGCTTGTGAATATAATCTCAGGAGACTCAAAGCTCTCACTGTGTACAATATGGGGCCTTTGGGGGCTAGTGACTAGAACACTTGACATGACACACTGACACACTGACACAGAGTTACAGAAAAAGGGCACTGTGGTGACAACAGGCAAATATTTAGGATATTTAAATGAACTTGTGAACAGGTCTCACAAAGTACAACAATTGAAAGTGGCACAGTAGCATATTGTCAGCCCACTAGCCCTGATTCAGAGTCTTATCACAGGTCATCTGGAGAATATGCATGACCTTTTCACACTCACAGCAATGACCTGTTCGATGATATGGTGTTTAGTGTTCTCTAGAAAAGATAAACTGTGTTAATGCATATTTTTTTGGTTTTAGTGACAGACGAAGCAGAGGAGGAGACCGTTATGACAGCATGGTGAGTACTGTCTGTGTTTACATATGCTGTCATAAAGCTAAACTGTACTGTGGGGTTGTAGACTCTGAGTGGTGTAGTAGATGTTTGTGTATTATGTTTTAGATGACTGGATTTTCTTTTCTGAGTGTTGTACAAGCAGAGAGGCACAGACACGGTGCTGCTTTCTCCCTGTGTATGCACACTGATCTAGGCCTGTTGTTGCTAGGCAACAGTTGTCTCCTTGGTTACAGCAGCAGCTGAATTCGTAGTCCAGAGATCCACCAGGCTAGCAAATGATCTTGAAACCAAAGCAATTCCTGAACAAACAGTTCCAGAAGGAAGGCAAATAATACAATTAGACAAACACTGCCGGGTGTTATTGAATTCACGAAATTTAAGGACAAACATGGTGTGGTTACATAAATATCCAACATGTATTTTCACTTATCAAGACCACTCTAACTGATAATCCAACTGTAAATGACATTTAGCAGTGAGACCCTCAAGAGTTGAAATATTAACTAAACTGGACAAGAAAATAATAAAATCAATTATTTTACACAGCATTTCAAGAAATTTATGTTGTCTTTGGAATAGTTGGAGAAACTATGTGTAAGCTATGGTGTAAAATTAGCACTTTTAAGAACAAAAAAGTAGTCATATCCCAGATTGTTGAAAGCTGTTGATAGAACTACAGCAATTGCACTGAATAAGTGAATATTTTTAACCCAGTCTGAAAGTTCTTTGAAATGCCCACCCTTATACCTTTTACGTCAAATGGTGCAAACACACTCATTGTGGTCCAACCACATAAAGAAGTGTGATCAGAATTTTAGATCTTTCAGTCCTCACATTTCCAAATGAGTGTGTTGTCATTTCTTTCAACCTTTATCTTTTGCAACTGTTCTTTTTTTTTTTTTGCAAAGGCCTGGGACACACTGTCTTCCGCTGTGTGTGCGTGGCGGTCGAGCGATGTGTGGTATTGTCTTAGAGCAGCCATGCTGTCTGCATGAGACGTGCGTCTGAGCCACTCCTACGCCATTGTGCATTTAAAATGTAAACTAATGTGACTGTTTCTGCTTACAAATTTTCCCTTTTCTCACCACTGATTGATATTGATGGCCATTATCGAAGGCAAACTCAATTAAAAACAGGGCTGGCAGCATAGTGCCGCAGCAGATGCTCTGGTGGTGTGGATATGTGTGTCAGCTGCAGCTGAGTGAGGTGGTCGTCACAGAGGCAGACACGCATACAGACACGATGTATACAGTATGCCCCAGGTGTATCAGATCAGGCATGTTGAACTGCAAGTTTAACATATGATAGTTCCAAGTGCTCTGCTACAATGAATCACTGGGGTAATCCAGAAAACTAAGGTTGTGTTTCTGCAAGTCAGCTGTTTGCGACAAAGCACTAAGGTGTCTTTGAACCATAAACAGGAACAGGTGTATCCTTTCATCGCAGTGGTTGTTTTTCACATGAATAATTACAGGAAGGACATGGAGAAAAAAAAAACATCTCCATATGGCCCCAAAGTCACTTCAGATAATTTCAGTGGTCTGTGGGGCTCAGATTTAAAAACCCTGCAATGCACTTTTCTTATAAAGCAGAATGGAATGTTTGAAAAAAAATAATGCTTAATACTGGGTATCTGTGTTGACTCAAATGGTATTCAAACATTTCTAGCACCTTGCTGAATCTGTGCCTGTTCTGAAGACACTGTATCTTTTCCAGTACTGTCCATATTGTTTGTAATTTTGCAGAAGGCACACAGAGCTTGCAGCTTTTTATGGTGCAGACAATTTAAAGTGTTTTCATATGCGTACATTATTGTAATATTCCAACAGTTTAATATTTCATCTTTGTTTTTTTTCCCCCCCAATTGATCCTGAAACACAGAGTGGAGGTGGATATGGTGAGTGTTTACTTTTTTATAAATTCTGTACAGATCATTGAATTCATCAAAGCGAACCCCTGTTGCATTAAGTTATTCCTTTTTAATTGTTCTTCATTGTTTTCAAAGTTCATACATATAATGGATCACTAGTAATTAGGTTGTACAGATTGTTTATTGCCTCTCCTTGTGGTCATCTTCGCTTAGCATGATGTGCATACGTAGTTATACAGTGCAGTGACTGTTTTCTAAGCTTGGTCTGGATAATTTGTTTAAAATGCAATTTTAATTATTAATTTAGAAATCAGTTTACTTGCACAATTAAAACATTAAGCTGTGGTGTCGAGTTTTGAGATATCTACATCCCTGGATAATAAAAACAAAGACATACATTGCAAGAGCACAGGAAAGGAAACTTTAGTCTTGAGAATTCTGCCTGCATTGTTTGTTTACGATCAAATTATTTCCTGTCTTTGTCCCAATTATGTATTTTCAATGTCTTCAAAGACAACAATTCTTCCTGGGATCACTTTCAGTCTGGTGAGTGGGGATTGGTTGTCACTGTCCCAGTGTCTTGTTTCCTAACCTGAAGGGATTGATTCATGATGCGTGCTCCAGTTCATGACAAAATCCCCTTGAATGGACTTTCTCACCCCATAGGTGGTAGAGGATCATATAGTGATATCGGAGGCCCAGTCATCACCACACAGGTCACCATCCCAAAAGATGTGCGTAAGACATTTATTTGCAGACTAATACATGCTTCTGACAATGATCATAATAAAAGAATAAGACAGTTCACTCCACTTTTTTGGTTGTTATGCAGCTGGCCGGGTCCATCATTGGCAAGGGCGGCCAGAGGATCAAGCAGATCCGCCATGAGTCTGGGGCATCCATCAAGATTGATGAACCACTAGAGGGCTCTGAGGACCGCATCATCACCATCATAGGAACACAGGACCAGATCCAAAACGCTCAGTACCTGCTGCAGAACAGGCACGTGCTTCTGCAGGTCCTCTTCCGACAAACTCTACATGATGACAGTGCAGCAGTGTGGTCTCCTATGTTCACGTCTGAGCCCATCCACAACTGGATGGAAGTAAACAATTAAGTAGTTGTAAACTTAATTTAAATGTCATTCAAAGTCAGCTGTCTTAGAGTCAGTGAAAAATATTGCCCATTGCTGACTGTAGACTACACTGATTCCATTCCATTCCACTGATTCCATTCCATTGATACTTCTTTTTTAATTGATTAATTCATCATGCTGATTTTACATAAAGGTTGGCCAAAAATCTGTAGATTGAGTCAGTTGACTCGTTTTTTTAAAAAAATAATCAATAACCAATAGAAGGAAACAAAGGTCACATGCTTTGTAGTTTCAGCTTTGTAAATATGAGGTTCTGCTGCTTTTTGCTTTAGGTACAAACCTGGCATTTCAGAAATGATAGTTTGACTGCCCCTGATAAATATCAGTGCTTTGTTCATCATACGAGAATATGTCAATCCTCCTCTTTTCTCACACATTTCCAGGCTCGGCCCAGCAGTCATTTTGCTTCTTGCAGGTGGATTTTTATTTTCAGCCATGACCTTGACATACTTTTTTTTTAAACTTTCAATCATGCTCCACATGAAACGTGCTTTATTGTTTGCAGCATCCAGCGGGAACAGCTCCTGACCAGTGTCATGTTCCTGGCAAAATAAATGTCCTTATCATGACATGTGCTTACCTTTTTATTTTTCTCTTATTTCAGTGTCAGGCAGTACTCTGGGAGATTCTTCTGAAAGAAGGAAGTAAAGAAGATTGAAGCCATGCTGCCACACAGTTTGCTCCTTCTATTCAGAGTCTACATTCCTCTGCTTTGGGTAGATGCGCCTCCTCCCCTCACTGTCAAACTCTACAGCACCTGTCAATGGGTTGGAAATCTTATTTTGAGGAATTTTGAAAAATGTTATGCTGTCCAACGGCAAACAAAGAATCAACAACATATTTCTGTGCTGGTGTAATATGTTTCTGGGAGATTTCTTGTGCTGTCATTGGAGTAAACTCTTACATGTGATAACTTTGTGTTGTGAGCCACCCCTGGTCCTTATCTCCCTTATTTCAGTACAGCATGTAGAATGTAATCATCTTGTCAAGAACCGGGTGTGATTTTTAGTTTTTTTTGTTCCTGAAGTATTGAGGAACAGACTCCAAAAGAAGATGCATGAACTCAAGAATGTTTAAAGTCCCATTTAAATACACTTTTTACATAACATGAAACATCCTTTTCCTCTCTTAAACAAAGTAAGGCATTTTTGTAAAATGGGCTTTAAAGCAGACATTTGGCATTTTAGGACATATGCTCATTTGTTTATTTTCTTAGGCTTGAGCCCAAAGTAAAACTTTGATTGTTGTTTAAAGCTGTGTAGTTAAATATCTTATGTACAGTAAGTCCAATTTGCCATGGATTCAGGTACATTAAAACTCAGATGTTATCTCCATTTTTTGATAAATCCCACAGAAATCAGAAATTTGCAGCACATAAGTAAAATATAAGCTGTGATCTCGCCTCCATCATCCAACTAGTCTTGTGGAAGAACTCTCAAAGTCCACTTCAAAGATGATTCTAGTAATATGAAGGTTGTTTCAAATGGTTGTTCTGTCAGCAGAAAGTCTTTTTTAAAGATTTGTTGCTTTTCACTGAAAGTAAGGAAGCTGTAAAAAGTCTGTGTATATATAAATATATTTACATAAAAACTGGTTATTTCAATAATGGTTAAAATGTTTCTGATGACTTCCTTGGAAGATCTTGAGCCAAAAGGCAAATTTGTTTTTTTCTTTTTTTTTTCGAAATATATTTTTTCCTTTATTTTCTGACACTCTCCAGAATGGACTTGCTGCAATGCAACCCTAATTTCTGACCAGTTGTATCCAAGTGCTTTTAATGTTTAAGCGATGTTTTTTTTTTTTTTCTTTTTTGGTTACATATGAGGAGGATGGGGCTTTGTGAGTCCATGAGTGGTGTTTGGTGTCGGTCATATCTTTCTCTGTGTGTGTGTCTGGTATCTGTACCTGCAGGTGTAGAGTAAATAAAGTCCGTGCTCCAGCTCACAAAGCCGGTGCGCTTTCTTTCCACTGACTTCATACTGGCTGTGATCGTTTCCAGAGAAGGTGATGTGTCAGCCTGTTGCTCCAACTGTCACATGCATCCGTCGTTTACTAGTTAACACCGGAAATTTGCTCCCATAATGTAATAGTGAAAGCCCACACGGTTTCCCATCAGAGCACAGCCCTCTCGTCACATGGTTCAGTGGAGGCTTTCAGCCAGGAGAGAAAAAAGGGGCGAAGACAAAAAACAAAACAAAACCAAAAACTGAGGACGCACGGGAAGAAAACACCGAGCTTCATCTTTAACCACGCAGAAACTGAGGCCGGAGAATTCGCTTCACCTCCCAGAACAAAGACTTTTGCCTTTTTTTTCCCTTCCCATTTTCTTGCATGATCATGTAAATAAAACTCCGCCATATTCAGCCCACCACGCCCGGAGCTCGGCCACCAGGGGTGAACGCTCGCCTTCTTCAGTCTCCTCAAGTTGTTGCACAAAGTCAGATTTCCGCTACACAACAGAGAACCGAGGTAACAACACGGTAACACAATAACGACTTTACTTCCTCTTAGTTATATCTAGTTTCCAGCGTCGGGTGGCGGGGGTTAATCACAATGTGGTGACTCCGGCTCGCTGCGGTCTTTTCCTACCCCCGTCTGACCAACACCATGTTGTGTGTCTGTGCCCTGGAAGGTGAACTTACACTCGGGAGGAATGATTCTGAGCTCCGTCGGAGCTTGCTGCCTCAGCCCGGAGGCCAAGGAGGCTCGAAGGATCAACGATGAGATCGAGAGGCAGCTGCGCCGGGACAAGAAGGACGCGCGACGGGAGTTCAAGCTGCTCCTGCTCGGTGAGTCTCTGCGGTGCGTCCGCGTACGGACACACAACTCCACTTCTGTTTGTTTTCTGACAAGTACAAAAAAACAAAAACAAAAAAAGAACGGATTGTTTTGTTTGTCAACGAGTCACTACAACTCATAACAAGCCTATTGCACTGCTAATGTCTGCGCCCCTCCTGTTTTTTTTTTTTATTCTCTACATTATTCCATCACTGTGTAGTGATAGAAATACTGTATAGATTTTTGTTTACATTTTTTATATACAGTACTAAGGTTTAGATGTTGTGCTGCTGCAACACCAGAATTCCCCTCGTGGGTCAGTGAGTTACAGTGCCTCTCCTCTGTTCTGACCTAATTGTGTTAAGAAACTTTTGTCTTTGTGTGTTCAGTCAGTGGTTTGGAGCAGCAAGTAACAATATTTCATCCATAAAGCAATAGAGTTGAAAAGTAGCAGATAATTAGTCACAAAAAAGAAATGTAAACATCATTTGATATAATTAGCTTTGAAGGTGCTTGAATATGAATTTGCTGTTGTTGAATAGGAGCAGCCTGTGTTGGAGGAGGAGTGTTCGGATGATTTATTTGAGTAAAAGTAGCAATGCAGCCGCGTGGAAACACTGTATTGCACAAATGCACAAAAGCAATGCATTTAATTATCTGTAAAGTGTAAACTGCATGTCAAAATCCAGAAGTACCCACATGCGCCAGAAGGCCTTATGTAATCCACATTATACAATTATGTAATATAGTCTGTGATTCTTATTACCAGTGCATCAATGTGTAGAAGGAGTTTGTTTTGCCATGGCAGTAACAAAGTACTCCTTACATATTAATGCATGTCTCCGAACTGTTTAATAGACCGTACAGTAAATGTGCTTCCACCAGAGAATTATTTACTAACTAGCAAGTAAACACATTAGTCCCATCTGCTAGATACACAAATAATTGCTACATTATCTCGACAGGCCATGTTTTATGTATGGCAATTGACAAACAACACACCAGCAGTGATGTAGGTTTTAAGTTGTAAGCCAGTTGCATTGGTTGTGGTTACTCTGCTTTCCAAAAATGATTGATGAAGGCATCACGGCCGTTTCAGGTTTAACCATGAGTTCAGATGTGTGTATGCACAGTGCTGGCAAAACCAAGACCTCGCAGTTTTAAGAAATTTCTTCAAACTGTAATTACTTTTTTCTATCCTGGTGTCAAGTGTAAACAGTTTTAAACATTAGCATATGTGTGATATTATGAGGTTGAGATAGGAGTAGTGCGCATTACTAATAAAATGCCTTAATTATAGAACATGCTAGAGTGCTTTGCTTCTATTTTCCCTTCACTCTGACTGGAAATGGCTGTAATGGCTGCCAGCGATACTGTCGTCTCAACTTTGTCAGCTTCAAGGGGAAATGCTGCAATTTCTTTTAGTTCAGCTTTCACAGACGTTGGGTCGGTTGTGAGATCATAAAGTCCTGTTGGTAAAACTGACTGGGAGTGTGTTGTCTATCATGAATGCCTGATGTGGCCTATTCCTCCAAGTCGAAGGTCTCGATGTCCAACAAGTCTAAGAAGTCTGCAGCTATGCTGGTGGCTCTGTGAGGCTGTAGTCATGGTAACGCTGGTTGATTACAGTTCATCTTGAGGGGAACACGAATATCTGTGCAAACTTTCTGCCAGTAAACATTGAGATATTCCAGTCTGGCTCATAGTGGTGTTTTGAGGGAGTAGCATCAACATCCACAGAGCCACTGTGCAGGAAGGTAGGAAGAACATGCTCCTTCAATACCATGAACGCAGGCACTAAGGTTGAGTTGATCCCATATACACTGTGTTGTGCTGTGGTGCCGCATGTGAAGTAATGATATGTATCTGCTGATGTCCAGGAACTGGTGAGAGTGGGAAGAGCACTTTCATCAAGCAGATGAGGATCATCCATGGACGTGGATACTCTGAGGAGGACAAGAGGGGCTTCACCAGACTGGTCTACCAGAACATCTTCACAGCCATGCAAGCCATGATCCAGGCCATGAGCGCATTACAAATCCCCTACAAGTATGAACACAACAAGGTAGACCAGACGTTTGTCCCCTTCTGCTTATTTTTTTCTTTTTTTTTGCAGCCCTATAGACAGAGTGACGAAGAGGTTTCGGTCATATCGTTCCACGGAAGCGAGTTTGTGGTTTGACACGCGATTGCAGGGTGTTTTATACTTCGTATCCTAGGTGAAGCACTTCTGGTAATTTGGGAGACGGTTTAGATTTGCAACCCTGCTGCCAGAGTTTTACCTACTGACGGAGCAGGCTGTCGTTTGGATCGCACACATGATATTTTACTGCGGGCATGTTCAGACAAGTAGTCCTGAGCCAGAAAGAGGAGAGGGAGGGAGACGGAGAATTCCCCATTAATCCTACAGGAATCCTTCCCTGTCTCGCCAACACCAGGAGCTTATTAAACACAAAACTTCCTCACTTGCACAGATTTGCTGCGTTAGGTAAAGTTTCAGGTAAGGATGTGACTCAGATGGTATGAGTCCAATTACTGTCTTGTCTGATGACAGCATGAGGAGGTGGGGGGAGGGGAGGGCTTTGGATGCATTAGCCAAGTTTGAGTCAGCATGCAGCTTCCGGTTTGTTTGTTTTTTCTCTCATCGCCATCGAAGGTGAGGTTGTTTAGACTAAGAACCATCATTGATCATGCAGATATTAGCGCTGAAGTGCAGAGGGTCTTTAGCGCCCGCGGGTCCAGACTACCATTTGACACGTCCCTCAAAGTGTGACTGTCCAATCACATTTCAGCACCTCAGGTAGCCGTGGCAGGCCTGTCAAGCAGTTTTACCAGGGTAATAATTGTCTGTTTAGATTTAGTGATCCCCTTTCGGTAGACTTTGACCCCTTTACCGTAAGAAGAGTCACAAATATTTCTCGAGTGGCTCTGGACTTTGTGTGGTGTGGAGCAATGGCATGTTTAGACAGCTAATAAGCAGCTGTGTGTTGCTCTTTATTGGAATTTAGGGACATTTACACTCAACCTCAGCCAAACTCAGCGTAATGGAGGTAGCACTGCGTTTACCTAATAAACTGGTCTGTTTATATCCTATAAGCCTCCCTTCTGTAAGATTTATAAGTGCTAAATGTAAAAAGAATTAAAAGCAATAAACCATAAATCTGACCAGTTGTCCAAGTATGTACACTATACAGACACATAAAATAGGTAGATTTTTTCCCCTCTTATACTATAGGTTACGGTACAAGAACATCAGAGAGGATGCACATAATCCCACATGCATAATATTCAAAATGAGGAAGCTGGAAACACATCAAACCTAAGCCAGAGGCATTGTTTTGAACCAGCATGACCAACAAGTACAGTATATTGTTTTGAACTATATACAGTCTATGGTTGCAGTTTCAGACAAAAAAACATATCACTTGTTACAGTATGTGAAATGATATGACTCGCTGTTCTCCAAGTAATATTCATTTCTTTGTGGTGTAATTAGCTAATTAAACCTGTTTACATTGCACACAGATGTTACATAAACAAACAGCATTGTATACATTAAAGCTGCCATCCATGCAGAGCTACCCCCATGCAAAAGTCCCAGGCTGCAGCAGAAAGAGAACCGGCCAGATTAATAGTTCAACCAGGAAGAACCATTGAAGTACTGTAACAGCTTGTGCAGATTTTTCCACTTGCTCTCTGGCTGAACTGTTGCACTGTGGGTCCGTCAGCGATGTGCAGCCATGGACATATTTGTTATTAATCCAACACAAATGAGGCAGTAAGGGTAAAGCAGAGATTAGGCTTTCGAAGAAGAGTGGACATGAATCAGCAAACCAGAATCTGAGAACACACAGAAGCTCCTGGACCTTTACCTTGTGTCAATAAATGTACATTAAATAGATAAACCGAAGCTTAACAGCATTCACTGGACATCCACTGTCCATTTACTGGAGGCTACAGCAGAAGGCAGCTTGAATACAAATATAGAAAAGTTAGAAGAGTTTCTGATCTGTCTTTTTGTATCGGAGAATTACCACATCAGCTTTAGCTTGTGATGTAATTAGTTTGTCTGGATAATGAACCAGCACTACTGTAGTGGCTGATTTATGCTGAGTAAACACTTCCCTGGAACTTCCACACTAATTGTTCCTTCGTAAACTGATTACCACAGAACCAATGCAGGAAAACGCAACATCTATTTGTACTGAATGTTTTTCAGGCCAACGCCAGTATTGTCAGCTCGGTTGATGTGGAGAAGTTGACAACATTAACAAATCCATATGCGGATGCCATCAAGAGCCTGTGGAGTGACCCAGGGATTCAGGAATGTTACAGTCGGAAGAGGGAATACCAGCTCTCGGACTCGGCCAAATAGTGAGTGTTAACAGATACGAATAACTTCTCAGACATGGACAAATATTTTCAACTGTTTCCCCTGCTAGTGGCCTGTTTAATATTCTCCTCTCAAAATGGTTTGCATTCACTGGTTAGTCCATTTAAGGTTGTTAACAAATAAAGCAAAGAACCAACATACATTTTTTTTTACCAAATGAATAATTCATAACGAAGTGGCTAAAACAGAAACAACCCCGACTTACTTGTTAGACAGTAAATGTTGTCTTTTTATCTATTGTAACTGGTTTTATTGTCATTGCCTTAACCTTGCCTTGTCGCCCCGTGGTAACAGCTATCTGAATGACATGGACAGAATTGCTGATACTGCATATCTGCCGACGCAGCAGGACGTGCTGAGGGTCAGGGTGCCTACAACAGGTATTATAGAGTACCCCTTTGACGTGCAGAATGTGGTGTTCAGGTGAGTGCTTATGTTGTTGTTATTGATATGTGCACATGTAACACACAATGTGATAGTCTGTTTCTGGCCAGTCCACCGATATTAAAATCATGTTCATTATTATTCAGGTGCCTTAAATTCAACACAATGACAATCCAGTAAATCAAAAGTATCTACTGACCCTAACATGAATTGTCGAAGTTTCAGTTTTTCAGTTCTGCTAATACACAAAACCAAGACAGTATAACCATTATACCTGGTTAGCACAACACGTGCCATTGTGCCCGTGTACAGACCCAAAGAGCCACTTCCATGTCTGTAGACTCTCAGTCTCATTTCCTCTGGTGTCCTTCGATGAGAGTAAACATTATTGTTTTGAAACTGGAGCCACGAGTTAGAGGCCATTATGTCTTGTTTGAGCACCTATTAACAATTTATTAACAAAGGTCCATGATCTCATTATGTCCATTAATAATGTAGATTCACATTTTTGATGAGCTGCATCAAATCAGTAGAGTAGAGAGTAGAATATCTCCTTCTGAAACCTTCAGACACTTTGGGGAAGTTTAAGTTTCTATTCCCTGAATTGAAGCCTCTTGCCTTAGAGGCAAATGCAAACAGTACTTTGGTTTTAATTTGATATTAAATGAAAGCATCATTTGGGCAAAGTGATGCCATAGTGATATCAGAATAGATACTGTTGATTGTAACATCATGATAAAGCCTAAATGTTCTTTACTTTCAGATCATCAGAAACGCCGTATGAACATGTCATACTGCTCTGTCACTTACCAAATAATACATAACATTCAATAATGCATGTCTTGCTACATTAGCATCATTATTAACCCAGAGTGTAATCAAACTGTCTCCAAATGAGTTATATGGTGATGTATGTTGTTAATGACGGCATAACCCTGTGGCTGCAGGATGGTGGATGTGGGCGGCCAGCGGTCTGAGAGGAGGAAGTGGATTCACTGCTTTGAGAAAGTCACGTCCATCATGTTCCTGGTGGCGCTCAGCGAGTACGATCAGGTCCTCATCGAGTCGTCCAATGAGGTAGACTGCCCACTGCTGCCGCCAAATATGTCTGGAATAATTAAAAGCTTATCTGTTATTATTAATATTGTCAGCGTGTTCAGGGAAATGAAAGTGGCTCAAAGGCAATCACTGAAAATGACAAAGAATATGTTGTTTTATTTAAAGCCAAAGTAAACCTGTTGGGTGGAGATGATGAGCTAGCTTTCCAAACACGTCACCATACAAACCCTCCTGTGTGACAGTACATGTAGTCCTTCTGCAGGGGGAGCTGTTTAGTTGCGCTGTTCCGCGCACCTCCCAGCAAGGCTTGCTCACTTAATTAGATTATATCTAACTGATTTTGCTCGAAACAGACAGTTGCTGGTGAAGTGCTGCGCTCTAAGACTAAACCTGGTTTCATATTTCTGCTCACGCTGAGGTGTGTTTGTCTGTGTCGTCTGAATCTCAAAGAATCGGATGGAGGAAAGCATGGCCTTGTTCCGCACCATCATCACCTACAGGTGGTTCAGAGACTCCTCAGTCATCTTGTTCCTCAACAAGATCGATTTACTGGAGGAGAAAATCATGTATTCGCATTTGGTCGACTACTTCCCCGAATATAATGGTGAGAGGAAACGGTTCATTCTTCGCAAAATCAAATTCTCCGTATTCTTGTGCTAAAATAAGACAACCTCTACAACCTCTCCCATGTTTTTTTTTTCCAGGTCCCCAGCAGGATGTCAAAGCCGGAAGAGAATTCATCTTAGACATGTTTGTCAGACTCAATCCAATTGAGAAAAAAATCATATACTCCCACTTCACGTGTGCCACAGACACAGACAACATTCGATTCGTCTTCCGGGCGGTAAAGGACCACATCTTGCAGGGAAACCTGGAAGTCTACAACTTGGTTTAAATATAGTGGTGGTGGTGTTCAAGCAGCTTTGTACAGCTGGAGCGCTCTGCAGTGATTCAGTTTGCCCCACACTGCTACTGAACGCTATAATCCAAAACAGGAAATTGAGAAGCTATAGAGCTTGTCACCAAATGACTCTACTACTGATGTATTTCACATTTTTCTGTTAGGCTCTTTGAAAATGTGTGTCTCCAGCTATAATGAAGTGTGTCCTGACAATTAAAGTGCCTCTGTTACGAGGAGTCTTATATAATACACACTCCGAAATGTACGGCTCTCTCTGTGAACGTTGTCGAGCAGGAACGGTACAAATGCACATTGGTGGATCGAGCGGGGAAAAGTATTTCTGTGGCCTCGAAAGCCTTTAAGGACTAATAATATACGACGTCTCTCCTTCAGGGAACATGTGGACGCGGATGTTGACTAACTGCGATGTCGCACCTCACATCACTAACCTAAGTTGGTCACAGTTTTTTTTTTATTGAAAACAGTGTGAAATGCTCAAAATGCTTAGTCTGCACCATGAATTAATGGAAATGAGTCGAACACTAATGACAGTTATTTAATTCGAGAAATTCGTTTACACACTGTTTCTCATGTACTCTGTAGGTGGGTACCTCACTTGATCATTTCACAGCCTTGTTTCAGAAGTCACTTGACTTTTTGTTTTTTTCTGCGATGACATTGTTATATGTTTAACCACTTTTTGCAAGCACAGCGTTGGTATTTTTTTTTGAACAATTTAACACATTTTAAAGAGACATTTGTACTCCTTTTGTATCAAAGCTGTAGAATAGTGTTTATTTCAGGGACTGTTTGTGTTAAGTAGTTTTCATACCTTAAAATAATTTGTTAAAATTACTTAAGTCTTGGCTCCATTGTTTATCTGAATGCATCGTGTAAATATTGCATGGTACAGTATTTTCATAACTTTTTCCGCTGTCGTTTGCTCTGAAGTTGGTGTTAAAATGCCTACTGCTAAGGAGAGAAAGTTATTATATGTAATGCCTGAGGCATTAAACTAGAACACTCCTGGTATTAATTCATATACTGTTCAAGGTATCAAATGCATGAATAAACAGCTTATGAAAGTGTATCCATAGCAGGTTTACATAAGCATATCTTCTTTTTCAAAATAATTACAGTCTAATTTGCACAGTGTCTGTCTTTATTTGTGTTTTTTTTTTATCTGGATAAATAAATGGACATTTTGTTATTCATCTGCTGCGTGGATTTATTTTTTTTTTTTCCATTTCTGTCAGCGTTTGTTTACAAATCAGAATCAGCACACTCTCGGTTCGCCATTCCAGTGTTTGTCTTGCTGGCTGCTCTGTCAGCTCTGCAGTCATGCTTCAGATGTCAGTCCTAAAATCCTCCTCTGTGAAACAGCCATCTGGCTGCATCCTGCAGCAGCACTTTAGCTGAAAGTCCATATTTCATGGGCACATGGTCCGTGCTGGTCAAAATGTGCCCTGCATTGATCAAATGTTTTATATATTTCAGACACTTTATCCAATGCAGTCTAATAAGCACTGGGCCTAAGATAATTACTTTAATTAAATTGATTAATCAAACACCTTTTTTATCTGTCAAACAGATGGCGATGATAGATGATAATAATGGTAAATATTCACACTGTTTTACAGGGAAGATTTGGAAGGTCCTTGTTTATATATGACTAAAGCCAAAGTTATTCTCATTCGAGAGGCTCAACTTTATGATTTATGGACATTTCGTTTTTGTTGACCTCTAGTGGTAAAACCCATGTCCTTGCTTCTTTGTCTTAAATTGGCAGCTGGCAAAAATTTATAGGCACATTATCGCCATTTACACCACACCACACTACACACAATCACATTACATCACATCGCCTCTTATGATCAGCAAGGGCGTGCAAGCACATTTCGTTGTTTGAAATCCAGGTTTACTCCAGGACACTGTGACATGCGAGCGCAAGAAGCTGCACAGTCTTTGTGCCAAACACCTTAATTTCATTGTTTTTCCTATATTTCTTGGCAGCAGGCAAAAAATCCATATCCAAATTGCAAACGCACCACAACTCACCCCTCCCCACCCACTGCCCCCGCAACAAGCAAGGGGGCACCAGGGACATACTCCACCCTGGGTTCCCACAGGTTTCATATCACTTCCTTTCTTTTCTTTTTTGTTGTTCAATCGCAGTTGGCAAACAACTTTTGGGTGCATTATTGTCAAATCACATCACAGTGCAACACAGCAGAGACTAACTGTTCAAGCTCTGCTCTGACCACTGTCCACTGGTGGATTGCAATCCCAAGGTGCACCTTCACCAAACCACACTGAACCACAATGTAACATACCAACCCCCAAATCCCACCCGCAGATGTTTCTCACCTAACAAACATGCAAAAACAAGGCCCAGCATTGGCTGGGTGAAGCAACAACATACGGCACTGATCATCAGCTGGACGAAGAGAGAAGGCTGGTCAATATTTAAAAATGCCATAAATCTCAGAATCCAGTGGAGACAATAAATTCAAGCGCTGAAAAACAAATCCAAAAAAAGTGGGAGGGATGTTAGGAAAGTCAAACGTTCTTTCAACATATGATATTATTACTATTATCATCAAAGCAAGGTTATGTAGAACGCAAAGAGTTGAAAATGAATTTTACAACTTACTTTGTTTTTTATTTATTTATTTATTGCCCATTGGTGGGGAATCTCTTCTTCCTCTTCCTGTCTGCCAATGGCGGCCGGTACCTTCCAGACGCACCACCACCAAACTGCAACGTCTCCCGTACGTTGGAAAACCTCAGGTGTTACTCTGAGCACATCTACCTACAGGGGTTTACAACATCCAACAATGGCGCCATTGTGTTTCTGCTGTGAAACAGAAACGGGCTCCACATGAACAGAGCTGCAGTGAGAGAGAGAGAGTGAGTGTGTGTGTGTTGCGGCTGAATCGCCCCCCCCCCCCCCCCCCCCCCCCCCCCCCTGCCCACCCCCCGGCGGGGGGGGGTGCCCCCCCCCCGCTGCACCGCGCCCCATTATGGGCGAAGGAGCATGCACCTGTGAGCAGAGCCACACAACCTGGCTGCCAGTCAGAGCCTCCGCCTCCTCTGCACAGCAGGAATGTGAAAAGCACCTGAACTCGTTCCCGCACGAGGAAGAATGACTGCACAAAGTCGCCAACCCACCTGTTCCGGGACACAGGTTTCCCCGAGCAGCTCCACTATCCATTCACTTGACTAAGCGCAGGGGTCCGAGTGTATAAAACAGCAGGCATAAAGTTGGACAACAATGAACGACTGCTGCGTTTCTGCCGAGGACGCGGAGAGACTGCGGATCCACAGAGAAATAGAGAGACAAATCCGCCGCGATAAGAGGGACTCTCACCGGGAGCTCAAGTTACTGCTGCTCGGTGAGTGCCGGCGCACGTTCACACACACAGACACACACACACACAGACAGACAGACACACACACACACTCATCACTAAGAAACAAATAATGAACCACCACGCGCTCATCCGCTCAAACTCAACCCGCTGATGTGTCGGCGACTAATGGACGTCACATCAACTCGATTTCATTTAAAATGTCACTTAGTGACTCAGAGCACTTATTGTAATATGGTGTGTAGACTGTTTTTGTTTATTGTTGTGTTTGGTTAGTTTTTTTTTCATTTTGTCATGCAAAGGGTTCAGTTGTTATTGTCTATTGCTGGTGCGAAAGAGGAATTATAATGATACTTGATAATATGATTATGATGTGAGGGAAGTGTAATGATTACCCTGTTCACCATCTTAGTTTAGCGCACTGGTGAACCTTCACTCTGACAACTGGCACCAAACAGAAAAGGAAACAATACATAATGGTAATTCATCCTGAGGCAACCATATATGTAGGTGCCACATTTTATGGAAATTCAGCCACAGGTTCGCACCCTTTCCCATGGTGGTGCTGAAGAATTCCAATAATATCCAGCTGTTGACATGTTTTACCAAAAATGTCATCCCCTGAGGTTTTAAAATAGCAGTGGACATCTAACAGATATTGTTATGTCATCAAGACGACACAAATGAAGGAGTATCTGTGCTGAGTTGGCGCTGTTTGGTAGAAAGTAGTTTTGGTTGTTTAGTTTTTGTTATCGTTAGCGCCTGCACTATTTTATTTAGAAAGAGTTGTGTGCTAATTAAAGTATGTAGATCAACAGCAAGGCCTTGGTTTGTGATTTTGGCTGCACTGTTCCTTTAAAATCATCTCACGTTACCCTTTGCATTCTTCAGATAGTTGGTGAAACCCTGATGAGTCAGCGGCTTGATAGCCTCCATAGTTTCTTTGGTCTGCTACAATTTTTTCACCAGACTAGACCTTCAGCTTCACAGGCGCCTTAGTCACACAAACGTCTCCCATTATTGTGCGGTCGAAAGCCATTTCAGGTCAGCACAGTGCTTTGCTTTAGTCTGAATAGTCGAGATGCATTTACAAAGCAGGTATGTTAGACACATAGAGCATGAGGAGGAGGATAAAGCAGGCGCAGGGCGACATTTTGACAAGCCGCCGAGCAGATGAGTAAACACACCATCAAAATGATAACGGCTCATAATGACTTCAGCTGAGGCCTGTTTTCTTCCCGGAACTATCACAACGTCCCGTTTAGAAACGCTCGACTGTTGCAGAGCTTGTTGGAAACAATACATTAGAAGTGAAGGACTTTGTTTAAAGGTCAGTGCTACTTTAAACTTCAGCTTGAGTTAGCCTGTTTGGAGAACAATATCCTCCTGTAAAGGTCAGTCTAATGGTTAACATTTGAGGCATTTTCGGTGGCTAGCTGACACTCTCTTATCGAGAGTAATTTACAACCGGTGGGCAGGAAGCTGTTGACAATAGTGTTGACGTCATGGATCAAATGTTCAAAAGAACAGAGCAGCCTACTTGGGAACAAATATTTTTTAAATTATAATATTATTTTGTTTACACGTTCTTTCCCCCTTATATTTTGATCTAAATTTCATTTCCTTTTTTGTCTTTATTAGTTTTTGTCTTTATTAGATTTTATGCTGTGTGTGTGTGTGTGATATATAGAAAAGACAAATATAACATTAATGAAACGCCAAGCCTCTATGCACCCACTGATTGATGAATATGACCCATTCTTGCAGTTGATATTTTCAGGTTGATATTTTCCTTCCTGTCACAGATGACTTTCTTCTGGTGTCGCTTTGATCTTATTCCGTTTTTCATCCTTCGCTCTCATTCGCCTCATTTACTTAGGGACTGGAGAAAGTGGGAAGAGCACTTTCATCAAACAGATGAGGATCATCCATGGCAGCGGATACAGTGAAGCTGACAGGAGGGATTTCACGCGACTGGTGTTTCGGAACATCGTCGCGGCCATCCAGGCACTGATCCAAGCCATGGCTACTCTACAGATTGACTACGTCGATGACCAGAACATTGTGAGACACTCAACATGTTTTCTTCTTAAAATTAGTAATGATGATGATGCTGCTGCTGCTTTTTTCTGTCGGTTTACAAATCAGTGCGTCCTCTGCCCCCTTAAGATCCATTTATAGGTCAGAGAAGCAAAGTTTTCCTTCAGAATAAAACCCTTAGTGTGAGTGTTTTGTGTGCGACAGAGACTTGCAGAGAAGCTGAGCAAAGTGGACATACACCTGGTGTCAACTCTGGCGCCTTGGCAGGTGGACGCCATTAAGAAAGTGTGGAATGACCACGGTATTCAAAGGTGCTACGAGCGCAGGAGGGAATTCCAATTATCTGACTCTGCCAAATAGTAAGACTTTTATAGACTTCAAACCTGAATGATAGTTTAAACCCAAAGGGGTCTTAGAGAAGCAGTGCACTAGTTAGCTCATTCTTGTTTGTGTTAAACAAGTGCAGTTGCATGTATGATGTTTTCTTCTCTCCAGTCAGATTTGTATCAGGATTTTAAGAGTGATGCACTGTTTTGAACCTTTCAGTTACCTGAGCGACTTGGACAGAATCACAGCCCCATATTACATCCCCACCCTGCAGGACATCTTGAGGGTCAGGGTCCCCACCACTGGCATCATAGAGTATCCCTTTGACCTTTCCAAAGTTATCTTCAGGTAGGCTGCACTTCCACAACAACAACAACAAAAAAAAACATTCAGTTCAATTGAAAACTGTTGAAAAATGTGATGAACGGATGGAATTAATTAGCGTTGTTATAAATTCAACTCTGCATCTACCAGGAATTATTGACCACTCTAATTTATGTCTTTTTGTCTGAATTGAGGGAAACTGATTTTTTTTTACTGATGTTATAATTTATAGACAGAATTATTTTTGCCTTTGGATAGAGCCATGGTCAAAAAAAAATACAGCAGTTATTAAGTTTATTAGGTGTCTGTGATTTCAATTTTCATGTGTCTGCAGGATGGTGGATGTGGGTGGTCAGCGATCGGAGAGAAAGAAATGGATCCACTGTTTTGAAAGTGTCACCTCTATAATTTTCCTGGCGGCCCTCAGCGAGTATGATCAGGTCCTTTATGAGAATGAGAACGACGTAAGCTCATTTCTGACTGTTGTTTTTTACTATTTGGATTTGATTCCTCGTTTCTTGATTATAGGTGCAGCTGAAAAATTCTTCCTTCATTGATTTTATTGCAGTTTGCAAGTTCCTGTTGTCTTAGATCATCTTCCCTCTCTCTCTTCAGAATCGACTGAGAGAGAGCCTCGCCTTGTTCAAGACCATCGTCTCGTACTCCTGGTTCCAAGAGTCCTCCATCATCCTCTTCCTGAACAAAACAGACCTGCTATATGAGAAAATCACACAGTCTCACCTGGCAACCTACTTCCCAGCCTTCAAAGGTAAAGCTGCATTTATTACGTCCAAAATATTATCGTGTTTACCCCTTAGTGCTCTATATTTTTTGCTTTTTTGATTTGATATTCCAAACAAAATCAGTTTACATCATGGTAAACTGATTATGTGTTTTAGACTGTTGTTTAGACTAAAAACCCTGAAAATATCGTCTTCAGATATATGCACACACACACACACACACACACACACACACACACACACACACACACACACACATATACAGGGGGTCCTCGAGTTACGACGGAGATCCGTTCCTGAGAATGTATCGTAACCGAATTTCGACGTAAGTCGGAACATACATTCATATGTAAGGTAGAGACTAACTTGTGCCACTAGATGTCGCTATAACACCATGCTAAAATAAGAGTTTACTAGGGTGAATTGCCTTTTGTCCCTCTTGACACACCGTAGGGGTTGATATCGCGAGTGTAATGAGCATTTCCTTTAGATTTCTGATATCAACCGTGTAGACCCTGTGTTGTGAATAAACCTACGGTATTGCCACGATCCCGAACACATCTGTGTCCGTGTGCATCTCCTTACCGGCTGCCGCTGCACCCCCCGCCAGCCGTCCATTTCACATAAGTAAACACAAGGCAGAGTAGCCTAGCTGTGGAGGTGTTGGAGAGCCGGCACCAACTAGTTCCCGTGCGAAGTCTGTACGTATTTACGGGTCAAACCGCTGAAGACGAAACAAGGAAGTTCACGGGAGATGTGTCGTAACC
This sequence comes from Trinectes maculatus, assembly GCA_016785345.1. Classification (NCBI taxonomy): domain Eukaryota; kingdom Metazoa; phylum Chordata; class Actinopteri; order Pleuronectiformes; family Achiridae; genus Trinectes; species Trinectes maculatus. The sequence continues at coordinate 419,010 of JAFBJQ010001055.1, forward strand.
ACGAAAACGTCGTATCTCGAGACCGTCGTAACTCGATGACCCCCTGTATAATGAAAATACCTCATACTCACCTTTTATTATGAGTTTGTAAACCCATGATAAAAGATTTATTCCGAGGAATGAAATCTGTTCTGTGCACATCTGAAAATCTCCCTTTCCTATCTCCCTTCGAGTAAATTATTGCATATCTGTAATCATTGGAGAAGTGAATGCACAGTATTATTTCCTCTGTGTATTAACTCTCACAGGGCCAAGGGGTGATGCTGAATCTGCAAAAAAGTTCATCTCGCAGATGTTTGTGGAGCAGCACAGCGGCCACCAGAAACCCCTTTACACACACTACACCTGTGCCACGGACACTGAGAACATGCGGGTTGTCTTCAAAGACGTCAGAGACACACTCTTCAGAGATAACCTTGAAAAATTCAATCTGGAATGAGGGAGGTTGTAGGACAAGGCTGATGGTTTCACCATAAGCAACAAGAAAGCTGGTCACCGTCACATGTTGTAACACTTTTATGGACGTTTTATCTGTTATGTTCTGTTGGCCCTCAGACAACACTGTCAGGTAAGGCATGTTTATCTCACTACTGTAAAACAGACAGTATATGTCTGTGTCCTATTTTTTTTTACAACAATACAGTTTATCATGTAGTTAATAATTAAAAAGGCATTTTAAAATTGCTACAGGGGATAAATGGCCACCTGCAATGTCAGTTAAGGTTTGTACTGTTACAGATTCTTTCTTTTTATAACATTACAGTTTGACAATCAGCCAATGGTATCAAAGAAGTTTGACAGTCTTATCTCACATGAATTCAAGCCACCCGGGCAGCAGATAGTAACGTGTAGCCCACTGGGAACTAGAGTGTCTTAATTTATATTTATACTAATGTGTACAACAAAAACCACAACCATGTAACCTGTGAAATTATGTACTGTCTTTCACTAATTATGGATTAATCCAATGTATTTGTTTTTAAGCAAACAGATTTCCGTGCCCTTCTTTATCTTACTTCATCTTTATCTTTCTTTACACATTGCACTAATCTGTATTTTGAGATTAAAAATACATAAGCAGCCCACAGACACACACGATCAGTCCAGGCGATCCAAAGCTTTTTTTTTTTCCCTCGGACACTTCCTGTTTGCTCTCACGCTCCAGGCGTGGCCACACAGACCGCGATGTGCTGTGGTAACAACCTTTGCACCAAATAATGGACAACAACGTGCAAAGGTCTGACAGACAGGTCTCTGTCTGACTGTTGGGACTGAACAGTGGTAAGTGAAAAGAGGAATTCAGCGAGGTTAGAGAAAATAACACCTGTTTCCGCATTGGTGCTGTGGATACTGTGGATTTGATCTGCTCTGTGGCTGCCGTTTGATTGTTTGAGGCTTGAAAAGTTCAGTGCTAATGCAGAACATGAAGGACCCATTTGATGCTGCTTTATAAACAGGGGAAGGGTAAGCAAGATGTGTTTGCTTTGCATCGGCCACGGTTTTCTTACCAGCGTGAGATAAAGTATTAGAATGTTATCAGGACATGTAGCTGATAATGTTTTCACTTCTGATTATTGTTGCTCTAGTTTTGCCAATAATAGGTAATAATAATAAAAAAATCATGTGGGTGCATAATATTATAACACAGCAGCATGGCCACAAACAGAATTAATCCCCTTAAGGAAATGACAAACACAACCTCTTGTATTCCCATTCAGTGGCTCTCTCTGCCTGAGGAAGCCCTTGTGCAGAGAGCGCTTGTAGCAGGTGATCGCCCTTATTTGGTAAGGACCCAGGTCATGTGATCACAAAATGGTGGAAGCTGTGAGGTGTTTGTAAGCTGAGCATCTCCACCAGAGAGGCTTGGAGCAGGATATAGGCTTGGAACTTGGAAGTCCATCCATGCTCTGAGACGCGGGAGGACACACGTTCCCGAGCCCCGGCTGTGGTGAGTGGATGCTTTTATTCTTTGAAGACAGAAATAAAAGAGAGCGCGAGAGAGAGGGGGGATATGTTCTTTTTTTCCCTCTGTGCCGGGAGACAGGAAGAGAGGGGGGAAGGGAGGGAGGGGCTGCTGTCATCAGCACTGTGGTCCTGTGCTGTGCTGTGAGAGTGGATCTGAAGCAGCAGCAGCATCCTTTATGGAGGACGCTCGCAACGGATGATGCTGATTGTGTTATTCTGCCATGTATAAGAGCCTGTCTGTGTCAGTCTTTGTGTATCTCTGTGCAACTGTGTTTGCACATCCTGTGTGTTATTTTCTATGCACTGCCAGCATGTTGATCATCCTGACTACACAGGGATCAACCACTCAGCATTTTTCTGTTGCATCTGCCATTGTAATCACATTTCTCTTGTTCCAGGCTGACGTTAGTGACAGAAAACAAGGAGGTTGCTGTTTTTTTTTTTTCCTGGAATGAGCACATGTGACTCCCTGTGAATTTGCATCTCTGCCCAGTCTGTGCGCAGGCAAGCGTGCAGTCATTCGATTTGAATCAGCACAAGAACAAGGCTGTGGGGAGGGGGAACGAGCTTGTTGTGATGTAACAGCGCCTCGCTGCCCACCCCTCCCCCTTTTCCTCCCGCAGGGGAAGATGACCTTTAACCTCAAAAGCCTTCTCCTTTCCCTCACCCCACCACCACCTTCCTTCTCCCTCTTCTGTGTTACCACTCTTGTCTTCACTCCCCCTGTTCTTTGATTATTGCAAAAATCTATCTGGTGAGTGAAGTAAAATCAGTGACAACACATCGTCTCATATTAATACACGGAAGTGGAGATCAACCCCTGACAAGATTTTTGAGATGTTGATATTTACGAGTTAAAAACATATAATGACAAAAATAAATAAATAAATAATGACAAATAAACAACATTCTTTATATGGATTGATTAATTTCTTCTTTTTTTAGAATTGTGGCCAAGACAAACAGTTGTTGTTGAGCGTTGTTAAGCTCTTCATCAGGTTCATCAGTGTGTCTTCAGTGTGTGAATGGGATGTGTGAATAATCGAGAACGCTATATTTAGCAGCACTGTATAATGTATAATGTAAAGTATGACATTAAAATGACTGAATGTGAAAATAATCATCTGTTTCTTAAAAAAACAACAACATTGCGCTTTCTTACTTTTATTGTTATCAAAATGTTATCAGTGTTTGATTTATTCATGCTTATTTGTGTGAATGTGAACATGTTACTGTTGATTTGAAGGAGGACAATCTGAAGTAACAGTCCCCATATTTTATTTATCATTTGTTTTCTATATAAACAGTAACTAGAGTTGTCATGTTTGTCAAATGTACTTTTATAACATCTTAAAATTCTAAAATTGGTATTTTGGCAATTTCTATTTGAAAGTGGCTGTATTTGGGTGATGAATTACATAACTTTTTGTTTTGTTAACTTCTTGTAACATTAGAGTAACTGTGTTTGTCTTGTCATAGGTCCTCCTGGGGATGGACCTGGTATCAGAGAGTAAAATGAACTCTGAAGGGGGCGAAGGTCGACCAGGTGAGTCCAGCAAACCAACAAAAACAGAAACCAACATGGATTCAAATGACAGTCTATGATCTCTCAACGTAAATAACTGTTCTTATATGCTGTTTCCTTTAGTCCCTCCAACATCTCTCCATCTGCAAGGGGGCCCCACCCAGAGAAAGAAGCTGTCTGCCCCTCGTATCAGCCTGTCGCTGGACCAGAGCGAGGATGACTTGGGGGAAACGCCAGACGATCTCGACATCAACGTCGACGACCTCGACACACCGGACGAGGGGGACTACCTCGACTACACGGACCATGAAATGGACTGGGAAGGTGGGTCATTCAGAAAACTGTGTAGTAATACAAGGACTGTCAGTTTGACCCATCCTCACCGCCCCAGCACAGACCTTACTCATCCTGATCCTGAAAGAGCGAAGATTTACCAAACTGTTCATCATTTTTTAATAATTTTACCTCATAAATAGGGGTAAACTTAAATTCATTTTGTCAAAGTTTTTTTCAAAGTCTCATTTTATGCAGGTGAAAATAGCTACTGGAAGAAACGGACTCTAACACACAGTGTCTGGTCTTTTTTTCATATCAGACCCGAGTGCAGCGAGTAGGACTGGGACAAGTGAACCTTATGATTCAATCCCGACGTACAGCGTCGACGAGGAGCGCCAGGACGGAAAGCTATGGAGGACAGTCATCATTGGGGAGCAGGAGCACCGCATCAACATGAAGATCATCGAGCCCTACATGAAAGTCATCTCCCACGGAGGTGACTATTGAATCGCCAACTCAGCATTGTGACTGTGGCTATTATGTCCGTTTTTTAGTATGGCCTGTATTTCCACAGGCAAACAATGCAGGCAGAATAGTTTAAAGTCATAATGTGACTGTTTCGCGGTCATCTATTGTTTTGAAATCGGAGTTGGCCAAAAGATGTTGACAGTTTTAGAAGTGCCTCATTGTAACCTTGGGCTCGAGCCAACAAAAAATACACTTGAAGTAATAGAGGCTGTAGTTGAAGCCAACTGCTGAGATTTACATCAGTCAGTGGCCTTCACAGAGGCGACTCTCCCCAAACAATCACTGTGGAAAAAAATGATGTCCTTTTTTCCATCCGAAAGTTACGACAACAGGATTCAGGTTGAAAACTGTTCAAGTGGCCACTTAACAAAAATCCAGCCGTTGTGTTTAATTAATGTGAGTTTTTGACCAAAAAACGTTCACTACAGCCGCACACATACACACACACAGGTGACAAATTAAAGCGGCTAATCCATGCTTCTGCTGAGGAGGTTGAATGTCACTCAATGTTTGGTGATGTTAGACAAAATTGATGTTCCCCACAGCCATCATCGAAACACCAGGGCTGCAATTACCAGTTATTTTCCCTATTGATTCATCTGTCACCAGCTTTCTTAATGAATCAATTAGTCTATAAAATGTTGCGCAGTAGTGAAAACTTGCCAATCTAAATTCAAATGTGTTGCTGTCAATTCACTGTCTAAAAGATAAATATTATTAAAGTGATCTGTTTATTTATCCTTTAATATTTCACCTATATCTAAAGTATAGCTGCAGCATTAAGACTGTTGGCCGCCTGCGACTTTAAATGACAGCGTACACATATTCACACCATATTAGTTTCACAGGCAGGAGCTGCATCTTCCTCTCATCTCTCTCTTGATGAGGCTCACTAAGACCCAAGGTCCTTTGCCTCAAGTAAGCCCTGACCATACTACCATCACTGATGGAAATGAGACTCTCAGATCATATCCCATAGTGCATTTCCTCCCACTGTGCTCCGTGCCGTGGGCTCAAGTGAAACGCCGCCGTTCCATGGAGACAAGACACTTCTGTCACACGACAGTCAATATCACCGCTCTGTCATTTAGATGAAAGACCCTGCGTCTGAGTGGCACCACATCTGCTGATGAATGGGCTGGGGAATAAAAGGAAATGACGTTAATCTAAAAAGAAGCGAGAGGAAGCAGGACAGAGAGACAGTCAGACAAGAGACGCTGATTGACGGATAAAGAGAACCAAAAAAAAAAAGGAAAATAACAGAACAATCACATTATGAAAGCTATGTTAATTAAGGCTAAGCTCTCAACAACTATGGTACAAGGTCAACTAGACTCTTATTCTTTGTTTGTGTGTGTGTGTGTGTGTGTGTGTGTGTGTGTGTGTGTTATCAAGGCTACTATCGCAGTGGAGCGAATGCCATTATTGTGTTTGCTGCCTGTTTCCTGCCCGACAGTGACAGAGAGGACTATCACGACATAATGGAAAACCTTTTCCTGTGAGTATTTCACTGCAGTAAAAACCATCACAGGTTGTTCTCCTTCAGATGAAGTGTTAATGGATGACCAGAGCTGTTGTTGCCTTGTCTGTTTTAAATCCAACGTCAATCCATCCATTAGGAAATACTTAATTATAGATTTTTGTATTGAAAACGACAATTGTGAATCACATGTAAACAACATCTAAATTTCGGAAACCTGCCTTACATCATCACTATATCCTGAGAAACCTGGATGTGCGTCTTGCAGCCCTCCTGGGAGTATATCCAGGGAGAAGAGCCAAAACTGGGATACTGAGGCATGTGTGCATTCATTTTTACAAGTCCGCACGGCCCAGAAATCCAAACACCTGCATAGCGACATTCCAATCAACTACAGCTGATTTTACTGTTGATTAGCAAACGACACAGCATCTAAGATACTGATCATGGTATACTAACTGAATTCAAGCCTTTCAGCCATGTCATAGTTATCTTATTTAAAGAAATTAAAAGATGCATTTTATTCTAAAAAAGAAGTATTTCATATTTTTTTAATCAGCCATAGCGCCACCGTGCAGGGAAAGCTCTGTAAATGCAGCGGCTGAAGTCAATTGATAATCTACTGTAGCTTGTTTTCTAAGACCTCCCATGCTGATGTCTTCACTGTTGCACTGGCACATATGCATTTCATGCTTGGGCAATGTGGTTGGGATCCCACAGGCTGTTCTGTGAAAGATATGGTGTAAGCTGGCAGATCTGTGAGTTTTGGATAGAAATGAAAATGATGTGTCCTTGGTTTTTTTTTTTTTTTCTGCCAGATGGCTGGCGAGCTGAACACTTGCAAGAAGGAAAAAATATTAAAGGTGGAGAAAGTAATCCATTTCATTTCAGTGAGAGAGCATCAGAATAGTCATCAGAGTGGATGATGTTTGTAAGCCAGACAATGACATTGTATCAGGGAGAGAGGACAGTCAGACTGAGCCCATGAGCTCACTGAAGATGGGTTATTTAGGAAAGAGTGGTAGCTGAGGATGTTGTTAAAAAGTTCCCTGCTGATTGAGCAGAAGGAGAACAAGGTGGAAGTGCGGTGAGGAGAGAAATGAGAACGAGATAATCATTTCTTTTGGCCCGAATAGGAAAATTGGATTTTAAAAAGATAGAGGTCTGATTAAACTATTGAGACTGTCGCAGAGAAAGATATAAAAAAAACCAAAAAAAAACGATGTTTTTCGAAATTCAAAGCTGACATC
>JAFBJQ010001055.1:431033-610762 GCA_016785345.1 Trinectes maculatus
CAGTAGGTTGCCTCACAGCAACCGCCCGGAGATTTCTTCTGAAATCATTTCCCAGTATTCATTTTCGCTCCGCTGCTCAACATTTCACTCGGTGGAGTAATAAGTTGGCCTGAATTACATTATATGATACCTGGGGCCAAAATATTAGTTGTAATTATTTTAGTGAAGCAATGACATAGCGAGGAGTCGTTTTTGGATACATGTAAAAAGTTGTTTAAGTAAAAGCTAAAGTAAGTGTTTTTACCTTTATAACAGGATACTGGCCAAAGTCGCACATGGACTCGCACGTTCCTTCTGACAGCAGATATCCAGTGTAGCAGGAGTCACAGGAGTGGGAATCTTTTCCTGCAGAGGCATGGAAATATGTAGGGTAAGTAGTGGAATTCTGTATTACTTCAATGAAAAAAAGCCAACAATGAATTTATACTACTGACAAAGCCACGGAGCTCTCCACATTAAACTAATGGCATATTCCTTCATTATGATGAACATTAATTTCTTCTGTCTAACACACTGATTAAAGTAAATATTAACTAGTGCACTGAATCAATGGCTGTAATGCTCAGACTAACATATACAAAATGGAATCCTGTTTAAGTAATTTGTCGATATATATATATATATATATATATATATTAGAAAACTCAACATTTATTTACAGCTTGGTATGATTTTTTCTAAAAATCATGTGCATTTGTTTTGATGAATGCTTATAAATATGCAGTATAAGACATTTTTCAGGGGTCTCAAGCATATATTTACAATATTTTAAAGACTTTTTAAATGAATGTCCTTCTCTGTGCACAGGGAGCATGACTATGATTGATGCACAGTGCACAAGCGCTCCACTTTGTTTACCTCTGCGCCTTTGCATTGTGTGTAGAAAACAGGAGCAATAGTATCCCGTCAACGACACATCACCTGGCTGTTTGTGTACGTGCACGACTGCAGACTGATGACGCTCGTACCTGTGCATGTCCTGCAGCTGGCGTGGCAGGGCTCGCAGGTCCTGTGGGCAGCGTCGTGGTAGTATCCCTGAGGGCAGGAGGGGAGGCAGCGGCCGTCCTTCCGCATGTAGATGAGCCCCGGAGCGCAGCTCAAGCAGCTGTCCTCCCCACCCCCAATGCACTCGCCGCAACTCGGGTCACACTTCTCACACATCCTTGAGCCCGTGTTTCCATAGTGACTAGTGGGATAGATGGCGACAAAGTTATGACAGATTACATTCAATTAAATGAGATGAGATTAGAGCTTTGTTTGTGCTCAGAGGAAATTCCTCTCGGTGGCCACTCAGGCACATACACAACCACAAGTCCCCAGACGTGATGCAGTGAGAGAGCAGGTGTGGTCCTAACAACGCACTTCAGACCATTACTGAGGAAACCGAGCCACAGGTTCTGCATGAAAACACTCAAGGCCTGTCTTCTTCACCATACGCTGCACTGCTCCCATGCAGGTATGAGAGTATGAGGGCGGCACGTCAAAGGAATAAATAGCCGTTGTGTCCCTTTTTATGTTTTTCTCCGGAGTATTTAACTGCACATCAATTTAACGGCACGTTAATTTAACTATCTCAATCACCACATCCCAAATAAAATCAAGTCTAATTAGCATTTTACAGGCCACACGAAGGGCTATTTAAATCTCCGACTGAATTAGCTTGTGTCTCCACACTGCAGCCCTGTCCTGATTGCTGAAAGAAAGCAGTGGTTTAGTGTCCACGGTGACATTATGGGACAAGGCTGATCTTTTATTAATGACAACACTGTGTGGCTGCGCTTAATGTGATGGATGAGCAGCGCAGCTGGTTGGTGAGCAGGTTAAACTACCTGCGCTGGCAGGTCTCCACACACTCTTTGCCCTCTCGAAAGAGGTGGGCTCTGCAAGTGAGACACTCGTGGCTGTGCTTGCCAATGCAGGTATCACAGGAGGGGTGGCAAGGCTCACATTCCTCCCCCGACTTGTCCTCATAGTGGCCGGCTGGACATTTATCCACGCAGGTGTCGTCTGCTCCAGAAATACAAATAGTCATGCAGGTACACAAACGAAATCATGGACGTCTGACAGAGATGTCGTCTCCGTCTTCCAAAAGACTAAACGTAACTCACTGAGCAAGAGGTGTTTCTGGTTGCAGCTCAGGCAGTGGGTTTTTCCAGGACCGGAACACCTGTGGCAGTATTTGTGACAGGGGTGGCATTCCCCATCCTGGTCTGCGTACTCGTGGGCCAAACACTTGCTGGTTAATGGCACACAGTGGCCGTGGCCCTCGAGCTCGTGACCCTCTCTGCAGCTGGTGCAGGAGCCAGCGTGGGGCCCAGAGCAGGTCAGACAGGATACATCGCACTCTGGGAATACAAGTAGCAAAACATGAAATGAGAGTACATACTACTACTACTACTAATACTACTACTACTAATAATAACAATAATAATAACAATAATAATAACAATAATAATAATACCCATTTTGTGATGCCAAACTCCTTTGGTGTTCCAGCTCAGGCCCTACTACTACTACTACTACTACTATTACTAATACTGCTACTACTACTACTAATAATAATAATAATAGCCATTTTGCGACGCCAATGCATGCGCCTGCCAAATTGCGCTGCTTCGTCCCATGCCTTGGCGAATTTCGAGCAACTTTCGCAAAGAATAATAATAATAATAATAATAATAATAATAATAATAATAATAATAATAATAACAACTCCTTCAGAAACAATAGGGCCTTTGCTGTTCCAGCTCGGAACTACTTCTACTACTACTACTACTACTATTACTACTACTACTACTACTACTACTAATAATAATAATAATAATAATAATAATAATAATAACAATAACAATAACCAATGGGTTACATTTTGCCATCCACTTCAGCATTGATGTTTTAACCAGGCACAGAAACTCCTGCTTTATCTTTTCTGTTGTACCTTTGCATTCGCCTGTGACGGTGTCCCTGTACGTATGAGAGGAGCAGGCTGCCACACACGGCCCATTGTTCATGGTGGCCTCAGAGTCCGTACATGTGTCACAGTCATTGCTGTTTGGCCCGTCGCACAAAGCGCAGTCCGGGTGGCAATGCAAACACTCCCCTCGCTCTTCGTCCTCAAAGAAGCCCCCGGGACAGTCTGCCACGCACAGGCCCTCGTGGAGGAAGTGGTACTCCTCACAGGCTGCACAAACAACAGTTTTAATGCTGAGTGGTAGAACAATTTAATACAAGTCTGTGGAAATAGTCTTGGGGACAAATGTAAAGAAAGAAAGAAATTCCTCTCCGTCAGGAATGGATTTCTCTTTGAGCACAAAAATGACATCCTGTTCCCAAATACTGCATCGTGCAGTCTCACTGGTTGGGATTAAAACAGTGTCGCTGACTCTGGTGCTATGAGATCAGTGAGCCGTCACCACAACAGTACTTGTATTACAACTGTACTTGTAATACAACTGTATTTGACTTGACACTGTAATCATATCGATATAGATTTTTTTTTTTTTCACACGTGAAGAGATTGTCAGTTGTGATGGGGAAACATGTTCCAGGCAATTTCTTATGGTGGCGCTAGAGGGTGAGTCAATGAATGGCTTTGGGATTAAAACAGTTATTCGGATGCATTAGATGGGAATCGTGGGTATCTGTATTGTTCTGGTTGGTTTAATGTTTCAGCACCTGTGCACTGGCCGAGAGGGTTGCACTCCCGACAGGCCGAGGGGCAGCGCTGGCACTCTCTGTCCCTCACTGTGTGGGCTGGAGGACAGGCCTCCACACACTGGTGCTTATGCAGGATGAGACGCTCTTCACAGCTGAGGCAGTGAGAGGCGTTTCTCCCGCAGGACGCACAGCCTGCCGGACAGCTTCGACACACCTGGCCTGCAGGATAACCCCTGTTGAAGGCCAAACAGGTATCAGCAGGCAAACCAGACCAGATGCATTCTTTGCATTTGCATACGTTTTCAAAATCTCATTGGCTCAACTATAACATATAATGTACATTAATTATACGGATCGCTAAGCGAGGTGCATTACTTTCAAATTCCGACTTTAGACCCCGACAATGCATTGGGAATAATAACATTTAACCAATTCTGTGACGTGTCAAACCTCAAATTAAATAAATTATGGTTAATTATACAAATCAAGCTTGGCTGCGTATGAAAAAAAAAACCTGAACAGGCAGACATGAATGTGTTTGCTGCTGAGGGGGTAAACAAGAGGACTGACATTTTGCTAAGCAGTGCACCGCTCGCTGCGCCACTCTGACAACTAATAATTCATCCAGACAGACAATCCTGTTGTACTTCAGCATTGCTAAATAGCAGCTTGGTTGCAGGCGGTAATGAAAGTAATGCTAAGCCCTCATGGCCAAAAAGTTCATCTCAGCACTAATGGGGCTTCAAGGGCCTCTTCAGCAAGGACGAGATGTGGGTTTACTCTCAAGGATTTCAAAGTTTAATAGTATAATTTTCATGCTGGAAACTTCGAAGGCCAGCAGAGCAAATGCATCTTCTGAGGTTTAGTTGTTGTTTTTTAGGTTCATCCTAAACATCTGGCCTGATGTGAGGCCAGATGTGGATGTGATTTTACATATGTTTGCCAGCAGGGTTAAACTGCATCACTGCTGTGATGTCTTAGTATATAAAGCATGAAAATACATGTAAATAAAATCCCAAAAAATAAATCAGTGTTAGGATTAACTCCCGACCTGACACACTGCTGGACACATCGTCCATCCTGCAGGTATAAGGGAGCTTTGCGAGTGCTCTGACAGCGGCTGCAGCGCTGCGCGTCCACGCACTGCAAACAGCCCTGAGGGCAGGCCTCACATGCACCGCTCAGACGATTGGCAAAGAAAGCCCCCGGACACTTTGGCACACATGTTTGCTGTGTGGTCAGAAACTGCCCTGCAGGAGGAATGAGGAAGCGTAAACATCATCGCTGCAAAAATGAAACTACGAAACTGCTGCTGCAGATCTGAAAGCATCTCCATGAGTTTACAGACCTTTTACACATTTGGTACATTGGTCCTTCTCCTCTCCGGAGCAGGACTCGCAGGACGGGTGGCAGTCCTCGCACTCTCCATCATCTGCAGGGAGAACAACACGGTGGTTGTTAAACAGTCAGTGTGGTGATGTTCTCCAAATGCAGCACAAACCAGCGATGGGAGGCTTTTTCCCATTCAAAGGCATCCAGACTCGTCTTTGTGCTAAAATGATTGACAGCTACTCGTGGTACTATGCTGACAATAAATCATCTTAAAACGCCGTTTCCCAAAAAACATCTAAAATTCAAATGATCTCACTTCAGTCTAAACTAGCATGCAGTAGTATGCGTATCACTACACATGTCTGTCTAGATATTATAATGTTAAAATGAATAAAACAAAACAACCATCAGTACCGCATACATGTGAGACTTTGCATGGGAATGAATTTTGTTTTATAATTATAAATTGTCACAATGGAAAAGAAAAGTCCTGGATCTGCCCCCTTTTAATCATATCCCCACCGACATCAAGAGTTAGATGCTAAATTGTTTCAGTCCTTTCTGCATAATCCTGCTTATTAAAGTAAGAGTAATGTAAACAACTGGTAAAAACATAACCATCTGGGAATAACTATCTGGGAATTACACAAAAGCTGCTTCCTCTAATGTTTCAGATTTTGTGCAAAGGTTTGGGACTTTTAGGTTTTTGTGGACGCGGAGATTGTAAGTTTAAGAATAACTTTTAATTCTGCTTGTTCATTTTCAACCTTCAAGTTAACCTATGGACTTTTCTCTAAGTAATTTTACTCCCTATAATTAAGATGCCTTGCCTCCCCCTAATTACCATACATTTGTCCAGCTTATTCTTCAGGGGAACTAAATGTTCGGTGTATAGTCAATTATTTCAAAGTCCGTATCTGGCCCACTTTCTGTAGTTCTGTCTGTTTTCTGGACTTAAGTTGGTACAGGGTTCAGGGACGGTGGCACACAGACCAATTACCCTCCAAGATTTCTTTTCTGCCCCTATGAAAGTGCCCAAATCCCTGATTCATTATGGGCAGACTAATGATTAGTGGAATACATAAATATTAGTCTCACCGGTGCGAAAGGTCTTCATGGGACAGACCTCGTGCTCGGACACACACTCTCCATTTTCGAGCGCCATCCCCTCCTCACATGTCAGACAGTCATTGTACTCCGGGCCGCCACATGTCACACACTCGGAGTGACACTCCTCACAGTCGTTGGTGTCTTCGTCGCCATAGAAACCGTCGGGACACACTGAAACGCACTTCCCCTCTGGGAATAAACAGGGACGTTTCTGAGATTAACACCGCGCGTAACCCTCTTATCTGTGCATGTCCACAATTTTATGTACTTGTACTTCCTATTTATTTCATCGAGTTAAATGGTCCTGAGGAATGTTAATGGGTGTGCGAGGGGAATGTTTTATACAGCCCGTTGTGCTTCATCTGTTGTGTGTTGTCTGATTTGTCTGGTGGCAAAGCTTCAACCTTGTAATGCTCAGAGCGTTACAAGGTTGAAGGTTTGAATAATTGAGGAGAGTAGTTAGAGAGATGGGAGCTTTTCCATCCTCTGTATCCAATTACTCCGAGTATCTGCTGAATTTATCTTTAGAGCAGTGTAGTGCTGCAGTATTTTTAACTTCTCTTCCAGCACTTTATACATACTGTATATTACATTATTACCACTACATTTATTTGACATCTATAGTTGAACCAGGCAACTCCACTGGGGTCCCAAACCTTCAGGTCCCAAACCTTCAGGTAGGCTTTTACAAACAATCCCTGTAATAATAACTCTACTTTAGCTTTTGACATCATAAGTTTAGTCATACAACTTTCTTAAATTGCCCCCCGGCGACAAATAAAGTTTTTTGAATTGAATTGAAAATTTCTAGTTCTCTACTTTCTAGTACAGATCTTTAACTTTTAAAACGACAGTATGTCTAGACTTTACGTCGCGACCCAGTGGGGCTGTATTACCCGATAAGAAGAGGTCGGTCTCGCACCAGTAGCACTCGTGTTCGTCACAGCTCACGCAGTTGTCATCACACGGGACGCAGGTCATCTCTTCCTCCACGCTGTACGTCTTAGCTGGGCAGGTTTTGTAGCAGCCATCCTGGAAACTGATAACAAAAGCAGCACTAACTGTGATTGTACTGCTCTCTATCACACACACACACACACACACACACACACACACACACACACACAGATGAAATCCCACTTCACTTCCACAGCAAAAAGGGGTCTTTTCATTCTGCAGTGAACTGAGAGGCAGAGCAAGATCACACATGGTGACAGCGAGGCACACAGCCTTACTTGTAGAAGCCCTCAGTGCAGGACAGACAGTGCCTGGGGTTATCTGTTGAAAGCAGACAAAGAAACTCAGCTCTCCTTTTTTCCCTAGAGGGACTACTGGGAAAAGCCCTCAAACGTGGTCGGAAACACGCCGGGAGGAGGAAAGTTGGGCGTGGGTTCATTTTGGGAGAAATGCAGTATGGCTGCTGCCAGCTGACTTACACAGGACGCACTTGCTGCAGCCCTCCTCACAGGCCATGCAGTCGTCATAGTCTGGATCCTCCACCTCCCCTGAGGTTAGAAAACAGAAAGCCATTCAGAGAGTGGATACCGTGACGACCAGGAAAACAGGGAGAGAGATGGAGATGGAGATGGAGATGGAGATGGAGATGATGCTTTTTCAAGGTCGCCTGAGACACAGCGTCGCTTCTTCATTAAAAAAAACACACACAACAACTCATAGATAACTCTGTGACCTTGTTTACCTTCGCCACACTCCAGCTTCACACATGCTCCATCAGAGACGTAGTAGGAGGAGTTGCACTTGAGGCAGTGGTTTGGGCTGGTGCAGAGGCGGCAGTGGTCCGAGCACGGCTCGCAGCTTCTCTCCTTGGTGTGGTAGAAGGCCTCGGGACAGGCATCCACACACTGGCCTCTATACAGGTACCGCTCCATTCCGAACTTATCTGCAGGAGGAACCGCAAATCACGGCAGGCAGGAGTGAGATGCTGGTGTTTGTTTGACACTTCCTGGTCATGAGTACGTTTGGTTTCCCTCAGCTGTTTCCGTATTTGATTTTATTCTTTTGCAGCGGAGCAACAAAAACATTCAATTTATCAGTCAGATTATTGACGGATAAATCCTAGTTGGGCCTAAAATTGCGGTGTCAGCTTTTACGTTGTAGTTAGACGAACTGATGAAAGATATGAACAACGGAATGTAGGCAACACATAAACATACAGGGTTACGGAGGCTGATTTACTTCCCTCACCTCTGTCGCAGCTGGTGCAGCTGGCTGGTCCTGCATCCACACAGGTGGCACAGGTGTGGTCACACAGGTGACACCAGCCACCTGACTGGTACTTCCCCCTGGCACACTCGACCACACACAGGCCCTCATCCAAAGCCCTGCAGCCGACAACAACACAAAACGTTTGTCATATGACATATGAATCATTTCTATGACAATAATTTTGACATCCAAGACTATGTAAGTACACGTGAGTATGAGTATGAACTCAGGAAAGGTCGGGATGTAATCATCTCCCCCCGTGACCCTGAATCTAAAAGGTCAAGTCCAACTCACCGTGAAGAAACACAGCTGATGCAGTCGACACTTTGTGGCCCTGTGCACTTCAGACATGTTGAATCACATGCGTGGCACTTCCCATTACTGTCCTGGTATTCTCCTAATAGACACACAGCATGACTCAGACATGAAGAACACATCTGAGGCACTGACGTGGGCTTAATGTCAGAGAATGGGAGCCACATTTACACCACACAGCTCCATCCTATTTGTTTTTTAAATACAAACAGCTGACTTATCTCTGATGGATAAAATATAATATAACGTGCAAATATATACATGTATAAAATGTCAGTGTTTTTGGAAAAATGCTGATGCTTCTGAAATCTGGCTGATGGAAATAGCTGAAGTAAAAACTACACATGGCAATTTTGCACTCTTTTTGTACAGGATGAGGATAATGAGTGACTGACCATCTGTGCACACCGTGTCAACAACACACACTCCCGCCTGCAGGCTGTGACCGCTGGAGCAACTGCTGCAGTTCCACTGGCCTGGCCCCACACAGGTGAGACAGCTGGCATCACACCTGACAAGCAGAGCGCAGAAAATGAACACAGACACACACATAGTGAACACAACCCCCCCCCCCCAGAAAACACTAAACTACACCCATGCAAGCACATGACAGCAAACACCAGAACTGCACAATTGCAGAAGCCAACCACCAGAATACGGCCTGCCATCAGCAGATAAACAAACCACCCACAGCTGAACACACACCAGTGAACTCACCTCCTACATATCCTGTTCCTATCAGCGATCTCCGGGTTCGACTCTGTGGCATAGAAGCTGTTACTGCAGGAGGAGACACACCTCCACTCCTCCAGCAGGTAGCCCTCTGCACACAGGCTGCACGCCTCAGGACCTGCACCTGATGCCACATGAGCCAGAGACAGAGATGGTCTTAAATGGACAAAGGTAACAAAGCAATGCTGCAGGACATTAAGAGTCTCATCCCATGCATTTTAATGACACTTCACTAAATTGCAGTTCATGACCCCAGCGCTCTGCTCTCACCTGCGCAGGTAGCACAGGCCTCGTGACAGGGCTTGCACGTCTCTTCCTGCTTGTCGTGGTAGAATCCGACCTCGCAGCTCCGCTGGCACCTATTGCCCTGCAGACTGGAGAGGACGGGGAGAGTGTGCGGTACCACACACACACGCACACACACACACACGCACACACACGCACACACATAACCAATCATGTGACACCATACTGATGACTCATTGCCTTTAGTCTGCAGGCTCAGATTTCCAACCCACAGCACAACACCACTGAGTCAGTGAACACTGTGTTCAGGAAACTTCCAACTCCACAATATGGCGAAATTTGTCAAAAACCGCTTTGTTCTTCCCAGTGATGATACTGCAAATATGGAAATCAGTTGAGTTGTGCACACAAAGGAGAGGATGACAGAGGGTGTTTCTGAATGCAGCATTAAAAAGAACTACTGTAAGCTTTTCTAATTGTTGCGGTGCTGCAGAGGGTGTGTGCGCAGAGGGAATCGGTTAACGTCAGCGGCTGCAGAAGAAGGAGCAGCGTTTATTCGAGCTTCATTCGAGAGTGCAGGCTTCACCTTGTGTCTGGGCTGCATTCTGTGCAGATGCTGTAGGACGTACATTTCAGGCAGTTCTCACTGCACTTTCTGCACACGTTTGCATCTGTGGGGGGTGGAGGGGGTGGAGAGGGTGGGGTGGTTGGGGAGGAGACAGACGGACAGCAGAATGAATAATCAATCCTACTCACACACCCCTTTCCTGTGGTTACTGTTCATTAGCAGGCTCATATGCAGGCTGTGTCCAAACTCTCCAGCTCTTTTGTATGTCATTAATTCTTAAAGGGTCATTCAGTGATGTTTGTTTTTGTCATGTTATGCATATAATTACAAAATTAAACTACGCGACAACAATGATGTGGAAGTTAGAAAGGCTTTTTTTTTTTTTTTTGCCAGAAAGCCAACCGTGGTCGAGGTAGTAGTTATCCCCACAGAAGGCTGTGCAGCTGTTGGTCCCCTCGGTCAGGTAATATCCAGGTTGACAGGAGGTGCACTGGTCACTGCGGCTGCCAGTGCAGCTGTCACAGGCAGAGTAGCACCTCTTACAACGACGGCGGTCGCCCCAGAATCCCCTGGGACACTCCGGTACGCACTTCCTGTTGGACAGACATGGACAATTCCCACAATTTTCCGTCACCCTTGCAAACTGGTGAAATGTATCAACATGTGAACTATGCTACATTCATTTGCAGTATACTGATCCACATGCTCTGCATGCACCGCTTTTTTCGGATCGACCAGCTGTGAACATGCCGACCTTGTGCCGTTCTTGAACTTGAGAAACAAGTGTAAGCACGTGGTGCACTGCTGCGGGCCGGGCCCCTCACAACCGTCATCGCCGCATTCTGGGTCACAGGGTCCTGTCGGGGGGGAAAAACACTCGCAAAGTCATTTTATCACCAAGGCGACAACGGATCAGCTGTTTCAAATACTGATACAGAGGCATGAGAATCTGGATCCGTAACTAGTCATTTAAAATGACTGCACACAAACCTGACAATTTGTCTGACTGTGGACTGATGAATATGTGAACTCAGTGATTCTACTTTGTGACCCCTCAGATACATGCAAATTACCAGTTCTTGATTGTAAGTCTGCAGTGATCTCTTTTTGCTCAAAGTAGCTGTAACCCACACCTCCAGTCACTGTGGATGCTTGTGTTTCTGTGTCTTGTCCATACTGAGAGCATTGAATACACAACGATTTGTATGTTCACAGTCAGATTGTGTGTTTTTTTTCCTGTTTACAAACTGAATATAGAAAAGGTGATGTAGTTTCACCCTGCATACGATCAGTCTGTTACCATACATCGTTCACCGGTTTCCCAAGTTTGCATAATTTATTTGGACATCGTGTTCACAAAACAGTGGCTTTGCTAATACATGCAAATCGCTGTGATTTGTCCAGAGTCACGATTTTAACTGAGCTCATTGGTTAAAGGGGGAGGGGAAAAAAACGGAATTAGCATGCACTGTAAATCTATGGCAGTGTCTGAGCAGTATATGACTCACCACTGTATTCCTCAATGAGGTCAGTACCCATCGGCGTCTCAGCTGATCGTGCTCGCACGCGATGCAGGGGATAAGGCTGCTCTGCGGTGCCATAAATCACCAGGGACCACTCCTTCAGCGTCCCTGGGAAACAGCAGGGAACCAGAGAGAGGGAGAGTTCGGTAAGAGGTCGGTCCCACAAGGCCTGGACTGTATTCCAGCTGCAGCCTTCATGGAAGTTCAACACATGTTTCATAACACTGCGATTTTTTCACAGAGGAGGAGAAGCAGACCTAGTTCAGCGTTGTCTCTCTCCTGATATCGCGTATCCTCGATTTTCAAAGTCCATTTCCCAGCTGCCCGCTCCCCCCAGCAATGGACCGTCATCAGTTCCCAGTTCTGATATCCCTCTGTGGAGTCGTCAAAAGGCCTAAAAGATTTTTACATAATCATCATACTACTGCTGCTGCCAATGTTATTCCATCTCTCACTATCACTGCTACTGCTTAGTCTCTCCGGCAAGCAGCAACCAGTGAGAATTATTCAGATCCTTCGCATCAGGAAAAGTTGCTTGTTTACATGGAGACAGAATGGAGAAACATTATCATTCATTCGGAGACGTGTTTCCGGCCACCTGGCAAATCCGCGTTATATTCACTGCGTGTTCTCATCCAAATCTTCAGGCAAATATCTGCAGCCCATAACTATGCTCGTCTGTGGTTTGCTGCAGAGCGTGTACATTACCGTGTGGTTTTTTTATACGTAGGTCTTCACTTTTGACCAAAACAATGAGCTCAGAGACAATGGAACGCTCTGTGCAGCTGAGTCGTTAACATTCTGCGTGGGTTTTGACCACTTTCAGATTGGGCCCAGTAATTTAATTAGAAGAATATTGATTAGAGCAGCGTTAGGCCGAGCACCTGATGCACTCTTGTTCGTTTGTGGGGCACTGGTTGCATTGCCGAGTTTGCAGAAAGTCAGACATGACTACATGTAGCAGGAAGAGTGTCAAGAATCAATCTGGCCAGAAGCGTCTCCAGGCTAAAAGCTCATCTGAAACACTATATGAGCACAGCTTTGCCAAAATCCACACTTTATCCTCCTAATGTGACGAGGTGCCAGAGTGAGGAATTTTGCGCTGTGGAGTAGCTCTAAACAGAGATGACACACATAGATTACTTTAAACGCATAGACCATGTTGTGAAGGGGCTGAATACATCAGGTTGGCTGAAG
Source organism: Trinectes maculatus (assembly GCA_016785345.1). Lineage (NCBI taxonomy): Eukaryota > Metazoa > Chordata > Actinopteri > Pleuronectiformes > Achiridae > Trinectes > Trinectes maculatus. Next base: position 443,940 of record JAFBJQ010001055.1, read on the forward strand.
CATTGCTTTTAGATACCTGTTCTCCAGCAGCCGCGACACCGTGCCTGAAGGTGATGTGAGTGTAATACAAAGGTCACCACGGCGACGGTGAGTGATGGTAACGCGCACAAGGACGTGCTCCACATAAACAACGTGCTGCCCGGGTTTGGTGGAGCAGCCCGTAGTGTCATAAACAGACGTCAGCGGCGAGCCTGGATGAATAGCTCTGTCATGAGATGGAGAGAGAGAGAGAGAGACGCGGTGAGAGGCAGAGATAAGAGAGGAGGCGGAAAAACAAGAGGCGCAGGAGTCACAAGGAGAGGTGGAGTAAAAAGAACGACACCAAGAAAGTGTGAGAGAGATCCGTGTGACAAGTGAGACAGAAATAAATTGGGTGTGATAAAAGCGGAGGATTAAATGGAGCCCCCACCCCTCCTCCCCCCCTCACCCCCCACCCCCGATTCAGAGCACAGATCACATGCGGTGCACCTGCTGAGATACCTGCTCAGCTGGATGGGAGCCTCCTCCACACACTGGTGATGGGTGGGAACCTGTTTCCAGCGCTCGGCCGCCTTCACCATGCCCTCAGCATCCAGCAGGCCGAAGCCATACAGGTGGCTCACTGACACAGACACAACACACACACACGTATGGCACATTAGCTGGGGCATAAAAGGCAGTGCAGCTTTAAAAGGCTTCACACACTCCTGGGACACTGTGGGCGTTTATCACTGCTCCGCTCGCAGTATTAGTTCCATGCTCGCTGTTCTATCATCTACCTGCAAAGATCTGCTGAGAGAACATCTACCAAAATATGCTTGTCAGGCTACCTCTGCCCATCTTCTTCATCATAGGTTTTTTGAGACGATTGCGTCAGAAGGATTACGGAATTGTTGACGTTCTCAAAAACTAGTGTGAAAAAAACCAACAACAACAAACTCCTGAAGTGGAAAATTCAGCAGAGATCTGATGGGAATACCTTTGCGTCCGGCTCCATTTATGTGCCAGTCAGGAGCAGAGAGATGATGAGCTTTTGATGTTTGGACAATAATGTGCTGCACATCCCTCCAGGTTAGAGACGGGCTGGGGGAAAGGTCGTACAGCAAAACATAACACTCTCATCAAGCCATCGATAGGAAAACCTATTGATTTTAGCAGTGGAGGCACGTATGGATTTCATGTGTGAAAAGCCGCTTACTTGGCCTCTAAAGTGAGAGCGATGACGCCTGCAGCCACGGAGGAGGAGAGCGACGTCCCTGACTGAACCTGGCCACAGCTCTGCTGTGGACCCAGCGTTATCTGCCGAAGACACCGCATCTTTACGACGTCTATTAGCATTCACCTGCTGTTACACAGAGCCGCGCTTTTCTTCTTTCTTCCATGGAAAAGGCCACTGTGCACTTACACTGAGGGGTTTGACCATGATACCATGTCTACTGCAACACAACATGTCTTTTGTATGATTTTAATGATATGTATTGTAATGTATATAAAGCAATGTGGGGTTGATTTGCATTATTTACCATGTCGTACATCAACAACCAGGGCTGCTGTATTAGCAGCTTATAGGTTTCTGGCTTTTGCTACTTCCAATGTACATATTTATTAAAAAGTTATAAAATTGAGATTTAATTTGTCTAAAAAAATTTATTTATTTTAATTTAATTAAAAAAATATCATTTTTTGACCTAGTGTGGAGGGAAACTTAATTTATCTCAAATCTATTGTTGGAAAAATTATATGTTGAAAATGTTTCCACACAAATACTCGTGCAACGCAAACATTCTCATTCACATGATATCATGCTGAAACATATAGGAAGTGGAAGCATCTCGGCACATAGTGGCACATGGATATCCTGTCGTACTTATGTTCCTTATGTTTGTCTCAGCCTCTACTCACCATTTGCTTTGTCTCCCCACCAGTGTAAGCCGTCGCCAGTGTGGAGGCGCACTGCTCCAGGTGATCTGGCACGCCTCCAGGCCATGTTGTGCTACTGATAGAGACAGTGTAGATGCTGCTGCAGTAACCATCACAAGAGCAGTGGTCACCTCTTTGCCCTCCGTTCCCCGCGGCCCAGACAAAAACAGAGCCCCTCCCCTGTCGGCCCTGAGATTCATTTAGGAAGCAGACAGAGGTGAGAAACGTTATTAGCGCTGTTTGCACATGGATATGGATAAAATGATCAGCCCTTGCTGTAAATATATTATACAGCCACAGGTAGGACACAGATATAAACAACCACACACTGTCTCTCATACAAACTGTCTCTCTCTCCCTATGTCTCACTGTTTTGATGCCGTTCAGTAATGCAAGCTGCGTCAGAGGCCCAGGTCCCTCTACAGTGGCTCCATCATCTTCTGGCCCCCAGCTAGCTAAGTAAATATCAACATACTGTGGTTTGAAGCTCAGTGATTGGGCTTCTGTGATGTCTGTTATGTCTCCACCCAGCATACGGACGCCTGGGTAAGGTAAGAAGAGTAAAAGATAATGCTTCAAACCATTCTATGCAAAGCTCAGTCTTTTGGCGTGCAAGTTTCATGGCGTCACATGGACTCACCGCCGATCCGTGCATGAAAAGAGACTCCAACCGTGCACTGAGAGTTATTTGCAGCGGCAGCAACCATCCCTGCACACTGAGTCCCATGGCTTCAGAGAAAGGAGGAGAACATCAGAACATGAGGTTAGATGCATATGTATGAGGAGAAGACAGGGCTATTTCCGGGACATCAAACCAGTGAGAAGACAGAATTCAGACTGGGGATTTTGCATATCCCTACATGCATGTAAATGCTGAAACAAATGGACGGGAAAAGCATGCAACAATTTACGATTTGTATCGCGGCTGGAAAATGAAACTGCAAAACAGTTGCAGCGTGGATTGTAGGAATGTGCAGCGCTCACTCGTGATCGGCGATGTCGGAATAATTTGGAGAAGGATCTCGGTCTTGTCCAATCACATCACAGCTGGCGAGTGGATCCTGAATCAGATGGATGGTTTGTAGCAGCACATAACAAAACGCCACAGGTTATATGTCTCTGTTATATCAGGCAAATCACAAAGAGCATTATTCACCAGTCCACTTGACAGTTAAGTGGATCAGACGTTTAATGTCCATTTCAGTACTCTTAGCCCGGCGTCTCCAAACATTTGGCCCAAAAGCTCTGCCTCCACTGACTGCAATATCTGTCTCAGCTCTGCGCGCTCAGACTGAGAGCTCTGCCAAATTGCCCATGATTAATGTCTCCTTACCGAGGAGGGCGTCCCATGCCGGGGCACTTACATAATTTGGCTTCAGATCCGGATGCTCTTTCTCAATGCCGTCATCGAGGACCGAGACCACCACACCCCGCCCTGTGTAACCCCTCTTCCAGGCCGCTGCAATGTTCATACGAGCCAGGCAGCCTTTGGACTCGTCGCTGCAGTGCTGTGGAGCAAACAGTGGCACGTTCAGTGTAGCCCATGGGAGTAAGGGATAGATCAGGAGGTATTTTAGGCTCTGTCTGTCTTGGTTTATGTGTCTCTGATTCAGGCTTGAGCTTAGTGAATAAAACACAATGTCTGACTCACGATGTACCACAGGCTGTTCCACAGTGGGTCATTGAGGTGCAGCGTCTGGTTGTGGACGGGCTGAGCATGCGCGCCGTGAAGATCTTTGGCTTTCCTGTCTGACGCGACGTGGCCTGTTGTGAAGTTTCTCTTCGCTCTTCTCTGGACCACCTGCTGCTGCAGCCATTCCACCTGAAAATGAAAACACAGACCGTGTGTCCCCCGAGATTTTCACTCACCCAGGTTAAGGTTATCCAACAAAATCTTTTTTTTAACTGTTTAGATATAACCGATTCACTCGTCCCCATCTTCCTCCATGCGAGAGCCATATTATCTTGGCAAAGCCTTTGGTAATTTACCACTGCCTCTGTTGTCCCTCGTGTTTTGAAGCATATTTCCCTCTGGTATATAACATTATGTCTCCGAGCTGAAATATAGCTTATATTTGGTGTGACTATAAAGCTGACAACATTATAAATACCTATTTTATTGGACAGTTTAACAACCGTATTGCCTCTGTGCACTTTGGGTTCACCCGTGTGTATTTCTCCACACTATTTATAAAATATATAAGTATAGAAAAGTGTGTTTAGAAAAAAGTTCAGCCATAACGTTGCTGCTTATCCAACCCCAAGCCCATCACTGCTCCTGGCACCCTGGGCCACTCATGGTGCAGCACGTGTGTTGTTGCATGTGTTTTCATATTTGTTGGTTTTTGCAAGTTCACACTCTGCTTGTGCTGTGTCCTCAGGGTAATTATTATTTAAATGTGGTGTGTGAAGCTGGAGTGTGTGGTTGTGTGTGTGTGTGTGTGTGTGTGTGTGGGGGGGGGGGGGGGGGGGGGGGGCAAACACACGAACATGTGTGTGCTCACGTGTCTTTGTCTGGAGGTAGGGAGGGGACATGCAGCTGATTAATAATGCAACAGAGTCTTCCAAACCTCATATCCTGTTACTATACCTTGGCCTCAGGGTAATTATTATTTAAATGTGGTGTGTGAAGCTGGAGTGTGTGGTTGTGTGTGTGTGTGTGTGTGGGTGGGGGGGGGGCAAACACACGAACATGTGTGTGCTCACGTGTCTTTGTCTGGAGGTAGGGAGGGGACATGCAGCTGATTAATAATGCAACAGAGTCTTCCAAACCTCATATCCTGTTACTATACCTTGGTCTCCTTGGCAACGCTAACAGTCACCTCTTTGTTGGACACGGTGGACCGCTTCGCTGTCTGGCGGTGGCGAAAACTGTAATAACTCTTCAGGTCGCCAATCTGGTGAAACAGAAACATCAAATCCTCTAAATTAATTTGTTGACAGGGGAAGAGGTGCCGCTCATCCCCTCTGTCACTGTGCTAAATAGCTGCTGAATAATGAAACTGCCTTCGGAGCCTCTCATTAAAGTGGCTACCTTACACCTGTGATAGTTTTTCAGGCAGTGGCAACATGAGCCGCGATGTTGCTCATGTGTGTGTGAGTGTGTTGTGTGCACCTGTGTGTGTATTGGTGTCTATAATGCCCATATACAAGATGGTGGCAGATTTTCTATTTAGCCGACATAGACAGGAGAAGCCCTGACTGTATGTTTATTAAAGAGGGAAAAAAAGTTGCGGGCCAATTTCTGTGACTGTTCTGCTCTTAATTTATTCCCTGATGGCCTGTTGTGAAATTTGCTCTTTGATTTCAGAACTCAGCTTTATAAAGCGGAGAACTTTTTTTTTTTCTTTCTATTTCAAAGTGTCTCTCTGGCTCACGTCACCCATAGTGACACATAGACCCAGACCTGCAGCTTTCATTACAGCACCAATCCCGGGGGAGTACGTGCGTTGAATTTTATGAGCCCGGGCTCTATAACTTGCTCCATTTTATTTATCTGCTTTATTATTTATTGATTTGGTTTTTATTTGGTCATTTTGTGGGTGTGGGTGTATTGCTCTGATTGATTTCCGTTTTTATTTCTGTCGCGTACAGGAGCGCAGGCCGATGCTTTGTATCCTTAATTGAAATGGTGATGAAGCACTAGATGTTGGTTCTTTGGGGTTTAACAGTTTGGATAATTAATATTATATTGTTGCGGGCAGGGAACTGAAGGGAAGGTTAAGAGAGGAGAGAGCAAAGTGGCATTTCTGGCAGCTTCACAGGCTTTTAATGTCGATGAGCAGCTGCTGACTTCTGACATTAACATTTCTCCGGGACACCATTAAAGTAAAAACCCCAACATTGTTAGAAAAAACATTACAAAACATATCGTCTGTAAGATAATGTGACCACACTTTACAATTTAAAATCCCTGTGCCCGTTCAATAATTGAACTATAACGCCTGTTGAATGATAATCATGTATTGAATATATAACTGAATGAGAGGCAAGTAATTTGAAAACTAAAATCTACAGACTGTTCTAGTTTCTGTATACGATCAAATTATTACTGTTAATCATTTGTAATGAAACTGTGGAGGATGTTAAAGATTTGTGACACTATTCTGTATTTTATCCACACGGTTTCTTGTCTCACTGTGGCTCTTGTCTCTCAGTTGGCTATGTAAGGTAAAGGCCCACATAGTGAGTCTACACATAACAGTGACCGACTGAAAATTTAAGAGCTTTGTCAACAGTAGAGATCAATAATGCAAATGTGCAGTGTGTGGTGCCTGTTTGTGCTGGATCACACGTACCTGACCCATATTAACGAATCCATGTTTCTCTGCTATTCTGTTCACAGAGTCGAGGTCGCCTCTTATTCTTATCGCCCAGTCGTTGGTGTAAACCGCTGCGTGGCAAACCTGGAGGAGAGCTGCAAACCACAGCACCATTGAACGCACCATGACTGCAAGGCTGAAGACGCTTCCTCCAGTTAGAGACTGTGTTCAGATCATTCACCTGCGTCCACCGCTGTTCAGATTGTTACTCATAGTGCTCGCTGAGGACTGGTTGGGTTGAGTCCTCTGTTGCGGGGATGTTCTGCACAAGCAGATGGATCTCTGCTGGCTGAAGTTAAGATGTGACTCTCCTCCACTGGGAGCAGGCACCTATCAAGTTACTGCTTCAACATGGGGGACAGGGATCAACTAGTCAGGGATCAACTCTATGACGCGTTCTCCAGTAGCTGTGAGTTGCAGCTCAAAACAAAATGTTCTTATTAACGATGTATTGAATACAGACTGTACAGATAATATGTGATAACATGTGTTTTCTAACTGAGGTCATCAGGACGGTAAATCCACTCATGGACAATGGTGGTGGTGATGGTTGATGACATGGTGAGAACTGATGAAGGATGAAGATTAATCTGAAGGACGGGCAGGGAGGTGGAGGACACATGTATCATCAGCATGGACGAACTGAAGCAGGAAGACGAGTGCATATTTAAAGAAAGCAGCTAGATGATGGGCTGACAGTGAAAGTGTTTTGTTGTGCTATTGGATGGATGAGACCAGCTGATGAACAGCTGTTAGCTAAATTGACACCCATGGGCAGTGACATCATAAAGAGGGTGCGCATGCGTTAGAACATTAGAAAGATGACAGACAGGATGACTTGCTGTTCCCAATGACCCACACACACACACACATGCTCAACATTCATAATTTTACATTTTCATGTAGTACTATTGAATGTACTGTTGGCAATGAATGCACATGTAATGGCAGTGTATATATAAAGGATGTCATAAAAATACTGGGCGGTAAAATATTTCATTTGAAGGATTATTTTTATATTTCTTAATTAGTATTATTTATTTGGCACTTCTTTATTTTGCATTATTTCCACTTGGCGCCACAGCAGTCAGAGTATTGTGAAGCGATATCGCTGCATATAGAAAGGTTCTGTTTAAACTAGGTCAGTCCAAAGCAATCACACAAAAAACCTTCAGGGTGAATAAAAAGACCATCAAGATATGAATTCTGCGTGTTACACAAATGGGAAAGTCCAGAAACTTGAGTGGTGACAAATTGCAGTTAGTGAAGTAAAAAATCCCTGACAGCATACTGTGTACAGCACAGGTTAACATGCGGAGGAAAATAATGTGAAAGTCACTCCCTATTGGCGGAAAAGCACAGAACATGAGTGTAAGATGATTGTTCATTCATCACATTTGTTGTGTAGATTTTGTAAGAGGACACTGAGGCTGAGTGGTCTTTGAGGGAATTAATCAAACTTGAGCTAAGAGTGAGTGGGCATAAAAATTGCATTTCAAGAAGTGTGTGTTTGTGTTGCCTGTGCACTGTTTAATTGGGTAATGCAACTTGTTTTACATACAGTTATTAGCTTCGGGAACAAGTGGGGGGAGATGCAGAGCTCTATTCATCTTCTTATATTGTATCATAGTACCGAGGAAGCCGAACCTAACTGAACATCGAGTGCTAATGGGAATCAAATGAGGATTACCAGAATCTGTGATGCAACATGTCCTACTATACTGCTCATTATTAGCTGTATTACAAGTACTGTACATTGTCATCTTCAAAGGAAACCTATTGACGCGTTATACTGATCTTTAGGGACATTAATTTCACGTAATGCTACATTATTAGTCATATAATAATGGCCCTAGAGACCCACTATATGTGGTAGATAGATAAGGTCTATACTGCGATGTATAGTGCATGTTCTTGGAGGATAAGGGACTAATTAAGAGGTATTACAGGCCTCAGCCTCTTATTGCTGATTTAATGCTGGGGGAAATAAAAGTCAGCACAACAACTGATCAACTCTGATAAGGCAGCAGCTGGTCTTTTCTCTCAGTATTATTAGACTTCAGCTCCTGGAAACTGCTTAGGTTTCAGAGCTTACCATAAGTATTTCCCTGTAAATTAATGTGGGCAACAAAGAAATAAAGTGATTTTACTTTTTCCCAGAAGAATATTTCTCTAGTTTGTGAAAACACATTTTTCTACATTTTCTTGCTGAGACTTATGTGAGAAGTCTAGTTTGTGAATGGGTTTTAGATTATATATATTGTACAGTATATTATAATACATTCTGAATCTGCTTATAAGAATCTTTAAATCGGAATGATAAATGTGAAGTGCCTGTCAGTCTCTTCCTGGTCCAGCCTCCACAACTCAGACACACCCTTCCTCTCTGCCACACCTGATCTTAATGACTGCTCGCCCTTCCTTCCACACAGAAAGAATTGCTATGTTTCTGCCAATGTAAGTATTATTTGTTCATTGGATTGAACTGCATGGCTGAATATTTCTATCCTAGATTATCTGAAGATTATTGTTTGGTGGCTTGTATGCTTGGTTGAGATTGAGAGAAAGTGTATATATGTATGTGTTTGCAATTGTATGTGTGCCATGCCTGGCTTTATTGAGCTGCATGTTATGTATTCCTGATATGTTTGGCCTGCATTATTACTGAAATGTATGTATGTCTAAACGCTATTGTTTGAGATTGAGATTGAAATTAGATCGCTTTGTTTTTTGATGATTTCGTAAACAATTTTTTCACGTTATGGTTTAGAGAGAGCAGCAACAAACTCTGAATATTTGGCAATAAATGGTCAACTGTGATTTTGTGGACTCGCCATTCTACTAGCATCTGTCCACACCAGCTAACCTCCCAATACTTTACATGCAGCCTGAGGACTTGGAACAAAATCCATCCTTCTTCTGGGACGCCAACCTGTCTGGATATTTAAGCATTTAAAGTCATGTTCGAGCATAAATCGAGAAATGACAAGAAAAGCAGGTCATGATGCAATAAGTGCTCACAGTCGTTATCATCCAATCCTCAGCAGAGCAGAAAACAAACTGGCTGAGAGAAACAACAGAAGAGCACCTCTCGGCAAAGCGGTCGCAGGACTTTGAAGTGATCTGATGTGTCTTCAGAGCGACTGACTTTGATGTTCAGATCGCTCCTCTCAGACAGAGACACCGTCCCCTGAAAATGACTGTCAAACGTGTTCCTGAGCCCCGCAGGCAGCACAGGCGTGAACTTTTATTTATTCTTAGTTCAATATGGCTTTTGTTCGTCTAACAGACAATGTTCTGCTTCTGGGATTTTACTGCATATCATGTCATGGTTAATTCCATACACTGAAGCTCTCATTCATAGTGTGGAATTGGCAGCTATGCTTGTGAACTGTAAGAACTTGTATGACCTTGTTGATTGTAAGAGGTGACAAACGGGAAGTAATGTGATTAGTCATTCTATTATATAATATGATGTGATCTGGTGGTAATGCACCTAGAGGTTGTTTGCCAACCACCATAAAACGACAAAAAGAACATCGTGTATGACAGTACTTTTGTGTATGGGCATTGACCACTGAATACTACTGTTGCTTAAGAAAATGCACTGGTAAATAGAAATAAAACCGACGGGTGTGGAAGTAAACAGTGGAGTCTTTGGTCTGATTCCGGTGCAGATATCTGGTGTGGTGGAGCTCGTTAACCCTGACCCCTGCCCCCATCCTCCATCCTCAGCTGCCAGACACCCCTGAACAACCAGTGTGTGTTGAGACCAGCCAATATGTATAGTTTTAGAATTTGCAATTGTTAGGGATTTTTTTTTAAAAAAAAGGGGGGGTGGATTACCTGGGTGAAGGAGAAAGATCAGCTCCATTGATGAGCCTGGAAGCAGCCATGGGTGACTGTCAGCTGTGTTTATGGGGAAATTATGGAAGAAAATGTCAAAGCTGTGAAGCATCTTATCCTTTGTTTTGGTCTCTCACAGCCACAACAACATTATAAATAATACAGGGAACTTAAACAGCAGGATCATGTGTATTTGATGTGGAACCGCAATCGACTCGCAGATGCTGCTGCATTGTGTTGCAGCAAAAGTTAGGTCCAGTTTAACTGTTTGGTTGGACAAATGCTTTTTTTTTTTTTTGCTGTGCCCTCTGCAACAGCACTTTTGCTGAGTCAGGAGTGGCTGCATTCAGATAAAAGATGAGGGAGTTATTATTATTATTATTATTATTATTATTATTTATCCAGAACTACATTTCCAAGAATTAAGTAGCTCAAGACCCAATTCCAGGTTGGAGAAATCTTACTGATTGTGAGCCACCTCCTAAATTGAGATTGAAAAATGAAAAGAGGAAAAAAAAAAGGGCCTTGGTAGAAACAGTAATAAACAGACACACAAATGACCTCTGAATAGATTTGAAGGAGAATGAAAGAGAAGTATGTTTCAACCTTTACTGAGGCCATCTGGGGGATTAGAGGTGGGTGGCTCGCATACCCTAAATAATACATATGAGGAATGAGCCCACACAGCCCAAAGCTTGTGTTGATGTTCCTCCAAGCTCCAATTATGTACATTTGGGGAGTTCTTCTGATTTTTCTGAGCCTCCTCCAGCATGATGTCTGTCTGGGCCCCTGGTGCAACCCATCCCACTCCTTGCTGTCCCTGCCCACTCTGAAGTTTCCTGTGAAGGCAGAAATGATGTCCAAATCGAATTAAAAACCAGTGCAGCTTATTACAAAAGGAAAAAAAAAAATCAACTTTCTACTCGTCCTATTGCTTGTACACGGGCCCCTCCTCACCTCAGCTGGAGTCTCAGGACCACAGAGCTGCTGTGATCCCCTCAGCCCAGCCACAATGTATTTACATTTCATTGCCCCGTTTTTGCATCAGTGACAGCGGCGGCATGGGAGAATTTAGCTCATATTTTATTAAACCAATCTGCTGCTATCGCAGTTGACTCAGAAACTTGGCGGGTCGTCTCGAAATGGGTGCGTTTTAATTTATTATTTACAATTTCCCACTGACACATGCGCGCACTCGCGCGCGCACACACACAAAACCAACATAAAGTGACTTCGTAAGTGGCTGGAGCACCACATGCCATCAGTACTGCTTCCGTGTGCCTTGGCACTGGCACCTCACATCTCTGGAGCTCAACTGGAGGAATAAACAATATTGTTCCAAAAGATATACGTCCTTTAATTCATCATCCATCCATGTAACCGGGACGCTGCGATATCCCTGCGATCTAAAGAGCCATCCAGAGTGTGCACGTCTCTCTCTCTTTTTTATCTCGCTCTGTTTTTCTGTGTGTGTTTGTGAGTGTGCTTGCACGTGATTGTGGGCGTATTTTTAATTTGAATCCCCTGGTCCACATTCGATCCAATTTTTTTTCCCCTCGTCTTTTATTCTGTCGCTAACGAGGCTGTCGTCTCAGATCAAAGAAAAGCCAATTCTTTCAAGCATCATTGCAACTTTGGCGCTTGCTTATCGGCATCATTATCGAGTCGTTGAGAAAATCGCGGTTTCTGTTGCACCGTTTATTGCGTTAGCCTTCAAATCATAATATTTCGCTGCCGGACTGGCGAACAGGTTATGTCTGCAGCACCTCTGACTTCTGAGTCTGATTGACTGTGAAATGACCTCTTTAGATGTAATGTGCCAAAGTGAAGCATAATATTGCTATAGCAGCCTAAGCTCAATGACTCATGCAGTATTAGCGCTGCTGCTCTCAGCGAGCAGGGCCACTTGTAGTTGTTTTCATATGCCCATTATAAATGCTTGTTGATGCCTCGAGACATGGTTACCTCCCCCACCCCCCCTTCATTTTCAGCCGCGCGGCGACTCGTGTTGCGCTGAATTGCGTGAGCCGACTTTGACCCTTGATGTTTCTTTGAAGAGGCCTCAAACTAAACTCGTACGCTCGTCTCCTCCTGGAAGCCACGGTGTTTCTCCGGAGCTCCTTAATGACCGGTCTGGACCAGAGACCATTTACACCATGTGTCAGTGTGACACAGCAGCAGGCCCGCTTGGCTCTCCACCTTAAAGCCTTTCTCTCTATTGTCTGTGCCAGCACTCTTTCTTGAATAGCGCTGCAGCATTGCTGACAGAATAGTTACCTACCTCACCTCAGAATCCTTACACACATACACACACACATACACATACACACACAGTCACACTCTCTTCCTTTCTCTTTATGGATTCAGAGCCAGTCTTCTCTGGCTCCTTTGTTCCCCACTCCAGGCTGGGCTCAGATCCTCTCTGCTCTCTGTAAGCCCGCTCCGCTCTGTCATCAGGATTACAGGCTGTGCTGTAGCAGATTAATGACTGACAACTCTACACTCCTCTCAGCACTGCGCGGCACACACAGGGCTACTAGGATGGAGCGTGTGCCTGGTTGTGTGTGTGTGTGTGTGCGTGTGTGTGTGCGTGAGAGAGAGAGAGGAACAACTGCGGGGGAGATAATGCATTATGTTGTTCTGACAACAATATGTTAGCTGTGCGATTGTGTGTGCGTGAAGTGGATTTGTGTGGCTGCGAGGTGGTGAGTGCGCGTGAGCAACGACGGGGTTTGTGTGGTGGTGTGACTGCGTTGCTTGCTTTGAAGTGGCAGTACGTGCAGCAGAGGCTTTGCAACTTCTCCACCTCAGTGCAGCGCAGCGGGGCCCCGGAGTTAAGTCAGTGATCGCAGGGCCCCATGTGGAACGAGCTAAGGTTGACGTGTTTGTGTTTGTCTGCTTATGTGCACACGTGCATGGTTGTGTACTCGTGGCTTGAGAGCCGAGCGAGGGGGGAAAAAAAGTGGCTGTAACAAGTCCAGGACATCCGGGGATGTGGAGTCCAGCCTGCCTGACGCAGAGGCCTGAAATATCCCGTCCCTCCGTTCACACTTCCCAGCAAAAACGAAATAGTTTCCATCTGCTTTGTTCGAGGCTAAGCAGAGGCTGGCTGTAGTTGCATAGACGCTGACTAGAAGCCAAACAAACTGTGAGCTAGCGCTTTCCAAAGTTTGCAATAAATTAGGCTGCAATCTCATGCCACCTCCGAGCCTCACTGAAACTGCGTACGTGTGTCATGAATTACTCAGTAGTAATATTGGGGGCTTCTCCGAGCCGTCGAACAGCTGAGGCTTAATTTCCTGAGACTTGACCTGAGAGTGTCCAGGAAAGGTGGCTGTCTGAGCTTCTATTACATGCTCTCAGTTGTGATGTTTATTTATTTATTTATTGAGGTTTCTTATGGCAGCTAACTTCTAATGGTGAGTGATGCAAATACTAAAAAAGAAAGTAACTAAATACACTCAGGTATTTAAATAATTTATATTTCGTACTAGATATTATATTATATTATATTATATTATATTATATTATATTATATTATATTATATTATATTATATTATATCACAGAACATTATTTGTTTTCAGATCAGTTTATAAGTTGTTAGCATTCCCAAACCCTTTGTACATAAAGTCATTAAAAGAAGGCTAGATTTTGTAATGCGTACGAATGGACTGTTCTGCCGCTGATAAAGGCTTAGAAGATGTTAACTCCACAATGATGACACACACAAGCCAGCTGTGGTAAAATACTTTTATAGAGCAGTAATCCATATCTGAAATATAGCATCCAAGCAGCTCTGATAAGTACAGAACTCAATTCACCCATTTTCTCATTTCATATTTTCTTTGTAGGTAAATGTATCAGTTCATTTGTTTATGTGTATGTTCATGTATGTGCCGTATGTAAATGTGTGTAACAGGGTTCCATTAATTACAGTATAATAAAATCTTTAAATACATTTGATAATAATTTTTTTTTAAATGTCTCGGGATATAAAAGCTGGTGTTCTGACCCATTCATGAAGTCCATTAATGAAGATAAACACTCCCTCTGTGTCCTTTTCTTGTCTATAAACTTAATTGTCTTTAACTTAATTTCATCCTTTATAAATATGCTCTATCCTCTTTATGGTATTGCCTGTTGTACCGTGCCCCTTGCCCTGTTCCATCTGCTATATATTCTCTTTATATCTCCTAATTGCTTCCTAACGGTGATTCATATCGTCGATTGAACTTTTGCGTTTGTTTGACTTCAGCACTTTTACTTCCCTGCACCAGTATCAAACCTGTAAGTGCTGAAGAGGCATATAAAGAGCAGGAACAACATGTGCGCTCCAGTCACACCATTTTTATCAACTCCAACAGCAACAGCTAAACTCGTCACCGCTGTAGTTTGTCTTCTTCCCCCAACAGGTGCATGTTTAAATTTATATTCTTCAGTTCATTTCACATTTGTCTTTTAAACAAGCCACCACAGTTCGTTATCTGTTGTTTTTAAAGACCCTTACGCGGTGCATTATAATAATATCAAAATTTCTGTTGCTGCTTCCTCCAGCACTCAGAGGAACCAGAAGCATTTCTTCCGGTTCTTTTTGGTGGTGGCAGGTGGTCGCACTGGTTGGGGGGAGTCTTGTTGGTGGGAGTCTTGTTCGTGGGGTGTCGTGGGCTGGGGAGTGGAGGGCTGCGGTGAGCCCTCCGGAGGGTCGCCCACATTCCACGTGCGTACGACCTGCCCTTCCTGCAGGCGAAAGTCATGCTCCACACTGGATAAAGACAGAAAGAGAGAACACACTGCAGTCAAGCTGGTAATCTTATTGTGTTTGTCTGCAATAAATCAGTTTGGGTTATTTTTCTAACATCTTGGAGGAGACAAGTTGCAAACGTCATCGGTTTTAAGCGCGATATGATAAGCTTATTAGCAAAAAGTTCAAATTTTTTTAGCTCTGCTTTTAGTCCCCACCAGCTCCAGAGGAAATTATATGTCCCTGTAGCTGCCAAATACTGAGCAAGTGACTAAAACAGTACAAGAGACACTGTGACATTATAGTCTGGACAAGTAAACAATAAGCTGAAAGTCATTATAAAGCTCTGTGAATCTTGGGAGACAAATTCAGATTATTCTCTTTAAATATATTTATTATAGTCACTAAAACATTGCAGAAATATTGATGAATTGCACGACTATGCACAGTGCAAAAATACAAAGGAGAGCTCGTGAAGACTCCAGCGTGTGCCACTTCCTAGTAGACAATAGCGAAGCTGTTGACAAAGTGAATTAAGTGCAAAAACGCTGACTATCACAGAAATTCCTCAGCACCAGGAGGGATCCCAGGACTGCAGCTGACACGCTCACAAAACGGAAAGTCAGCAAGGTGCATCGCCCGTCACATGACAATATAGCTGAGGGGCTTCGCCGCTGAAATGAGATGTGAACTCTGATGCACCTCTGCAGTAGCTATAGGTAAAGGCAAGCAATAATAAACAGATGCATCTGCAAAAAAAGGAATAAGGACAATATTTGCCTGCTGATTTACTTTTGTCAGCAGGTGCATGTTGGGTAAGCTCCTCAAACCTCTACAGCAGCAAATCTCTTCTTATTGCTTCAGTAAGAATCTAATAATATACACAGTCTGTTTTATTGCAGAACAAATACTTTTGTTATTTTAAGAATGCTTTGCAGAAAATACTTTATTGCGTTTGCTCTATGGGTACTTAAACACAAATCTATAGGTATATTTATTAATGTTGGATTCCATTAATGTAAATGTACATTGATGTAAAGAAAAAAGTAAAGCATCTCACATATTGTCATGTAAAAGTATAACTCTTTAAGCTAACGCTTTAGCTAAAGCTAAAGCTAAAATGAAATGTGACCTTTGTCCTGCAGAAGCTATGGGGAATGGTTAGAAACAGTCAGTGTTACAATATTTGCATTTTAAACTTCTTTTGTCAGCAGTTCCCCTCATTTCTTTTTCCATTCATTTTACTTTTCTGCTATTTGTGCTTATTATGCAGTGGCCTAGTTAGCCGGTGTTTCTCATCACAGCACAGATGCAGGAAATAAAGAGGACTCCCTCGGTTGAGGATGTGAAGAGAGAAGTGATGCAGAGGAAACAAGAAGGGCTAAGCTCAGCAGCAGCAGCAGCAGCAGCAGCAGCAGCAGCAGCAGCACAGAGGCTGGAGTTTTCAGGCAAGAACAATATGGACTCTCACATTCATATCCATCTGACTTCCTAACTCCCACTCCCTCAGTCACTCAACCACTTCACTCTGAATGCCCACTGGTATTATAATGCACAACCCCCCCCTCCAAAAAAAACCCCTAACAAAAAAAAAAAAACAAAACAAAATGCACAAATGAAACATCAAACTCCAGACAGGAGCAGAGAACAGTCAAAGGGTGCGGACAGAGTAAACAGAGAAAAAAAGTGAGTGGGTACAAAGAGCGGTGGAGAGGATTTCTTCTCTCTGCCGATTATACAGCAGGTAGGAAGAAAGCCACTTCAACTAAACCTCTTTGTGGCAGCTGGGGCTGTTTCGCAGCTTGAAACAAACCTCCTGAGCCGCATAACATGAGCCGCTAGTCAGTATGAAAAGTAATTTGACAGAGTCTGACTCTGTCTTTCTACTGGCCAAACATGGGGAGAGTAAATAAACTGCTCCATTCCCCTGTTTCCACCGTACAGCTGAGCTCCCTATAGGGCTCCCCAGCGAGTCTCGCCTTGTGTCTGCTGTGTTCCCTGTTTGTGAAAATGTATGGCTCTGGTCGACAGCCCTGCGTGATCAAGGCACACTGGCGCTGTAGGGAGTTGTCCATTCTCGACCTTAATTATCTGCACACTGAGCCCACAAACTGTGGCAGCCCAGAAGCTGTGAACCTAACACAGTTTTCCCCACTGCTCCTCTTCTGTCCTCTTGTCCTTTTTTCTTTTTTTTGCCTATTTGGTCATAGGCCACGCCCCAAATCAGGCCCTCCCTTTGGGCAAATTAGGGTGTGTGGAGCATTATAGCTGTGCAGCAATGTGAAGATTTCAATATTGAGTTATGTACGTTAATGCTAAAGTGTTTTAATGCTAGTTATACAGTGACTGCTGTGCTTGCATAAGGTTCTGTGACAAACAAAATCACATGCAGTCTTCTGCAGTCTAAAAGATGAACGCATGTGAATAGCAAAATTCCAAGGTGCACCAGAGTTTATTTCGATCGCTGACTCATCGAAAAAATACACCGCACAGCATCCGCTCTTTTAAACCGCAAATATTTTGAACAAGCCATAAAAATCATATCCCAAAATATTCACATGAATGAATAACCCCTCTTAAAGAGGAACCAAGAAACGGACACAGGGGCCTGTTTTCATTTAGCCATTACAATGATTGTATTGTTATGAGCTCAAGCTAAGGAACTGAGACATACAGAGATAATAGACGTAATACAAAGAACGGGGCAAAAGACAAGTCTACACATGATTAACTCTGGTTTGCTGTTATAACCACTTGGTGTTGGATGTGTAAATCTATAAAACTGAAAATGACACTTCAAGACCAAACGTGGCTGAAAAAAGCAAGTTACAGTGTAATAAAATCACTGGAGCTTAGTGTGATCAAATCAACGCAACCTACAGGAGGATGACATAAAAACGTATAATGTCCACATCACACGGATCGAGAATGGATTTCTTAGTGAATTCCGACACACCTTGCGTGAAGCAGTTAAGTTAAGTTTGTAAATGAAAAATATTTGCACAGACTTTCAATGGGGCAGAAAGAGTAAATATACATTCAGAAACGATACAGCCATGTGAATTGTGTTCATGTAAAAGCATAATCTTTGCTCATGCGCATCTAACTGTGTGATCCCAATAAGTCTTGGCGGTTGAGTTTCAGTGGTACAAGCAAAGTGACTGCAAAGTCAACAACATATCAGTCAGAAAAGTTAATATTTCCTCATGTAAAACGAGTGCACTTGTCAGCACACTATCTGTACCCACTGCGTGACCTTACTTTGCACACATTATTCCATCCCCAGAGATTTACTGTGGATCTCTTTTTTAATCATTTAGTTTGGCACACAGTGACCTTACCCAAAAGCACCAGCGGAGAACATCTCTAGACTGGGTTGACTCATCTATTTGTGCCACATGCCTGGAATTAAAGATCATTTACAACTGCCTTTTGAAACAGTTGGAGAAAATGAACTGTCATATTCTAAATGTTACTAACAATAGTCGTATAAATTCTCCTATATTTGTAGTACTGTAGTTTTAACTGCAGTCAGATGAAGTCGCACACAATAGTGTGCTGGTGAGCAGTCTACTCACCTTCTGTTTCACAAATGAGGACCTGCAGTCAGATTGGATAAAAATTCGAAATAAAAATAACCACCGAGGTTCAGCAGGTTGTCATCTAATTTTTTTTTACCCTTCCATCTAGAAAACATTCATACCACGATTTCTCCTCTGTGCTTTTGGCAGTGTGGCAAACGAGAGACAGAAATCTAGCACAGCAACGACAATCAACTAGAAATATCCTTGTAATCGTCCCTCCTATAGGCTGAACATCCTTCAAGAAAAGGAGCACATTTCGTTTCAGCAGGCGTCGCCCAGGCAGTCAATCTCTGTACATAGCCGCGTTCATCTGTGATGAGGTACCACACCTACAATCGCTTGCATATGCCCACACACAATGCAAAAGATGAATGCGAATGCTTGAACACATATGCATAGACACTTCCCCGTCTCACATGCCTCGAGTTTACAGTCTGGATGAAATCTAGTCACAAACCTACAATATGCTGCAGGCTTTACTAACAAGATCGAGGCTGCAGGCTACAACCGGTTGAAATTGATGTCACGAACAAGCCAGCAAGGGTACTTCAGTTTATATAATAGGTAGGAGGCTGAATGGACAACAAAAACAGACACTGACACTATAAATACGGCTTAAACCTCAGGGACACATTGTCTAATGATTTGTGCTGTCCATGGCAGAGTTTGACTATGAGATACAATTCATGATAATCATAGGATGCTAAAAGCCTAAATGCACGTCATCAGCAATCAGATCACATTATGCCATAACACACCTTGGCACAAGACAACAATATACTACTATATTGAAACTGTGTGCAAGGATACAAAGACATTTTTAAAGGTCAGTACATTTGGCTTCACAAATAAGTGCTAAAGCTCTTGGCAGCGACTCAGAATAAACAAGGAGAAACCTGTTGTGGATGATTTTAACCTTGTGCAGCCCTAATATTACAACCTCTCACTCAATCCCTGTCTTCTGTTTTGCATATTTTTCCCCCCATTCTTAGATGAAAATGCCCAATATTTAAAATTTTAAAGCAATTACGCTCATTGTTTTATTTTTAAACATGACCTTATTGGCAACCTCTGGCACCTTCACTGTGCTTTGTATTCAAAATCCAACAGCACAGTCATTCCCAGTGACAGAGAGAGCAGACTCTAACCTTGTTTGTCTTTCTCTCCATGTGGATGAATAAATAACGCAAAAGGCTCTTTACTAAACAGACCCGGGGTGGTTTGAGATCAGAGAAAATCCTCTGCATCAAAAGCATGTGAACAGAGAGCAATGGCGGTTAAGATTGATGACCGAGGACGCATCAGCCAGGGATAAGGAAATAAAAGTAGATGCAGGGTAGGAGCATAAAATCCCATCACGGTTAGCCCTTACCAGCTTAGGATCTGACCAGCAATTGTGGTCTGTCTCTCTGTGCTTTGTTTACTCTGTCGAGTTCATTGTACCATGGGAAGACGCTGTACAAAATGTAGAAATGAGACAAACCTACATACACTGAACCAGCAGCCAAGTGCAAGGCTGGCAATTCTGAGCATCCAGGATCTGCTCTGTGGGGGAAAAAAAAAAAGCTATTTGCTGCGAATTCACTCTCATTACTGGCTTTCTTTTGGAGTTCACTGTGTGTGCATGCTGCTCATCAAATAGCTGCCTCTGTCGGGAGCTGCTTTCGGGAACCAGATTAGTAAATGTTCCATAATAGAGGAAATAGCAGGAAACATGGACCCGTGACAACATAAATATGTCACTTATGGCTGAAGTGCGAGTGGGCAGTGAGTTTAGGAACTTACTGTGTTAGCAATGTATTGCTTATGTGCACAAGTAGCAGCTATGGAGCAACATTATTATTCATTTGAAGGCAAATGTGAGTAAACAGTCACTGTCTTCTCAAATATTCTCCACTATGTTCACCAGCTCAGATGTCTAGATGGTTCCCATCTAAAACAATCAGTTGTTGTACCTGGATTCATAGTGGGTGAAAACAGTGAGCTTTAATAGTCTGTAAAGCTCTGCAGAGCTGAGTGGAACACCAGCCTGGTTATAGTTCAGTAGATTCATCACCCAGTTGCACACAGTCTTTTGATCGACTGATAATATAACAATATTGATTATGGCAGCTATAAATAAAAGAGTTGCTAAAAAAACAAGTGAAGCACACAGTTCTCCTCCTGATTCCAGAGAGGTGAGTAAAATCAGTAACAAAAAGTGCGGGCCTGTGTTGACATTAGCTGAGCATTGGTATGAAGGAAATTGGACCTGAATTTACTGTTCGGCTTCCTGGGGGTGTTGTGGGCCAAATTTAGTGCAACATATGTGATGAGGAGTTTCAAGCCAGGATTTCTCCTCAGTAGTCAGGATATTTATCCAATGCTCAGCACGGGGAAGACACAAAAATACTGGAGAGTTTTTCCGTTATTGGGAAAGTTTTGTGAGCTATAACTCGTTTACTGACACGTTATCCTGATGAATGACCTGCACAGTGCCTCAGCTAAGGTTAATTAAAAGGCAAGAGGTGATGGCTGCCTGCATATAGTACCTGTTTGTCCTCAGCACTGCTGAGGTATTGAGTGATAGCTGCTGGAGCGGAAGGCCCTGATGGATGAGTGGCTATTGAGTTCTGAGAGAGAGAGAGAGAGAGAGAAGGAGGGCGAGAGAGAGAGAGGTGTGACAGCAGAGTGGCAGTTTGCCATTTGATATAAAAAAAAAACTCTCGGTTTGGATCCATCCATCTTTATCTTCGTCATACCCATTCATAAATGCACACACATTGAGGCTGTCTTCATAGATTCCTCTGTGCGAGGGCCGTGCTTTGATTTGCCTCTCAGGCATTTGGTGGTAGGACAGATAACAACAGTCTCAATGGGTAATGAAGATTAAAGGCTAAGGTGAGCTGTGGAGCGTCCACTGTGCATAGATGCAGAAAATAGGGAGACGATTAACCTCACTGTTTATCTGTTCTGTCTGCTTTTTTCTCCTTTGCTATATGTCATTCATTTCTTATTTCTTATATTTCTTACACACACACACACACACACATAGGGACAATGCACATTAATGGACATAAGCATCAAAAGATACCTACGCATCCGCAGTCCCTGATTTAAAAACAAATAAAACAATACAACACAACACACTACACACTACCCACAATAAGATCATACACAGACAAGATAAAGCAGTACGGTAAAAGATGATGTGTAAGAAAACTCTCTAATTGTCTTGTAATTTAATCATATAAATGAACTTTGATTGGTCTTCTCTGATGTCAGTGTAAATGTGTTTACTTTAAAATGTCTCTGTCTGACTTTCCCCTTTTCCTGTGTTATCAATTTTAGCACGCAAAGACAGTCTGAAGATGCAGGCTAGGCACTACCGAACTTTCAATAACCTGTACAAGAAGCCTAATGCAAGACCCAACTTCAATGATGTCGCTCAAATTTTGGACCTCGAGTTTCGAAAAAAGGACTTAAAATCTGTTTGAGATTTTACAAGGGATGAAGACCGACCCACTAAAATCTTTGAGGCATACCCATGTTTTAAAGACATTCGAAATGTAAGTTTCTTAACTACTTTTGCTTAAATGATTTCTTTTTGATTTCTTTTTCTTTTGCCTTTAAGCTTTATCAGTGGTTGAATAACTAAACACAATTTTGTCCCAGGCGAGCCTTGTTTCAAGATAAACCAGCTTGGATTAAGACAGAGCTTAGTCATTCTTCACTAATACTGAGTATTTTTTCTCTAAATTCAATTTTTTTTTAAACTTATCTTCAGCTTAATTTCCTAAAAATAGGACAAACAAAATATGTAATTGCTTATATTTGGTGTATTTCACTTATTTTGAGGCTGTAAAAGTAAAATTTTAAGTAAGCTGATCTCAAAACCTGCCCTTTTGGCTTATTTTAGGCCTTTTTAATACATCTGTAGACATGCTTATTTCTAGATTTAACAATCTTAATTCAAGAAATCTTGTCAAGTGAAATTATCTTGCTGCATGGACAGATAATTTCACTTGTTTTGAGTACCTTTTCCCTAAGATTTAGTGTTTTTATCTTGTTTTCAGACGCCCCTTTTTTGCAGTGTATGTGCACAAGTAGCAGCTATGGAGCAACATTATTATTCATTTGAAGGCAAATGTGAGTAAACAGTCACTGTCTTCTCAAATATTCTCCACTATGTTCACCAGCTCAGATGTCTAGATGGTTCCCATCTAAAACAATCAGTTGTTGTACCTGGATTCATAGTGGGTGAAAACAGTGAGCTTTAATAGTCTGTAAAGCTCTGCAGAGCTGAGTGGAACACCACAGCCTGGTTATAGTTCAGTAGATTCATCACCCAGTTGCACACAGTCTTTTGATCGACTGATAATATAACAATATTGATTATGGCAGCTATAAATAAAACAGTTGCTAAAAAAAACAAGTGAAGCACACAGTTCTCCTCCTGATTCCAGAGAGGTGAGTAAAATCAGTAACAAAAAGTGCGGGCCTGTGTTGACATTAGCTGAGCATTGGTATGAAGGAAATTGGACCTGAATTTACTGTTCGGCTTCCTGGGGGTGTTGTGGGCCAAATTTAGTGCAACATATGTGATGAGGAGTTTCAAGCCAGGATTTCTCCTCAGTAGTCAGGATATTTATCCAATGCTCAGCACGGGGAAGACACAAAAATACTGGAGAGTTTTTCCGTTATTGGGAAAGTTTTGTGAGCTATAACTCGTTTACTGACACGTTATCCTGATGAATGACCTGCACAGTGCCTCAGCTAAGGTTAATTAAAAGGCAAGAGGTGATGGCTGCCTGCATATAGTACCTGTTTGTCCTCAGCACTGCTGAGGTATTGAGTGATAGCTGCTGGAGCGGAAGGCCCTGATGGATGAGTGGCTATTGAGTTCTGAGAGAGAGAGAGAGAGAAGGAGGGCGAGAGAGAGAGAGGTGTGACAGCAGAGTGGCAGTTTGCCATTTGATATAAAAAAAAAACTCTCGGTTTGGATCCATCCATCTTTATCTTCGTCATACCCATTCATAAATGCACACACATTGAGGCTGTCTTCATAGATTCCTCTGTGCGAGGGCCGTGCTTTGATTTGCCTCTCAGGCATTTGGTGGTAGGACAGATAACAACAGTCTCAATGGGTAATGAAGATTAAAGGCTAAGGTGAGCTGTGGAGCGTCCACTGTGCATAGATGCAGAAAATAGGGAGACGATTAACCTCACTGTTTATCTGTTCTGTCTGCTTTTTTCTCCTTTGCTATATGTCATTCATTTCTTATTTCTTATATTTCTTACACACACACACACACACACACACATAGCTGTTTTGATTTCTTTCGACTTCTAGTGCTGCCAAGCCTTAGATATAGATTTTGTGTCTAAATAGCCCTTTTTACAGTGACTGTGTTTATGCTGTGTAAAAGAGGTTCACATATGGTTGATAAAATCCTAATTTGACTTTTATAAATGCAGCACTAATAAAATCTCATATAAAACGTTCAATTCATCAAATCATTTCAGAGCGCTTTATTAATGAGTAAAGTACGTTTAAAATGTGCGGAAGTATAGTTAGAGAACATCCTTATTTTGAAGTCAAACGGAAGTATGTTATTGTGCTGCATGGCGCACCTGTCAGTGAATGATTGACGCCACTGTCGGTCACACACGAGATTCGATCATCTCTAAGTAGTGTTACAGTGGCTGTTGTAGTTGTTCACTGAAATATCTGAGCTTGTATGAACGATTATCTCCGCCAATATAGCACTTTTAAATGAGTTCAGCGGCAGTTTGCAACATTTAAGACCGAAGTGAGTGACGTAGTCGCGCACGTTTGTGGCTAATCTGTTAGCATTCGTCAGCCAAGTGAAACCAGCATGTACCATGATTGCTTACGAGTTAGTGAACTGCTTCCGACACAGAGGACTGTCACAGCACAGAACAAACAACAATGGGACCGCCGCCATCTTTCACTGAGAGGTCATCTGACTGGTAAATTGATCATACTTTTGATATACTTTTATGTTTTTTTTTAATATTTGAAGTAAACTGACTGAGTGGTTTGACGTCTCACATGTTTAAATGATATAATATTTCAGTAAAATGTTCTAATTACTTTTTGATTGAGATTAAATTGTTTTTGTGAATTATTATTATTAATTGCGCCTATTGCAAACCTTTGACACTGAAGGGTGCTGTATTTTTCCTCCCCTTTTGTCTATAGTAGCAAAGTTGTTGGACTAAGGTTGAATGTTGAGCCGTCTGACACTGATAGTTCCATGAATATTACTTTTACAGCAGTTTATCAAGTTTATGTTTCTATGTTAATAATTTGTTGATAAATGGATTTTGGTCAGGTTGTGGTCAGCTTAGCGGTTGGCACTGTATCTTCCTGATGGTGCGAGCTAAGCAGACAGAGGAGGTGTCATAGCATCAGTATACGCTTCAGTGACAGTGGTTTTCAGCTCAGTGAACAGCTCGTGAGGCCCCCTCCACCCACACCTTCACAGCATTTGAATATCATTTATCGTTTGTTAAAATGAGTTCAACACTATTTATTCAAAATAAGAATGTCTGAACCTGTGTGCCATTATCCTCATTTGAACAATAATCATGTCTACAGCAGGGTTTTCATTTTGCCTTTGTGGCTGTTGGAATCAGGTATAAACACTTGCCTGCAGACAAGCGAGGACGACACATTGTGCAAACTAATTCATTTCAAGCGTACTCAGTCATGCTGGAGTGTTTTCTTACAATCTGGCAATACCAAAACAATGCTTTTAACTTATCTATAAACCATTAGTATATTATTTATCCGCTACAGCCAATAATAACCACTCATTCTACCTCATCAGTACTATCAGATTCTTGTTGGTGGGAATTTTTTTTATATTAGTAATTAGCTTAATATCTCATCTATTGATCACGTCTGATAATGACATTGCCAAAGCAGGGAGATGGTTGTGAGCGGGTGCTAGTGGAAGAGCTTTAGGGATCTAATTTAGCTGTGGGTGTGTTTCTAACGTGATTAGTATTTATATGACACATCATCCACATTAGGCTGTGCTTCCCAGTTCCACATGCCACTCTTGATCTTCCTCTCTCCTCCCTGTTTCAAAGACATGGCACAGCCGTGATGGGCACCATCTGGCACTCACTATTGGCACGACTTTGGCTCTGTCATTATTGCCAAACAGCATGAACAAGGGTTCTCGCTCTTTCTCTTCTAGTGAAATATCCCTCACTCCTTCTCCTTCTGTTTTCACACCCAGCCCCTATATCTGCCATTGCTTCACACAAACAAACTCATGATTGGATGGATACACATTTACAAGGACATAGAACAATTTAACGGTTTTATATTGCTGCAATGCTAACAGGTCACATTCCACTTTGACTGTGTTGTTATAACTGTAGAGCTGTCAGCAGAGCAAGAGACAAACAGAGGGTATGAGACAAACAGTGCTCCTCATTTCTATTTCCGTGTGTTTTCTCTGTGAAAATCTCACGTGCCCGCTGGCTGAACATGTCCTCTCTCTAGTTCCATATGAATGAGAGTGATGCCTCTAGTGTAATTTTCCCTCCTCTCCCTGTAGAAGATGCCTGTTGCTCCACAGCTCAGCCCTGAAGTAAAGATGGATTACTGCAGAAGAACTGCCTGGCCTGCCCTTTACACATTTTATACACGCACGCACGCACACACACACCTCCATTATCAGTCTCATCCGTGAGGGAAATGCTCCACATTTGCACACACACATGCACACAGGTCTAACAGCTCTGACAGGGTTGTTTGCAAAAGGTCAAAGTCAAGAATCTGATGGTTTTTTTTAAAGAAATCAAAACCTCTCATATCCAGTTAAACTGAAATAACAGCAGGCCCTGCTTTTCCTTTCTTGTTGCCTTTTAAATATTTGAATATATTTCTATTTCTCTCTCTATTGTGGTTAAATATTTAATGTAAGGGAGAAATCTATTTGTGTTTCAGGTCTGATCGGTTTCATCATATGGATGAAATAGAAATTTCATAGATCTGAATAAGTGTGTTCTGAGAAGAAGCTTGTTTTCTGATATGTTTTTTTGCTGTAGGGACATTTCTTCAGGATTCAGTAGGTGTATTATTTACTCAGTGGTAAGATGAGTCATTTTATTTATGTGGGGTCTAATATTTGCTCTGTTTACTGAAAGAAAGGATGAATCCAGCATATTTTTGGATTTTCATCAT
The DNA here is from genome assembly GCA_016785345.1 of Trinectes maculatus. NCBI lineage: Eukaryota > Metazoa > Chordata > Actinopteri > Pleuronectiformes > Achiridae > Trinectes > Trinectes maculatus. The sequence goes on from JAFBJQ010001055.1 coordinate 470,540, forward strand.
CAATTACATCAAAACAGTTATTATACTATTTATGGTTGGCAGTGTATCATTCCTTATGTTCTCATTTTTTAAATGCCCTTCTGTATGGTAGTCCATTGTTTCTACCTGACAAAGCTTTTTTTTTCTCTCAACCAACTTAGTAGTACATAGACGTATACAATAGGTATAACAGCTACCTCCTATGACTGAAAACAACAACTGAACTACATTAAAGCTGCAGGAAAGAAAACCAAAACAAAGAGCATGTGCTCACTATAAAGCAATGTGATGGTGCAAATACATTTATTGCTGTGTTATATATTCACATTGTCTTAATGTTAAATTGATAAATTTATAATACACAAATAAGGTATAGTCAGGCTTGCTGTGTAGTGTAGCAAAGAGTGTATGTTGCTGAACTTATATGACATAATTCATATAGATACTGGCATATCTGTCCCACCCCCAACATGCAGTTGTTCATTTGCTTTGTCAGATACAGATGCACTCCCCCCTTCCTTTTTACCCTCTGCGTATTCCTGGGATTTCATTTTAAGTTCTTTTCAGTCGGGCCTGCTCTCTCCGTGTTATGATAATGGCAGAGCATTGTCAATGTTTAATGAATGGCTGGAGGCTGGATACAGGTTCAGAAATAACTGTGGACATGACAATTTTTTCCCTAATATGCTCAAATGTCAGGGGGACAGAAAGAGTGAAATTTGCACACAGTTTTACAGAACTTGCTTACTGTTTATCTGTTGCAGATGTTCTGGTTCATTTGGCTGTATGTAGCCAGGGACGCCATCAGGAATTTGCCAGAAATTTTGGACCCCATGACAAAAAAATCCAATTGCCCCCCCCCCCACCCCCCACCCCCCGGCCAGAATGGCTATATACTCTGCAATTTTTTGGGGCCCCTGGAATCATCGTAACTTCTCCCCCCTAAACGGTGCCCCTGTATGTAGCTGCTTGGGCAATCTTTCCTACTCACCTCCTCTCTGATGCTCCTCTCACTTTTCTCTCTCCCGCTGCTCCCTTACCCAATCCAGATCTGTGTGTTTGCACCACTCCGCATCCCCAGTTAGGTGTGAAATGTATTTATATTCAAAGCACAGAAAAATGCAGAAATGGGGAGAGAGTGGAAGAAGTGACACAAGCAATCTACTGGAAAGGGGAGCCTCTTTCTTACGTCTGTGAAATAGCATATTCCCATGGATAAACCCAGTGAGAAGCTGTTAGTAGCTATGGGCCAGTGCTGGGAGCATGCGGAGCGTATTTGAATTGGCCAGCTTTGGCTTTGTGGAACCATATGAGGATGTGAATCAAAGTTGGTGAAAGGAGGCCTGAGTCCGAGCTGAGAAGTAGCACACTGGAGATGGGAAGAAGACAGAAACACATTATGGAGGGCAAGAGTAGTGTGAACGGGGTCTCCATGCACCATAGCCCACAGCTCTTAATGCTGATGTGAGTGACAGCAAAGACATTGTACATTGTTCTTAGGCGATTCTCCACTTTGGAGTACACATTCTTTGTATTCCTTTGACTCTGATGCAGTTTTCCAACCTTCAAGCTGTTTCATTTTAACGTGATTAATTAATTCTCAAACCTAACCAACCTACACCTCCAGTGACTGTATGACGATGCAGACTTTCCAGCATTGCACCATCATGGGGATCTATTGGACAAATGTGTTTGGCAGCCATCCTTCAGCCACATTAGGCCAAAAGAGATATGGCTCTGGGTCACACCACTATTACTTTTTAAAATCTTTTAAAGCTGCTATGATTAAGTTTTTATGTGGATGAATATTTCACCGCACACTGGGCATTTGTAAAAAAAAAAAAAAAGGTGTGAGGGATATGAGAGATGCAGGGAGAGAGACATCTCAATGTGCCTCTCCAGAGTCTCTCATTGTGCTCCAGCACGTCACTGGTCTTAGTGTCCAGTCCTCTCATGCGGTGTTGCGTCAGTGGAGATGTGCGTCATGACGCGCTGATTCATGATGGCTATGTGTGGTGAGGATTGTGAGTCGGTAGGCGCCGTCACAGAATGTACCTCTCAAGTCCTCTCAATTGTTCGGTGTGTAGTTTTTGGTCACCGAAACAAGGGCACACTCGGAGAATGTAAACACAGAGGAAGAAAAACAACAACAACAAAGAAAGTCTAAAATGATGCTACAGTGCAGATATTAACCAAGCCCGAGTGGCATCCTCTCAGATAACAGCCAGTGGAAGGTAGCAGGGATGCAACCAGCAGCCATATACTCAATGATCTGCTGTTCAGAAAAGGGGGAGGGGGGTTGAAACACTCTCTGTGGACTCAGACTTTCGCTGAAATCGTATGGTCCAGAGCAGTGGCACCGCCAGGAATTTTGGGCCCCATGACAAAAAATCTAATTGGGGCCCCCCCTGCGCAGAGAGTACATATACTCGATTCCAAGGGCCCCTGTTGGTCAGGGGCCCTTGGAATCGTCCTCACTTTTCCCCCATATACGGCGTCCCTGGTCCAGAGAATCATTAATTCGTCTCTGAGTGCAGGGGCCCATTGAGCGCCTGCAGCAAAATGCTCGATCGAGCGATAGACAGAGCCACCGCAGAGATGAAGCAGCAGAGGACAGATCTGATTAGGCCACCGTCTCCCCTCACTCCACACTTCTCTGGTCCACCTCCACACTCTGTCTCAGAATGGGCCCTTTGCCATTAGCTCCCTAATTAACACCGTCACATGGCCACACGATCACATCCGCGTGCTGCTATGCACGTAATGTGCCGCTGGTGCAGGATAAATAACATCACTCACATCGTGATTATCAGAAATCAGTACAAATGAAAAGCTTATTTATGAATCATGGTAGTAAATATTGTAGTAAATGTAGTAAGTCAGAGGCCACAAGTTTCCACCTTTGCAGACTTTTATGTGTTCATATGTGAGTGTTCACTATTTTATTTACCCTTATAGCTTCAAGGTAAATTTGAGGATTTACCCCATATCTTTTTTTAAAGACCATGTGGCGGAATCATATAGAAGCTAATGTCAGTGTTAGTGCCATTTCACTTCAGAGCTGAAGTTGCTTTTTTCCCACATCAAGCAGGTATCGAGAGATATTAGTCATCATCTGTTCACGCCCAAGTTGAAAGTTCAAACTCCCCAAGCTGCTAAATGCTTCACTGTGTTCACCATCTAGTTGCTAACCGAGTCTGTCATCTCTTTGATGCTGGGCAGGTGCTGTGTGGTGAAAACTCTTGCTGAAAGCAGGCAGTGCCACACAAGATTACTATCTACATATGTTCATATTACAGATACAGTCATGTCCATATGCAGTGTTGGCTGTGGGTCCTGCTGTGTAATTTTGGAATCCGTCCTTTTCATTTTCTGCCTTGCAAAACAGTAGTTTTTACCATATCTGCATAAATCAAATAATTAAACATGATCTAATGAAGGCCCCTTATTCAAAAAGTCTAAACTGAGCCTAAATCTGTGTAATTGTCAATTTAGAAATAGAACAGGAGCTATGGACAGTGGTATATTTCCAGTCAGACATGGTATAACTGCTGTAGCAAAAATTGTGAAAGTGAAACAGATAATAAGGATAATAATAAAGTTGTGAAACAAAACAATGGGCTAAAATATTTAGGTTACAATTAGGTCATTATTCACTTGGCCTATTGTTAAGATGCCAATTAAAATGAAATCCAGTCTAGAAAAAGATTTTGTCCAGTCAGGTGTATGAGGAGCTTATTGTGTGAGAAAAACTTTCGTGGTACGCAAATGTGGAATCATTTTCATTTTTCGATTTAAATTGCTATCTAATCATATTGAGTAGATTGATAGCGCAGGGTGTGCTGAGCTGTGCTTTTCTTTCAGGACTAAGACTTCTTCAAGAGGCTTTTTAATTGATGGAATCTGTCCTGTCAGATTTTATGGCTTTTCCATCACTCACTCCTTTTCAGCCTTCACTTGATCTTTTTCCTGCACAACACCCTTTTCTCTGTCGCTGCCAAATTTTCTTTTAGACTCAGCTCAACTTGAGCCTCAAAGGAGCTTAAATCTCCCATTTCAAAGCGGGAAAATCCACTTGTCACACATGGAAGAAAGCGTGTCAGCTTGACGGGCGATTGAATGATAAGTCCTCATCTGACCATAAAACAGTGGCGTGGGGTTTCAGCTGCGCAGTGTAACATGGAGTGTAATGTTTCAGACCAGCCACCTCGGAGAATAACACATGACGATCCAGTACAACTTACCAGAATAATAACTTCTCTTCTGTCATGTTCTGTCCCTCAGAGCGTCGTCTGTATTTATTATTCTCTGTCTTCATGTTAAGGAACTATCTCTGCTCTATGCTGACATTCCTCGCTGCAACATACTAATCTGTCTGGATGAAGCTTTATTTAGTTTCTGAATGATTCATTACTGTTATGGCCTCCTCTCCCTCCGCTCGCTCTCGCTCTTGTTCCATTTCTGAATCTCAGATCTTTTCTTTCAGATCTTTTTCTCTTTTTGCTTCCACTCTCTCATCCTCGGCTCTCTTTCTTCGCGTCCTCCCCCACCGCCTGACTCCTTCTGTTCTCTGATTGAGGTGGGGATATGCATACGCAGTATAAATAAATCACTCAGAATAACCAGGTTAGGATAATGGTTTAATGGAATCATTTATGTGGTTTACAGTAGCTCGACTTCAGCAATAATATGATTTGTTTCATAATCAGGTTATCATTGGGGAAGTGTCGTAGCTGCAGGAAACACCTTATTAGCGCTGCAATAATAATAAATAATAAATGAGTGAGTAGGAGAGTGTACGCTGCGAGTAATCAGTCAGAGGTGTCTATATGCCACATCTCACAGCTCCAGTCCTCAATTAAAAAGAGTGATGATGAATCTTGCCCTGGCAATTGAGTTATGCTTTCTCATTTTCATGACATAATTTAACTAGCATAACTCCTGTAAGGTGTTACATGAAAGTTTTAATAATCAGAGTACTGCCTTCATCCTGCCATAATCATATTATATTTGTGCATGTAAGCGCTCGGAATACCACCCCCTCTCTCCCTGCAGTGTGTTTTCTCTCTTCCTCTCTACAAGATTTTCCTCTGCTACTAATATGCCACTTTTTTTTTTCTTTGCGTTTTTGACATGTACAAATCTAGAGACAGGAATTTCAATTTCATAGCAAGCCACGCATTTTTTTGGGCTTTTTTTCATCCTCCTATAAAGTGTGAAATCTTGTTTGTTAATTGACTGATTTCAATTCAAATCTCAGAGCGGAATGATTATGCAGTAACTGACTCTGGCTCTGTGTTTATGAGTGTGTGTGTGTGTGTGTGTGTTGGGAGGGTAATACTGTGTCATCTGTGCATCTGTGTGTGTAACAGAAAGATAAGAGGAGTAGAGAAATGAGAAGAGTCGAGGAGGAGGAGGGAGGGAGAACTGAGAGCACACATGGGTGCGCGACTTAAGTCAGTGTTGCTGTTCACCTCATTAAATTTGAGAGTGCATGAGGGTGTGTGTGTGTGTGTGTGTGTGTGATAAATCTCTACAAATCTCTTGTAACTGTGCTCAGTGATCAAACCTGCAGCAGTGTTTGTGCAGCGTGGGGCCATATACTCAAAGTGCTGCATCCGGCTGTGCTGTCACACAGAGCAGAACAACAATCCTACCAAGCCATAAAACTGAACTCCCCAAACTGATGTGATTCAGAGTGACAGCGTGATGCACATAATTCTGCATCCAGACATGCACTGCGCTTTCACCGCTTCCGTGTGTAACTGGCAATAAAGATGCAGAAATTTGCGCAAGCATCCATCCACATACCTATAGATGATGCAGGCACAGTCCCTGCAGGTCCCACAGTTCTCAATGTCCTGTCCGGTCCTGTAGGAATGTCTTCTGTTGAAAAGCACAGAGATGACATATCAGGGGTAAAAGAGTGTGTGTGTGTGTGTGTGTGGGTGGGTGGGTGTGTGTGTGTGCGTGTGTGTGTGTGTGTGTGTGTGTGTGTGTGTGTGTGTGTGTGTGTTTGTGCCAGCCCAGAGAGACATTTTCAGGTTATACTCTCCCTTACTGAAGCAAATTCCTGGTTCACACATCCCCTGCAAATATACCAATCTCCTCCCCGAATCACCCCTGATCATTATTTAATGAACGATACCCCTTCCATCCGGCTCAGGCTCTTACGTAAACCATGAGTCACCATATCACTTCAGGCATAAAGTAATACTTATGAGGTAAAAGTCAAGTCTGCATGCATTAGACGTAGTCTTGTCACTGATTTCTTGTATTGGATCAGGGAAGATATGTCACTTTATGAGACAGACGGCTGTGCAGTCACATGTTCGAATGGTGGAAAAGTATAATGTTGGTATTAGTGTCGGAGACTGTGATTTGGATTAAGCTGCTCAGATTTCAGTCTTTCGAATGGATTCATAGACACACCCCCAATCATGTCTATAAATGTCCCCTTCCAAGACTTTTCTTGTCCCCACATCGTGTACTAGTCTGGTATCATGAGGTGGGAGAAATTACCAAGCAGCTTACAAAGTAGGAGGCAGATTGATGAAAGCCTTGATGAGAATGGTAAAGGGTTTACACTAAGAGGCGTCCCTTGGTGGATTCAGCTTCTGAATCCACCAACATAATGACAGTCAAATGCTGATTTCTATCTATACCCTGCTGCTGCATACATACATATGCAGCATTGGACCCACTGCAAAGTGCCAAAAATCTCCTGTGGTCTGACAGGACATAAATTCTTAAGCAAATAGAAAGCTGAGACTTGTGTGAGTGACATGAGACTTCATAAAAAATAACTATCCCATGCCATCTGTCATTCTTTCAGTCCGGTATTCTTCTCTTTTTTGCTCGTCCTGCTGTTTTAGCTCCTCCCTTCTGCTTTTTCTTCTTTTTCTTTCCAAATTTACACTGTGTCCAGGCCACATGGCTTAGTTGACAAAGTATTTACAAGGCTTACAATGCTGGGATTGGCTATAAATAGAGAAGCTGCGTCACAGCAGAGCTTTGGCACATCCGTGTATTTGTAATATTCATAAGACATGATGCAGGGTGGTTGTTACTGCCGGGCTGTGGACATTGTCTTTCTGGTGAACAATAATCTGACTCCAGCAATCCACTCGTCTACTTGATTTCCAGGAAAGAGGAGACAGTCTTTTAGAGTGAAACTGTGGTCACATTATCATATCATGCCCCTAATTTGTTTCAGTGTGGAGAGAGTCTGAATTTTACTGGAGACATTAACTATCTGGGAATAAAACAGCAGGCTCTTAGGCTACATGCTGACATTTACTTTCCAGGTCTCCAAAATACCAGGCTCTCATAATTTATGTACTCCCACTGTTTTTTGTTCTTCTCCCCTGATATCTATCTATCTATCTATCTATGTCTGTCTGTCTGTCTGTCTGTCCGTCCGTCCGTCCGTCCGTCCGTCCGTCCGTCCGTCCATCCATCCTTGCCTGTCTGTCTGTCTGCCCAGGAAAACCAACTGGTTTTCCATATTTTACAGGTCCATTAGCCTGAGGCTACTCGTCATTTTACATTTATAACTAAGTGTGGGCTAGCTCCTCTTTCGGCCCAGGGCTTTCACACGACTTTTAAACTCAGGTGAAGCCCTTTCAGACCCATGATTTCACCGGGGGCAGTGCAGCATTTCACACTACTGTTAACACTTAACACACCGTCTTGGACATGTGGTATAGGGAACAATATTGTTATCCGGGGTCACCTGCCCTATGATGTGAAAATGGAAAAATGAGAGCAGGGTATATTGTTTTCACATCATTTCAGTGAAGGCAGCACTTACACTGTCCAAACAAACTGTTGTCCTGTGGTTACCTTGTATCTAAACTGTGCACAATGAGCTCTGCAAGACAGTAACACTGGACTGTGTGGTCTAAGTGTCAGTCCTCAACTGCTTGGAAAACATCCCTACAGTCAACAACACAACTGCTCACTTTGGCGTATTTTGCAGCTGCTGATGAGTTTGATCAGTGGAGCCATGAGTCAGAAGCCAAAACACTGCACAGCATTTTAAATTACCACGGGGCTGGATTTTTGCAGTTGTCTGAAATTTTCACAGTGGCAATTGACTTGCGTTGTCAGCCTAAGTAAAGAAATACAGTGCTACAGAGATACAAAGTATTAATACTGGGGAAAAAATATGCAATTGTATGTGTTCTGCAGCATGTTGCCAGGTGACACTACACAGTGCTTTGGCACCTCCACTGTGTTGACAGTGACCTCTTTCAGTTGAATGTTGAGTTTTTTTTTTCATGCTGTAATGGTGTATGAATAAACATGACCTCGGTGGGAAACAAAAACAAGATGGCGTTTAGAGACTTGAAGTTTAACTAGAACAGGGTTATTATACAAGAAGTATATAAGTAAAGTTTAGTAATACAAGTAAAAAGGCCTCTGGAGAAACTATGTTAGGAGTTGCCTGTTTATAATCTTACAGTAATAAGGGAGACGTGCCACAGGTCAAGCATTGTTGGTTGTAATAGATCAGTGGTTTGGAGACAGTGTGCAGACATTGTCTTTTCATTCTTTTAATGTAAACTGTCCTACTGACATAAAATATTGCCTCACCCGTCTCGCTCAGCTTCCTTCTTCTCAAGGTCTTGAATGACATCCAGCAGGACCTTAATGGTGTTCTGGCTGGTCTCCAGGACCCCCTCCAAACTGTGGAGCTGGTTCTGCAAGCTTCGAATATCATGCAAGGGTCCATTGGGGCTCAGGAGCTTTTCTGTCACTCTGGATGGGTCCAATTTACACCTGGCCCCAGATACCAACCCGCCCAGTATTTCCTGGACCTGTCTCAGTGTGTCTGCTTGGGCGGCAGTCAGGGGTCCAGCTGGAGGCTGCTCCCCGGAGGCAGAGCAGCCCCTGGCTCCACAACCTTGTTGGTTCGGAGGAAGAGGGTGCTGGCTGTTGGGAGTGTGAGGCCTGGCGTTGGCTCCTGAGCAGAGCATTTTGTGTAGTGCCCCAAGCTGAGCCTGGGCTGAGCTGAGACAGCTGGGCTTAAAACAGGCCTTGGCAGGAGAGGATGAGGAGGACTGCTTCTCTCCCTTCATCACAGGAACTGGCGGGGTTTGAGCTCTGTGCTCCTGAGCGCTGGCTTGCTCACAGAGCTTAGGTGAATCCGTACATTGTCTGTCTTCCTTTTTTTCCTTCTCACTGTCTTTACCTTTCTCGCTGGCCTTGCCCTCTGCCCTGAGCATGGGTGTTCGGCTTGCAGGACCTGGCGGATCATTTCCCGTTTTTCGAGGCGTGTAGGGTGGAGGTGGTGGGGGAGGAGGTGGAAGTCGAATGCCCCTCTTATCCTGAGCATTGTAGGGGGCCTGAGAGGGGGGAGTGTATGGTGGTGCAGCACGAAATGTGGAAGAGTACAGAGGAATGGCTTTAGTCGGTGTTGTGGACGGCTGCACATGTAGAAGCGTGGACGCATACGTTTTCACAAGTGGAGGGGGAGAAGTGCAGGATTTTAAGTTTGGGACAGGGGAGGAATACGGGGCCATGCCTTTGTTTGCAGAGGATGTATTTTGCAGGCCCTGACATGGTATGTTGCAATGAGATACAGTTTGTATGACAGTCGCATAAGAGGGTGCAGGAGAATTGGGCTTAGGGGCATGGGTACCAGCTGGATGAGTGGTGGTGTAATATGATATGGAGGTGCACGACAAGGCAGTTTGAGTTACAAACGTACAGGGTGATATATTCATCAGAGATGCAGTGTTTGATGCATAGTGTGGTGCTTGATGTGTTACATTTGTGGTTGTAGTGAAATGTCTGCTGGGGTCAAAGGGAGTTATGTTTGGGGTTGTAGTTGGTGCAGGGGTAGAACAGGTTAAGGGAGTAGATGATGCTGTACTTGGGATGGGAGACATGCAGTTTTGAGGGCGACATGTTGGCGCAGTTAAGGAGGGACTGGAGCAAACAGCTGTGCAGGGAGTTGTTGGTGTTGGCACGGCAGTAAAATGAGTGACTGGGTTTTGGATAATAGTAGGTGTAGAAGTGCAGCAAGAAGTGGACACTGCAACTGGCAGAGGTGGGGTTGTGCAAACTGGCTTGGCTGGAGAGGAGCAAGTTGGCTTGGACTGGCTTTCAGGAGTCTGTGTTGGTGCACTTGTAGGCAATGGAGAGGTAGAGTAAGGCACTGTAGTTACTTGGGATACAGGGGGGTCTTGAGTCCCAGCTGGGGACACAGGACTCTCAGTCTGAATTTGCACTGAGCTGGGTGATACTGTCAGAGATGGGGAAGCACAGTGGCTGCGAGTTTGCATCTGGGTTGTGCAAGGTTGATTATTTGGAGGAGAGTGACAGGAAGAGTCTGTCTTTTTTTTGGTGATGCACTCCTCAATATTGGTGAGTTGGTCTGGACAAGCGTTGGTGATTTGCGTTTGGGTTGTGCATTGTTTGTCACTCAAAGGTGGAGATTGAGGTTGAGTGTCAGTTTGACTTTGGGCGGTGCAATACTTTGAATTCTGAGATGCGGAGGGACTCTCAGTTTGAACTTGAGTGGTGCAGAGTGTGGTCTTTGAGAGAGGCAGGGATTGACTGGGGGTTTCGGTCTGAGTGGGAATGGTGCAGTAGTGCACCTCTTTGCCAGGATCACTTGTTGTCCTATTTAGCCGCTTTCGCCTCCTAACTACTGAGGGAGTGCTGCTTCCCTGCCGCTTGGGGCCATCGCGGAGGGATACAGAGGAACAGTGACATGTCTCAGTGCTGTGAAGGACTGAAGGGGAACAACTGTGCCTTGAGTTTTTTACCACACTGACTGCTGATTTTATGTCAGCCCTAGAGGCTTTGGACTTCCGTTCCGCAACAGTTCGGTCACCAGGCCCAGGAGGACCGTTTTGGTCCCTAGACCCAGGCAGCGACACATGGTTGTGCGTAAGATACTCATCTTGAGAATCATGTTCGTCATCCCCATCGACACCAACTGAGTCCCCCAGGCTGTGGCTACGTGTGTGGGTGGAAGAGAGGGACTGGGGCTTTTTTAGGCATGGGGAGGTCTGGATGGCTGTGCTGGTGCTCGTACAGGGTCTACGCGTCATTGGCAAAGTTAAGGAGTTACTTTGTGGTGGAGCCCAGCATCGGCGTGTGGGACCTGGTGTCAGAGGATGAGGAGGCGCTTTGGCTAAGAAAGCAGCCATAATTTCAATCGTGCTTGCCATGTCCCCACGCACAGCCCCCACCACAGAGGTTTGGCCAGGTAGCCCATCAGTCCTTGGCCCATCCGTGTCAGTCCATGGCTGTGGGGATCTGCTGCTGTGTTTACGAAGCGGATGTGGGCTGTCACAGTCTGTAGCAGGCTTTTGATGGCTATTGTTTTCTCCAGTGCCACTGTTGCCGCTGCTGCTGCTGCCATCCTCCAGGTCTTTAAAGCGAACCTGGTGGGTACGGTTGCGGCGCCGCTTGAGGCGGCTCTCAATATCCGGGGAATCTCGATTAAGCAGTACTGAGCGCACTGTCATCGTCCCTGGCAACTTGTCTGCCAGGGTGCTCTTGCCGTTGGTTTGGCCTGTGAGCAGGTGGTTGGGCTCTTTGCTCACCATTTCTCTTGTAGCTCTCGCTCCCCCAACATCCACAGGCTCTGCAGGTAGTTTGATTTCGTAACAGCCGCCTTGTATTAGTGCATCAACAAGAAAAGTGACCTGTCCTTTACTGTGTCTTTTAATATAACAGTGAGAGCGAGGTCTGTACAGTTGATTGGCTGAGCTCTAGTTTAAACACAGAAGGACTGTGTGCAGCTGCTCAGGATTTCAGATCTCTACACCAGGGACTTGTCCTCAAGAAAGGATGGATGAGCATGTTCGCAGGTTCTCATGTGTTAATGTTTCGCACATTAAGGAAAGCGAGTATAGATCACTTTTATAAATACTAAACCAAAGAACCTTTTGGGTCTTCACTCTTACACTCATTCAAAAATAAATATATGCAGCATCCAATTTTCTTTATAATGTGAGAGGTTGCCATATAGTTCCATGTCTTCAGAAGTTCTGCTTCTTACTCTTGTTTCTCTTTGACTTTGCAGGGAGGTGAAATCTTGATGAGGAGAGAGTTACCAGCAAATAAGCAAGGAGGAGAGGACTGCAACCTGTCCATCCTTTCTCTGTCCATCACATTGGCTTGTCTACTTGGCGGCCCCTCCGTGTCTACCTGCATTGTCTCTTGGGCCCTCTAGAGATTGGATGGTTAACGTATGAGATGGGCCTGGGCGCTGCCTTATAATGGTCTCCTGTACCTTTCTTTCTTCTTTGTTCAATCCTTTAGTTTTATGTCACTAATCCCCTTGGTTTCTTTTTTTTTTTCCACAGGTCTGGTCTCAGTGACTCATTCTATCATGGTTGAAGACAGGATGGATGAGCTCCTGAAGACAGCAGAGAGACAGAAAGAAAGGGGTAAGAGACCGTAATGTCTTTCCATATTATCACATTTCCACTCTGACACAATGTGCTCCCTACATGATAATGAAGAAGCTATAAGACGGGCAGCTATTTTAAGAAACGCAGAGAGGGGTCAACCCAGAATTAAATGGAGAAAAAGATTACATCGGTTAGGGAAAGAAACGGTACAGGAAAAAGAGAGTACAGGAAAATCACTAGGTGTATCATCAGCAATACAGAAATGTCCCTCCAAAACAAGAGAAAGAGATTGTAATTAAGACTCATTCATACTGGCCCAAAGGAATACTTATTTGTTTCCCCTCCTGTATTACCTTCTTTGCAATTCCCTTTTTATATTAATGTCTGTCTTTTGTACACGTCCATGTGGATATTACTAGCACTATTATTAAAAGTAGCTATGGCAGCAGGGGTGGCGTTCCTGGAAGTTTTCTGTGTTATTCCTGCTCACTGACACACACTGCATATATACGTGTGTGTGTGTGTGTGTGTGTGTGCGTGTGTGTGCGTGCGCGTGTGTGTGCACGAATGTGTGCGTGCGTGTGTGTCACTGCTTTTTCCTTTTCCTCCATGTTTAGCAGTCAATGGCCCTCTTATCAGTTCTTGATGATCTGCCATGGTGACATCTACTCTGATTCATCTGCTCACTGTGTGACAGTCCCTCCGCCGTGCTGCAGCAGTGCAGTATGTTCTCGTCACTCTGATTCCGCGGTGTGTTTTTGACAATCTATTGCCCTAATACGTAAATATATCACTTCCCTTTCCTGCGCGTGCCACAGGCAGTCGGGCGTGATGCTGTCATTGGCCTTACACAATCTATGGATCTGCGCCTTGTTATCTCCTTGTGATGGCCTCTGACACTGACAGGCCAAGGCTAATTTTGTATGTGAGTGTGGCTGGCCGTTACTCTGTTCCCTCTCTTCAGTGGGAGGGGTAATTAGTGACTCCTTCGCGGCTCCCAGGTTATTTAGGGAGAGAGATACCCGTGGGGCTGCCGCTTTTATTTACCTCCGCTGTTTTCTCTGTTTCTCTTTCGAGCTTTGAAGAGGAGCATCTTTGTCACCTCCACACCCCCCACTGTCAACCCCTTTAAAAACTTGGTTATTAAGAATGATTATAATCAAATTCAAAGCAGACAGATCATCTCGGGGGGGATAGCTACAAACTATATGCTAGATATATCAATAGATTTAGAGGCAAACCGCAGGATTCCTTTTCATTTATACATACTTATTACTGCAGTGTATACAGATAAGCTGTTTAACCAGGATCCACACAAAAGACCAAATCACTGTGGATAATAGCAGGCACACATTGAGTCCTGCACTGCTGATACTGGTAAACAAAACCAAAGGCACATCTATAGAATTATTATGCTATCGATCTGTTTTAAATTACATTGTCCATTTGACCTTAAGGGTGATTTTTTTTTCCAAATTGATATATGTGTTTCCATTCCAATGTGTTTTCAGTCAAATATTTGTTTTATACCACACTGTGTCTCCTCCTGTTGGTTTGCAAATCGCTGTTTCCTGAGGTTTCAGAGTAGTTTTCAGCTATGTCCTGAGTGCCGCCCATTGAAATACACTGTCTGGCCATACACTAGGTTTTGACGGACTCATGTTGACTCACATCTCCACCTCCCTCTCGATCTGCAAACTACGCTCCTATCAGAATTTACGCTGACAGTTTAATGAATTCAGACCCTCTTAATGCTGCATGGGATCACTGCTGTGGTTGAGGCCCAGCCCCTTTCCTACATGTGACATTTTCATGTAGAGCTTTATTGGCAGACCAGAGATAAATCACCAGGCAGGAGGAGGAAGGTGTGCAACGGCATAATGTCAGCAAGGGTCATAACTCTTTGTGGTTATTATTTAAGATTTACTACAGCCTCCTTGCTAACTGCCTATACCTCTCAGAGAAGGCTTTACTGTGAATATAGGTTTCTGTCCTCTTTCCTCTTGTTTTATGACTGTGTGTGTGTGTGCGTGCATGCGTGCGAGATGATAATGCTAAGGTCACATCTGATCTCCCTGTGCTGGGCCATGCTGACTCTGAGAAACATATCTGATGCATTCAAAATTCAAGACGCCAAAGCGCCGGTTGTTCAGATCTAATAATATTCTTACGCCTGAGTCTTTCAGGGATGCTGAAAATTGCATCCATGCCAATAACACACCTTTGGGTCTCACTGTGCTGTGGAGGTGGAAGGTGCTGCGGATTGAATTGTTATGTAATGTCATGTCAGATCGGATCGTCTCGGCGTTCTCAAATTTGTCAGACGGGGCCGACACGAAGAGGAGGCACAAGGAGGAAGTGGAGGTAGACATACTTGGTTATATATTTAGATACGCTATGAGACACACAGCAAACTGAGAGGAGTAGGAAACTGAATAAGTAGGAGGCAGAGGAGGCGGTTGGCGACAGACAGGCAGAGGTAGGGGGACAGGGAGCAAAGCAGGAGGGAACAACCCCTGGCAGGAGGAAATGTCACGGTTAGGGTTCAGTGAAGTGGCAAATCAGGAGCATCGGTGTGTCAGGGCATTTAAGGGGGAACTGGAGAGGAACTAAGCAAAGCTATATGATCGGTTATTGCTCCTGTGAGCACAAGGAAATGTAAGAGTTATACCTGTGCGTTGTCAGCGGAATGTACAACGTAATCAGGTGAAAAACAGATGCAAAGCGCATCTGCTTCCATGTGGCGTTTACTTGCCCAGATTGATCTAGAATTCAAACAGACCTCATTAAGTGGTGCCTGTAGATTAGGTCTTGTAGGCATGCAATGCAGCACGTCACGGTTACGTCGCGAACAGGAGGGAGGTTCGTTTTATCCGGCACAATAAAATGAACAGGTGTAAGCACATTAAGGACTTTATGGGCACAAAGATTTGTATGTAAACAGATCCACACGCATATAAAAGAAACGCCAAAGCAGAAGTCAAATGCAGTATAAAATGATGCTGTTTGAACAAAACCTGACTCAAAGTGAAATGTAAAATTATATCTGTGCAACACTGTAAAGCAGGTAAAGGCATTGTATTCACTGGTCTGGAATCTGGTATGAGGGGAATAAAAACATTGTCATTGTGACTTACGTAGCTGTCTCTAGCTGATGAAAACTTCAGCTGATGATGCTTAACAGCAAATGAAATTACACAAACAAAAATTAAATTAGGATTCCTAATTCATTACATATCCGAAGCAACGTAGCGAGCACAACCATCGTTATTCCTGTCAGATATTTGTTTAATACCAGCATGATGCAAATGCGTGTTTGTTTGTTTATGACTATGTACTGGCATCCAATTTGGCCAGTTACAGTCAGTCATCAGAGCAACAGCCATATTTCACCAGGCTGGAGCTACAGCAGAAGTTTTACATAATAGACTTCTACGAACTGAGAGCTGGGACCTAACTTGTGTTTGATGTGTTTATCAGCAGAGGATGGAATAGTTCATTCATTCATTCATTCATTTTCTACCACTTAATCCTTTGCAGGGTTATATATTATTTTCAGTCTCACAATTACACAAACGTTAGGTTGCAGAGTCACTGGCCAGCTCATTACTAAAGAGGCCGGTGCGGCCACCCCACTCGTTCCATTTTCCTTGAAGCATAGCCGGATTACTTCATACTTTGCGACTGTGAGTGCCAGAAGTGATTTGTTCCATCTGTCCTCTTTTGACCAAAATCCTTTGCCTGATATATAATCCCTATATACAGACCAATGGATTGCGATAAGCATACTCACCAACTGTGTATCTGTAAAGGAAGCCAGAGTAAACAGTTTTGTTTTTGTCTTGTTTCTCTGGCTCTGTTTTGCACCAGCTTTTGTGTCTCGCTCTCCCTCAATCTGCCGACAGAGTTAAATGTTTCAAACTTCTCTGTGTAGCTTATCCGTTGTAAGTCAGAGCAGGTGATGTGACTGACGTGTGCAGTGCACAGCAGCATGCTACATAGTGCATGGTCCACGCTGCTTGGGTGCTTGGGCTATTGCTGGAGAGCTGCTAGCTGCTAGGGGGCCCAGAGGCTGGTTGAGAGGGGACTGTGCTCAGGGCCCCCATAAGTGAACATAACCAGGAAATCAGCTTTTTAAAGCACACACTTACTGACAGAAGTGTCTCCAACAGAAGCTCCCACACTGACAGGAGCACTAACGAGCAGACGATACATGACAGAACCATTTTGCCAGTCTGCATGGCAGCTTGCAGCTCACTCTCAGTCTGAGCAGAACGGCAAAGACAGCTTCTGGAAATGTGTTAGCGGTCCTGTTTTTTTTTTTTTTTTAATAAAGCAAGTTTAAAAACCTACTTTGGTGTAGAAAGGTAATCGTGTGTTATCTATGAAGCCAAATGGCTGTCAGTCCAGTGCAAACACCTGGCCAGTGGACAGAGATATTACTAGAGAGGACACAGAGATTAAAGTAAAAGCATATGAGCAAAGTGATTCACTTCTATTAGGTGAGGAGAGAAAATTATGTGTTAAGAGACATACAGGAGATTTCTAAACTAAGGAAGAAAAGATTCAGAGGAAGCAGGGATATTGCAATACTTGACCCTTTAAAAGAGACGCTGATAAGATAAGATAAAGGGGAGCGATATGTGGTGGAGTGTAAAGCGAGTGGGGTGTCAGGATTAACAGCACAGTGATTCTTGTGTGTCTGAATGCACACCTGTGCATGTTGAGTGCCTGCAAGAGAGGGGGGCAATTACATTAGTATCACGTATGTCGGTTACACAGTTGCTCAGAGTTAACCTCTAAGATTAGGGATGTGGAAACTACTATAAACTATTACTCCTTAATGTATGTACTGTAACATTAAACACAGAAATGCAATAACAGTTTCCCACATGGCTTACAGGAAAGTGAAATCCTCGTGCAGACATAATGGTATGCTTTCGATCTGTCTTACATGCACATACACACACACACACAAACACACACAGATGGAGAGAGGAGAGAGAACCATACAAATGGAATTCCCTCACTCAGTCCCTGCACCTCCTCCACAAACTTTCTGTGTACATCAGTGCCCCACCACTCTTTCTCTCTCTCTTTCTCTCTCTCTCTCTCACACACACACACACGCACACACACACGCACGCACACACGCACACAAGCATGAACAGTCCTGCTCCTTACAAATATGTAATGAAAGCACGCTGCCGGAATCTGCAAAGCTACATCACTGACAGCTGAATCTAAGCTCCTCACTTTTAAATGCTTCTCACAAAGCTGCACAATCTTGGAAAATAACTCCCACACCTGCAGTAAAGCAAATCCAAACACACACACACACACACACGCAAACACACACACACACAGACACACACACACACGCACACATATATATAATCCTATTTCATAAATACAACCACGCTGACAAATCTCTATTGATAAATATTTGCACGTACACACACACACACGTGCCAAACTCACAAGCAAAATATATGCATGCACGTGTGTGCACACATGCAAGGACATAAGCTACCTTTTTTTCACTGAACAATTCAGCAGGATGTAAAAAAAGATCCAAAACAAACATTAAGTAAAGATAGTAATGGTACTAATGTCCGCTGCACAAATTGAAAACACATACTTGTATAATGCTGTCAAATCTGTCACCAGCGCTGAGCTTTCTCACTTGGTTATCTCTATGGTGATGCTGAGACAAGACTGATGGGGAGATTGCTGTACTATCTTCCATCAGGACACAGAACTGAGTCACACATACCACATCTCTCTCTTCCTGTTCCCTTCTGTGTTGCCTCTTTCTCCCACAAACGCTCGCTTCCTCTTCTTTGCTGTTCCTTCACATCTCCTCCTCCCATTATTCAGTCCCTCTGATGTTCATGTTTGCTCTTATTCCCACCTCTCTGTCACTGCCGCTCGGTGAGCTTTGCACCGTTTCCTTTCCTCTGTATAGAGTCCATCTGGTCCTCTCTTGTCTCCCCTCCTCACCCCTTTCTCCACCTCTTTCTCTCTCTGGTTGTCTTTTCCTACCTCAACCTCCTCCTCTTCCGTGGATTCATGCCTTTCACGTGGGAACCTTTTTATCCATCCCTCAGAGCTCTGAGCTCCGCTGTGCCTACCTATAGCTGTCTGAGCGTTTGTCCTGTGAGTGGAAGTGAATGGACAGGAGGGGGAGCAAGAAGACAAGAGTGAGCAAACAGGCAGTTATCCTCTCAGATGCGCCTCTCAGTTCTCCCCGTCTTGTTCCTTTCTCCTCGCTCCCCCTTTCTCGCTGCGTCTCTCCATCATGACCTACCCTCCGTGTCGCCATGCAAGCCCCTGTATCCTTGTAAGCAAAGGGAGGGGGGGTTGGTGGAAGGGGGAGTTGTAAGACTGGGGAGTAGGAGGCAGAGAGAGGAGGAGCTAGTGAGTCGGTCTAATTAAAAAGCAGAGTATGTACAGCTGCAGCGAGCGGAGAGGGAGACAGCTAGAGGAGGAGAGAGGGGAGCGAAGTGATCCAGGGGGCGGAACCGAGGGACACGGAGAGAAGGAGAAGTCAGTAGGGGGTGGAAATGAGGGGGCACGAGGTGGATCGGGGGGGTGGTGGCAGAGAGCAGCAGTAGTGTAATGTGGGAAAAAGAAAAAGGACACCAAGGTCAGCTGGAGAGGAATGCAGAAAAGGTCACGCGTGGAGAGAGGGAGGAAGCACGGGAGAGAGAGGGAGGGAGATGGAGATCGGAAGGGACAGGTAGAATTATTCTACAGATATCGCCCATATGAACACGGGGTAGAGCTGGGGAACCGTGACCAGCACCATAATAGAGACACATGGACAATGGCCCTCTGAAGCAGAGGCTCCATCGACAACAAAGGTTAAACCGTTCCAGTGTTTTCAAACCTCTTTAAATTAACATGAGTAAGTGTTGTGCATGAAAATCACAAGTAAAAAAAAAAAAAAGGAAAATCTGAATTTTTTTTTGTCTCAAGGTGATGACTAGAATAAATTGGCTTCTTTTTTTTTTGTTTTTTACTTTTTATTGTACATTGACCTCATCATCACTGCACTGGTTGTTCTCACCTGAGGCTGGATAGTAGAAACGGCAGTACGGCGGAGATAGCGAGATAAAGTCTACACCGCGATGCCTTCAGGGCTGAGACATCTCATTCCATTTTATCAGCTCTGATCACTTATCTTGTCCTATCGTCGCTCTCTCTATCTGACTTGCATTAAATTCTCACTGAATCTGTTTTTTACATCTCTCAGATGTTTTACTTATACGCTTCGAGACCCAGTTTCTGGGAATCGTCATTCAAATGGTTTTCGAACAGAGTTTCATGGAAATAGCTAAATTACTTCCAAGTATTTTCCATTCACAGGAGCTGAATGCGCAGCTCATTAGCTGCAATACTAGTCTAATGGGATATTACACACTCATGGTATACCTGGAATATACATATGAACATTGGGTCAGCACTTTAACCTACAAAATATTCACCAAAAAAACATACAATTTTTGTAATTCATATGTACATTCATTTGCCACTACAGTCGATTATAATATTCTTTTTTTAATGGTGCTCTAAATTTGTACATTTAGTACAGGTCATTCAGTGATGTCATAGTTAAATATGATAATGTAGTGAACTACATTATATTGAGAGCTATGTCCTATCTTCAAAGTTGAAGGGCAGCTTAAACCAAAGTCTAGTTTGAGACCTTTATAATGATGTCTGAAGAAGAAGAACTGAAGTGTATTGGCATTATAAAATAGAATTAATTGAATTTAGGACAGCAGCTAATTAAGCTGCAAGCTGATCTAAATGCAAAATAATCTTGAGTATAACTACTTTGAAACCTTTGACAGTTTTATTTTTGAACCACGTAACTCAGAAACAGACCCCATGAGCTGCACCTGCAGTTGGACTGATGCGGAGTGATGCATGGCGTGAATGGCTGTTCAGGGTCACTAGCCACACTGAGAGCTTTGCTGTACAAAACAGCAGTGAAACTATGACGTCTGTGATGGGTTGAAAGAGCAGCGATGTAAGAATCAGTGCGTGCTCCTGTCTGTTGGAGACTGTCAGCATGGCGGAGCAGCAGATGGAGCAGTGGCCGATGATGAAAAGAGGGGAGTCTGTATGTTGCTCCCAAACAGGCAGAGCAGTCTTTAAGCTTCAGAGGGGACCTTGAGTTTACAGACAACAAAGAGCTTTTTCTGGCAGTGTTTATAGGTGTTGTTTAGTTTGTCGTCCGTTATATTTTGACAGTGTTTGCAACTCATCACCGTCTAAACTGTCCCACTGGTCATTATAGTGGAGTTATGTGAGGGTCAGGGTATCTTGAGTGAACTGAAAAGTTGTTGTTTTTAGTTATTGAGACTTGCTGGTACAGACTCAGTGGGTGTCTGCAAAACGCTTCGTGGACACAAAAAAGGAGAATCCGAATAGGACATTATACACATATATACTACAGATGCTAATGCATTTCTTAGACATTTAATTCAAAAATTGCTCATTGTAATAATGCTGAATTTACAGATATTATATGTTAAATGTGCTTATAGCATTGTCATTAAAACTATTATACATCTATGTTGGTGTGAGCAAATGCGGCTCTATGCTGTAGAAAATACAAATATGGAAAAAATTAAAATATGGGTCTGTGTTTTTTGTAACATGGATGCCAGTCACTTAGTCTACCGCTTTCGTCTGTGTTAAAACATCTACATAGAAGTATAGATATACAAAGATATCGATCACTCTCAGGGAAGTATGCGATAGCTAAAAATCATTGATTTTCAATCAGGGTCCAGTGTGAGGTCAAAACATAAGGTCAAACTTTAATGAGACCAATACGTTGGTTTATAATTGAACACCCGTCAAACTGATGCAGTTTTGCTTGTCTCATACTAATTAGCAAATGCTAATATACTAACATGGTGAATTAAACCAAGGTTACTAACTGACTAATTTACCTTAAGCAACCTACAGTAATTAAGCAGTGTGTCAATATGATCTCGTTTCACGCTGGTGCTACTGTGCCCAAGTACAACCTCACGCAGGTGCTTGCATTGCTGGAGACTAATTATCCAATGCATCAACAACATGTCAAAGTATAAGTGTGTAAAGCACTGCTGCTGCTATATTCCCCTTCCTCTTGCTTTAGTCTGCTCCTATCATCTCAGCATAAGCCCAGGAACTAATTGTCTCCGCATATAACCGATCAGCTCATGTCTTCACAGTGCCCGCATAGTCACCAGACGAACACCACAGGTTTCACTGGCACTCATTAATCAGCCTCCAAGGCTGACCGGCTGGTGAATTTTAAGCAGATTCTTTAATGTACACGCAGATCAAGTAATCAATCACAGACCAAAACAAGGTTGTTGGGTAGGGGACGTGTCTAATAGCGAGATCTAAACATGGTCATTACCTGAAAAGGTTTCTGTTATTTTGCTATCTTGCTTTCAAGCATGATGGATGAAGGAGGTGGGCAGTCATTTGCCGGACCTGTGTACAGCAGGCATCTCACTCTTTGATCTGAGCTGGGCCCAGGACATTGTCAAAGATTATAAGTTCCCTTGATGGATGAGGGAACTTTCCCTGCTTTGTTTCTCGACCAAACAGTGACTTTCTGTGTTTGGCCCCTTGTCTAGAAACAAGGCTGGAGGTCAGAAGAGAAATGCTGCCTGGCAACATAATAAATGGTTGAGCAGATAGACTGTGATAGTGATAGTAGAGCGGTTCCTTGCTGCTGCTATAGCATGTGCCAGAATGCACCAACAACACTTTGCATCAATTCTTCATGCTTGATCTTCTCATCTACCTCAAATGAATCTGAGGAAAATTATTTCATGAAAAATGGTTTAGAGGATCTAAACAACTGTATTTTAATCAGTGTGGAGCTGTACAGCGTATGATACTTTCAACTCTGATGCTAGTACACAAACCTGCCTCAGATCATGCAACATTTTGGTGGCTCTCTCCACCAGGTGGTGATGTTGTTCTTGAAGTCTTGGATGAAAAAAACAAATCTGTTTCCCTCAGGCCAGTTTACATATCAGTACCCGATTGGGTTCAGGTTCACTTAAAAATAATTTGTTGTTGTCGATAAGGGTAGATCTATAGATCGTCGTGAGCATGGTTTTTGCATGATGGTATACACAAATATACATGATGTGCATACACCACTGTCTCTGTTTGCTTGTGGTTACATGAATGAGATCCAGCACTGAGTGTGTATCATAATGGCAAGCTACACAGAAAAATAATAATAAAAAACATTATTGATCTAGTTAAATCAAACTAAGTTGAAATATAGCACCCATGTTCTCCAGGTTCACACTGCTGTTGGAGATGATGAATCAACCATGAAAACCTTGATCAGCTTTGCTCCCTTTCACTTGATGTTTTCAGGCAAACATCAAAGTGCATTCTGCAGCCTATATACATCTTGGCAACGATTAAGTAGTTGAAGTGTTTTTGATATTTTCATGAGATTGGCAGTATGACTCCCCCATTTCCATGTAAACCTATAATGCTGTTATAGTAAACATGACTGTTATTGATATAACAGATGGATGATGGATATTTTGGCTTTAGAACAGACACACACCCAAACAGAAGGTCATGAGAAAGATCCTTTTGCATCGTCTGTGCTGTCTGTCTGGTGTATTTTTCCCAAACCAGCTGGTGGCTTGGGTTTTTATTTATAACTCCAGATTAGACTTTTAGATTTGATGGTTTATTAAAAAGTGTGGAACCCACATTTATCAGTAAATAACCAACATAGGTGTATTATTGCCATAAAGAAAGGATTAGCATCCACTGGTGAGTAAGTCAGTTCCAGATACATTTTATTTATAATTACATTTATAATTACATTTGCCATCAATTTAGAGTCATCATTTGTTTGTAACTTATAGATATTGTACATGTGGCGTTCTGTGCTACACAGACAATAAGAGTTTATATTTCAGGATGTAATATAATACTATAGGGGAAATGTTGTCGGGATGTGCGTCATGCACCATGTTTGTGATTGCGTCTGGCTTTTGTTTACCTCTGCTGTCCACACACGTGGGAATGGTGCGGGAGGGGGAGAGGTGGATTAGCGCAGTGACGGTGTCCGGTGTCCCGTCTGGACAACAACAGACACAAAGTGACTGAGAGGAGGAGAACCAGCCTGCACCTGCTCGTCCTCCACGCTCCGTGCCAGCATCTCTCCGCGCTCTGCCTCCAGCCACAACACGGCCAGCGACCATGTCTCTGTCCGGCTCACAGACGCCAGAGGACGCACTCTGCGGTGAGTGTGGGGACCAAGTCCTTGTTTTGCCGTTTTATTTATTTATTTTAAAATTCTTATTGCCTTTCATAGAGGAGCCCTGCCCCTGCATGCAACAGCAGACAGGGATGATGGTTAATGCTGGCCTGTGCACGCACAGATCCATTTCCATTGTAGTGTTGCAGTGCAAATGTCAATAAACAGGAGAAACAATGTCAACTATGACCTCAGACAGTGTCTCAGTGTGTTTTTACTGTAAGGCTCATGTGCATATATTTAACACACAGCTGTTCGGCAGTGGAGATGTTACAGAGAAGAAGGCAGTTTTATATTCTGTCATTGTGTAAACAGATTCCCTGACTCACCTGTTATGTATCCTGGTAAGCCCATTAAGCTGTGGAGATTTCCTGACACTTATAGTTCCACCGTGCTATGTGCACAGGATGCTGGGCCAAACATGTGGATCAGTGTAACCGGGAGCAGGACACTAAGGGACTGTGTGAAAATGATGGAGGGGTGATGAGGGGTTTGGACTTTTATTTCAGTCTTTACTAAAGCCAAACTAGATTATTGATCATTTGGCCAACCCTAACTCGGAAGCCAAGCATATTACAATGATAAGTGATGAAAACGTATCAAATATGGGATCTGTTTACAGTATTTTGAACTGAAGCCCTCTGAATGACCTTAGTAACACTAGTCTGTATGGATTTGGATATTCATTCATTAATGTACAGCCAGCATTTATACTTTCCCAGGAAAAACTGTCAACAGAAAGGGCAAATGTCACAATGACGTTTCTTTGTTGGACGCAGTATTGTTATTGTGGTAATATGATCGTTTGCACCTCTGTTGTTTATTCATATTGCATCCTACGAACAACATTAATCTGATGTGCCGCAGTTCATTGAGTCTTTTAACATCCAGCTCTTGTCCACATTATATAAAGCTGATTTGGCAGTGTACAGGATTGCACCATAGAAACTGATTTAGTGCTGCAGATCTATAAGTCAGGCAGCAGGGCAGTTGTTATGTCATCCTTCTCCTCTGTATAAGCACAACTAGGGCAACGGCACAGTTTCCCCTCCTCTGCCCCCTCCCCCTCTTTCCTGCCAACTCATGTCTCTACCTCCTCTGCAACAGTTTGTGAAATTTACACAGTGTCAAAAATACAGTTAATGTGAAGATGAGAGAGATAAGGGGAGAGAGAGGGGAGGATATTGCGATGGGCATATCAGGTGGTGATGTTGTTGTTTTGTTGTTGTTGTGAGAAACAGGGGGAGGAAGGCAGAGGGTGAATGGCTAATCTCTAACAGAAATAACACCTTACGTATGCAAGCATGCTGTCAGTCTGAGTTAGCCCTGCTCCACTGTTTGGCTGAGTGAGGGCACGCCATACACACCAGCATACGTGTGTGTGTGTGTGTGTGCGCGTGTGTGTTTGTGCACATGTAAATCTCTCCCTGCTCATTCACCCAGTGAACTTCCATTCATGTGTCCATTCATTCGTATGCTGTGTGTTTTCAATCCTTGTTATATCACAACACCATCCAGCAGCATTTCCATCCTGACTTCGACATCTTCCACTTTTCACACACATCCCTGAAGGCCCTGTGACGTGGCTGAATCTCACTGTGTATAAGAATCAGATGGTTGGGTATGACATAAAAGCAACAGTCATTTTGTTGACATAAACTGATATCATTCAGGGAACATTTAGTGGATCTTATTTTTTTATTATTAAAAATTATGATGTCGTTGATTGTTGTGACATACACCAGACCAAATACCTCAGTCATACAAAACAAAAACTTCATTTAATTTAATGACACTCTACCTGGGGCTGTTAGCATTTGGTAAACTACGAACACAGTTTTATCACAAACTGGACAACAAAATTTAGATTTTTAGCTCACTAAAACGCATCACTAAGATCTGGTCAAAAATAGGATTCTGGTGACACATCAGCTCTCAGGCTTGGCTGGTAACTAGTAGAAAAAATCTGTTTTGCATGTACTGTAGATTTGTAGTTTAAATTTGTTTACTTTCCTCATCACAACTTGTTTCTGGCTCAATTAAAGTCTAATATATGTGTCTGAGGCCCTGCCGGTGTCTGCTTCCACGTATACTGCCTGAGCATCATTATGGTACTGTTTCCTCATCAGGCTCCTGGGTCGAGCTGGAGGAGCTGATTGCAGTCGTGAACTGCAGGGAGAGTCTGTCCGGGCCGCAGGACAGTATCTCCTCCACCCTGCAGGGGGAGCTGGAGAGGATCCTTCTGGAGGCACAGCTTGAGTGCGAGAGGAGCAAAGACAGGTTTGTTTGTTTGGATGTTAATGTTTGTGTTTACTTTCTCTGTTTGTTTGGATTTTTTTTTTACTTTCACAGCAATGCAGACACATTTAACTGCTTATTGATTGTTAATTCCATCCATGTGGTAAATGTCTGTTTGTTGCATGCAGTCCTCCACAAGTCCTGACTCCACAGTCCACTGGTTCCCCAAGATCCAGCAGTGATCAGGACAGTGACTGTGTCCCCATACAGGTATTCTTCTCTTTCTCAATGCTGTCATATGAGAAACATTTACCTCAACCATTGTCCTTTTTTATTGTCCCTTTTTTATCATCTCATTCATTCATTCATTATTTCATTTATACTTAATGTTCACATCACATAGTTAATGCACATTACTGCATGTTTTTGTACTATCAAAGATCATCTGATCATTTGTGTGTGTGTTGCAGGAGGAAAGTGAGCGGCGAGCGGATGCAGACTGGGTGTGGGATTGGTCCAGTAGACCTGAAAACATGCCACCAAAGTAAGAGCAGCTCTGCTGAAGTGATCTGTTGCATCCTTATTTGAAATTATCTGAAATTATCTTTGCTCTCTAAGTTGTTGAGGGTGTTTTTGTCTGAGCTTGTGAAGATGTTCTGGGTCTGAAATTCAGACTCCACCAACCTGCACCTCTAAAGCTCACATATTAATACATGTCTTATCTGTTTGTTTGGGGAAACCTGGAGTTCAATGATCGATTTGAGCTTGATTTGATTCAATGTTATATTTGAAATTTTGCTTGTAGATTCTACCTCTGAGTGTTGAGAAACACTTGAATCATCATCATATGTATGTATTCTGCCATAGTAAAACTCCTGATTTGTTTGACAGGTAGTGGTTCTCATTGGTCTCCAGCTCTCAGATCTCCGCTCCCTCTCTCACATTGTCGGTCTTCTCTCTTGTGTTCTCATTATCTCTGTTTATTTTTTTCCTTTTTCCATCTTCCTGCCCCCTGCACCTCTTATCTGCGGCTCCTCATCACCCTCACTCCTCTCTCTCTCTCTCTCTCTCTGTCTCTGTCTGTCTGCAGAGAGTTTGTGTTTCAGCACCCGAAGCAGCAGACCTCCCTCAGTGTTAGGAAGACAGAGGTGATGAAGAGAGGAATCTTCTCCTCTGATGTTCTGCTCATCCTCGTTCCCTCGCTGTTGGCTTCACACCTGCTCACACTTGGCGTTGGGTGAGACACACACGCACACATACACAGACTTTTTGTGACACAGAGTTTAATAATACACGGTTGAAATCAAATTAATTCCAGCACGTCCACATAATATTATTAATTTCCACATGCTGAGTCCCATTGCACAAGCACAACTGTGCATTTCCACCGTTGGGCCAACCCACGTGTTCCTGCTCAGCTTATAGCGTTTGCATTAGTTACCTAAATTACTTTTCCAGGCTCAGAGAAAGTTATATAAACCCTCCTAAAATAGGAAAGAGAAAAAAACACCCTTGCTTGCTTTTCTAGTACAGTATATGTTTTGTTAATATTTTTATGAGGATCTCCTGTACAATGATTGTCTGTTTGTCTGTGCGGGATTTTTTTTTGGGGGGGGGTGGTGGGTCAATGGATTTCTATCCATTATTTTACCCCGTGGGTTTGTAAAAATGCCAGTAGAAGATGGCATCCTCCAAACACTATGATGTGGCCTGTGCCACTGTGCCTCTTTATGGTTATTATTGTCATGCTGTTGCTTGTGGGAGATGCTCAGTAGTTAAAGATCAGTAGTTAATCATCACTTTCTCTTTTCTCTTTCTAGGATCTACATAGGAAAGCGACTGGCTGCTTCCACCACTAGTACGCTGTGATGTCACCTGTAGGCCAGTGTGGTCACAGCCCGCTCACTCACACTAATTCGCCTCCTTTCTTCTTCGTCAAGGGGCAACAATAGGACCCTGCATGTCTTTACCTCTGTCTCTGTCCATGTATACCTCTGTCTAGCCAGCAGCACTCTGCCGGTGTGTCTCTCTGTCAGTCTGTGTGTGGAGGGGATGGATGACTGAGGCCCCTTGTACTCTCTTAAAGAGTAACACACATCTCAAGCAGCAAAAGCATAATCAGAGAGAAGAGATTGCCCAGCTAGAACAATAAATCCCTTTGATGGGAAGAGATGAAAACAGGTTGGGAACCATGTGCAGGCAGAATGAGAAAGATAATGTGCGGTAGCCTTCTTCGCAACCTTCGAAAGAGCAAAATGTCTGTAATTTGTCAAAAGTAATGACCCTCTTTTGAGTCTGAGCTGCTGAGAGTGGTTCTTGGAGTTTTTCTGCCACAACGGTTTCTTGAATGTAGCGAGGTTGAGTCGGCTGAATGGACGTAGTGGCTCTGGTTGTGTTTTTCGTCCCATCAGCCAATTAAATATTTGACCTCTCACAAAGACAGTCGTGATCCCATTAAAGTTCACTCCTCAAAAACCTTATTGTGTCTCTCGGGGTCTTCTATTCCTTCCTCCTTCACCCTCAGCCTGGCTGCGTTTGTCGTGCACATGTTCATCTCCTGTAATAAATGTGAGGAAAGTGAAGCGTTTTTTTAGCCAGCGAAGCAAAAAGATCTGCTGACGTAAGCTCGGACCAGTAATTGATCCTGTATGTGTACAATATATTTGGGGGTTTGGTCGTCTGATGTTGTTTGTAAGTGATCACAGGCGGGGAAAAGGAAGACTTTTACAACCTACTGTGTTGTTAACAACCTGCCAACCACTGCATCTGTTTAAATTATATCCGCTTTTCCAGATGAAGTAAATAACCACAAATCACTGCTGATTTGTGTTGATAAGGTCTTTTGTGTGTATGTCACTGGTTTGTTTTTGAACCTTTGATGACTCCCCCCCCTCTTGTCTATGTGAGCTCTTGCAAATATGTTATGACATCACAGCAGCCTGTCTCTTTCCATCTGTCTTTGTCATTTGTTACCTCACAATCTTCCCTTTCTCTCTCTCACTCTCTTTTTAAACGAGCTGCTTTGACCAGGCAAGGATTTGACTTTTTATGACTTTCCCATAAACCAGGAACCTGTTTCCTTTTTAGCATCTCATGAAAATAGCTGGTGGGGTGTCGAAGGGAGGGTCCCGAGAAGCACGCTGAGGCTTTGCTCTGCTGCTTTGGATGTAAATGTGCCCATTTGTTGTCCGGCCTGACCGAGCCCAATGAGTTTATCAGCCATTAGCGGAGCGTTTGATGTGTGGCGTCCTGCTGAGCTCGTTATGCTACTTCTAGACACCGAGCTGACGATGCAACAAGAGGCCTGCAGTGGCACAGCACTGAACCACCTGGTTTCCATTCGCAGACGTACACAGTTATATACACACATGCAGTCTAGAGCTTGTGCGTGTTTGATTGGCATCGCTTTTTCAGTCATTGATTTCACTTGCATGAGAAAATGTGCGTCCATCTGAGTTTTGCGATTGTCGTTTCAGTAATTTGGTTGAGTTTAACAAATCACATTTTAAAGTATATAAGTATACTATAATTACTATAGTCAATGTGGACACTATTTTGGTGATGATGAAAATATTAATTGTAGTGTCTTGAGTGTCTTTTCAGTCAGAGTAATACATCTGTATTTGTAACCAGCTACTTGTTCTAGAGATAGAAAAAATCAACAGAACACAAACTGCCTAATTTTCACTATTTTTAGATCCTAGCGTTTAAGTGCACAGTTACCATGGTCAACAGAAACTATGTGAGTTTTAATGGACTAGAATTATCCTATAACCCCCCACCCCCGCTCCCACTCCCCAACCATTTATCCTCAGCTTGGGGCAAACAGGCAGTCACAGGTGGGAGAAGCTGTTGTAAATCACCACGTTCTCACACAGTTTTATCCCCTGCTGCTGTGAACCTTAGCAAATTCTTCATAGCAACAGACTGTGTGAGGATCTGCCGAGCCTGTAATATTCTCCCTGAAACTAGAGCCATTAGTGAACGGTGTTAAACGCCATATGTGATTTTCCACAGACCTCTCAGATACACATGGATACAATGTGATAAGCCTGAGTCTGGGCAATTTGTGTTACCAAAGAAAACAGAAATCCTATCCTCACGCCTTGCTGCTTGTAACTGTTGAAGGCAGGGAGGCCGAGACAGACTGTGGAAGAAATCTGTTCATTTCCTGAACTGAACTTTCAAGATCGGACATCTGTCTCTCTGGGAAACGACTTATCTCCCTGTTCCTATAGTGCTAGACAGGAAATAGATGGTCCGGTTTCAAAGAGTTGTTGAATGTAAGAAGGGAATTGGCCTAGTGCGTCAGCCATAACATACAAACAGGGTCACTTATTCATCTGAGGTAATTTCACATTTCCACATGCGGCCCACTTCCCCCTCATGAATGAGAAATAGTCGGTTATAATTTCACATAACAGAATGACGTCCTCTCACACAAAAATAAGTTGCGTGATCTTTTGCTGCTCACCAAGCCGACAGAGTCCTGAGTGAAAAGAAGTGAAAGAAGTGGAAAAACATAGTCATCCACTTCCGTGGGCCTTATGCATAAAACATAGATTGATCATAAATATTTAATATTTTCCTTAATTAACAGAAAATGAATGTTTATTACGGGAGAGCAACCTGTCTCTTCTGGTGTGATTTGACATTCAGCGTGCACAGCGAACAGCCAGAAACATTTTCAGGCTGGGATTTGTGCATTTTCATATTCTGTCACTCTGGAGAACATGGCAATTTCAATAATAAGCCTCATATCTGACAAGGTGCTGAGGTGAGGCCGAGAATGAAAACAGTTCCTGTGTGTACAAAATGGGTGTTTTTTTTTTCTTCCCCTTGTCATGTACCCAAACACGTGCATGTCATCTTGTATCTTCGGTGCAAAGTTACACACCAGGAGGAGGCACTGATTGCTTCCATGTGCCGTCTTCTACCTCTTCTCCTTGTATATGCTCCTCTTTCTCCTCTTAGTCAACCATGCTAGCTGAGTTTAATACACACGTGCATGTGAACTGTCTGAACAAATGACCCAGTTTGCTCTCACACTATGTGCTGTTTCCCACTGTGGGTTGGCCCTCTCCAGCCCAGACGTGCTTGGTCTCAATGTGCCAGAAGCATGAAGGATTAATGGGAGCACCTGGAATAAGACTCAATGGAGCACAATGCAGTACTGTTTGTACTCTAGAGGCTGCACACCATTGTGTAGGCGTATTTTGTCCTCACATAGTGAAGCAATCATTTAATTCATGTTTTGCAACAGTGAATCCTTTAAAACCACACTGTGTACATTCTACATGTGGACTTGTTCAAACATAATATATAATATACACAGTAGATAATATCTGGCCCTTTTAAGATTAAAGTAAATTCCAGTCAATGATTTCAACTTCATGCTTTGATTGTTACTTATACAGAGGTGCATCAAGTTTAGCATGTAAACAAGATAACACTACAACCAGAGTAGGGATGAGGCAACTTGAGGGTTGTTTTGCATTAAGGTTATCTGGTGAGGCATTGGTTAACATTTTTCCATGATGACACTAGATGAAAAGTTAAGTGATCACCAATGTTATTATTTCATTCTGAGAGGATAATAAATATCCATCCAGTAGTTGACAAGACGTTTCTAACAAAACCTCATGACGGTTGTCGTCACCAAATAACTTTGGTGCATCACCAGAGTTATTGGTATTCAACCGCTGACCATGAATGCATTAAATGTAATGGTGTTCCATTAAGTCGTTGTTGAGATATTTTAAGTCTGAACCAAATGCGGTTGCCTGAAATGTGACAAATTTCTGCAGCCATGTTGCCAGCGAGGCCTAAGAAAAGCAATCAGAAACTAAATTCAGAAATTGTTCAAGGTTGCACTTGAGGTTTGGGTGTGAAATAGAGAAGAAGAGATTTCCAGAGCTGCGGTGATGGTTTACACGTCTCTGTCTACAGAATGAGATGTGTAGGTGTGAGTGAAACATGCACTGAGATGAAGTGAGTCGCTGTGATCGAGCAAAGGAGCAGATGGATGGTTTAAAATGGTCTGTAGGTGAAATCATAGTTTACACATGACAAAACCATCAGGCCTGGGTTTTCAACAGCGACTCTGCGGGGGCCTTTATTACATCCCCCTGCATACTACTCACTGAGACTCACTGAGACTCACTGATACTCAAACCACATTGTTGTTTTTATAAATGATATGTTCTCCCACTGGAGTCCACAGCTATTCTGAGAATACCTTTATGCATCAGTCACCAGTCTGCTAGTGTAATGGCCATGTTTTCCAGGAAGAGTGCTCAGGTTTCTGTTACTGTGTCCGCAACCGAGACAATTTTGAGTGATTTAACAGAGAGATATATAATTTCAGTCAGGTAAATGGATCTGAAAAAAGAGCCGCACTGGATTGATCTGTGTCCTGCCATTTTCTAGAGAAGTTTGTTTAGGGGTTAAAAAAATCATGCTTTCTCTTCTTTTTTTGTATACAACCCCCAACTCATAATTTACCAAATACATTAATCACTGGTGCACAGCTTTAATCAACTTTCTGTTCAGTGTCAACAAACAGTAAACCACCTGATTAATGCTATAACAGTTAATACTGTATGTAATTTGTATTTATGTCCCCTATGCTAGATTTCACATTCCCTGGAAAACCAACAGCTTTATCCACCATGACATACCAATTTGGGTATTTGCATTTGCAGTCTAAATATACTGCAGGATGTGGGTCCATTTATTAAGCCACTGCCTCGGGTTCAGAGTTACAGTCTAGTACCAGAAATTGAAGCAGTTTAATAGTGTAATTTCGGGTTCGGAGTGATAGATGCTGCAGGTTTAATGAAGTGTTGAATCAGACCCCTTTGACTTGCTGACGGGCTGCTGTTATGTAACTTCAGCAGGTAAGACAGTCCACAGCTTGTAAGACATTGCATCCCTCAGTGTAATAAGCACTTAACCACTCAGACTGGGAGCAGAGAGACTGATGGTCACCTCCGGTTGTGGTTAACTGTGCTGTAAACGTCTGCGTCCATTCCTCAGACACGAGGTTGCTGATGTAAGTCTTTTTTTTATGAAAGAATGTCTTGTAAAGTCGAACCTTTATGTGGTGAATTTAATTACTGTTTTCTTAAAGACCATAAAACTGCAATTTTTTTTTTTTTTTTTTGCAGCTTGAACGCTTTCCGACACGGTCATAAACAGGAAGTCTTTTCCAGTTATTACAGAAACCGATAGATTAGAATGTACATTTTTGTGTATAGAATGGTATAGAATGAGGATAAGGCAGAAAAGGCACAACATTGATGATACAATTTGTCTAAATAATCTTACAATCATATTTGCACATCATACGAATGACGGAAAAAAAAATCTTACAATAATCCACCAATGTTTTTAAATCTGTGTCAAATAATAATATTACAAAATATCTTTTTGTTTTGTTATGAATGCGCCACATGCGTCCTATTAGGTCCCTTTAATCATACTCTCTTTTTTCGATCAATGTCTGGTTTTCAGTTCAAAGGTTAAAAACTGCTAACCGACCCCCAGACGTCCCCTGAGAGCACAAACAGCCCGTTCTGCCTCTGGATGCAGCATAATCCACTTTAAACCACTGGCAGCACATTACATTTAGTTGTTATGCTGTAATCTTCCATCTAACCAAACGAAGACATGGGAGATTAATATCAGGAGTCTCAGGATTCGGTCATATCGGTGTCACGAATAAAAATAGTCAGGGGATGGTGTCAGACACATTCTGGGGTTTGGTTTTATCTCCGAGCCAGCTGCAGCGTTCACTGTCTGACCTCATCGACCGCACCGTGTTGTGACTAAGCCCGGGTCCTCCAGCCGGCTGATGTGGTCTGCTGAGCTCTCTGCCACAGCTGCCAACCGTGCACGGAGGTCTGTGGAGACTGCTGTGATCCAGAACCCAAAGCCCCTGTGAAGGATCATTCTCAAAACCAATCAGATGGCAGATAACACTGTGGAAGTCCATATCAGTACACAATGAATGAACTGAGCAGTGGCGTACAGACGAACCACACTGAACACCTGCGGAGTCTGTGTGGAAACTTTGACTCATTTGCTGCGGTTTGGTTCAATAGACTTGTTTATCTTTTTTTTTTTCTCTGACCGGGAACGTCAACATTAATAACCCAGATTTCGATCGCCCATTGGATGAAGCCCGCATGGCTGAGAACGCCAGATGCAACAGGCAGAGAAAGAGAGGAAAACAAACATCATTAAGATCTGAGAGACCTCATCTCTGACAGATGTGGCAAAGTCACGTGGTGGCAGACATGCTGACGGCCGAGAGGCCGTGTGAGCCAGCAGCCCGTCTGAACCTCTGCTGGCCGGTCAGCGTGGCTTGTTAAGGCACGGGGCTCATTTCCTGACTTTGCCCAGGGAAGGAGGGAGGAAGCAAGGGCATATGGGAAAGGTGTCGCTTCTGATGCCTGGAGGGAAAGTGTAAGAAAGAGTGTGGAAAAAAGGAGTTGAGTTCAGCACTGTGAGAAATTCACCAGTATCCTGAGTGTAGGAGTCAAATATTATCCCCGTTTGGGTGGAAACATGATCTCACGAGCTAAAACTGAGAGCCCTAAATTAGAAATTAGAAGCCGCTCATGCAGGTTTATGTAAGAGCCTGTGGGAACTGGCAGCAGCCACTAGGAGCCAATGCAACCGAGTCTCCTCCCGGTCACTCCTTCTCTGCATGGGGCCATCGGAGGAAGGTTTTAAAAGCAGGTTCTGGCCCTGATGCTCCTCCCTCACCAAGACTCCTGCCATCCTCTCGTCACATTCACACACTAATTCAGACACATACACAAACACTCACAAACTGTCAGCAGCTGCTGTGAGGGTGAACATGACAGTCCTGCCTCAGCTCTGAATCCAAAAAGACGCAAGGAGACAAAGGTGCCAGACGTACAGGAAACTGCCACTGTGTCACATAGAGATCCGTCTGATCTGGGACCAGCCGGAGGGACAACATGTCTGTGTGGACAGCCCTGATTCTGGCCTCGCAGCTGCTACTAAATCTGCGCTCACATGTGGAAGCCCAGGCTCTAGGTGAGTGTGTTTTTCACATTAAGTATTTAAACGTCATCAAGCTTTTTGTATAAATTGTGTCTGATTGCTTGATGATGCTCTGGTTGCTATCTGGTGACCAAACTAGAGAAATTAAAACCAGCTTTTCCTTTTTTTTTTTCTTTAGGTTTTATTGTTTGAGTTTTAACCCCCCCCCCAAACACACACACACACACACACACACAAATACATCTGATTTTCATTGTTTGCACCACTGTGTATTTTGCCTCACTGTATATGAGTTCATGCATAATGGATAAAGCTGACACCGTGAGAGAGGATGTCATGTGCAGACAGGGAAAAGACAAAAGGATTAGCCACGGTGTGTGATACTCACCGAGGTGCAAACAAAATGCTAAATATCCCTGTCAGCTGTGAAAGACTTTTGTTTTTGAGAATGTCTGGTGTTAGTGACGGGAGTTATACAAAGATTAAATATAGAGTTTATATAGAGAAATAGAGTTTTAAACCCACCATCACTCCGCTGAAGTAAAGTCCTGATTGCTGCTGCTCAGGAGGTTCAGATTTCTGGTTTATATTTATATTCAGCTCAAAGTCCCGGCTAGGTCACACACATGGGAATAATCAGAGATGATCTGGGTGCAATATTGAACTTCAAGTCAAGACTTCTCCTTTTCTCTCTGATACACAATCGCATCCATTTATTCAAGGTCACAAACAAACTGCAGCTGCAGCAGACTTGCAGAAATATTGGTGTTTATAGTTTATCAGCTGCCCTCTAACCCCCCCCCCCCCCCCCCCCCCCCACCCCCTCACAGCTGATCCCCTCACAGCTGATTGATGGCATGCCTCTCACGCGCCCATTAATCCCTACAATCTTTTGGCAATAGCTACCTGATGTTTTGTATAATGTGAGCCCAGATTAATGGTGTTCGTCATCTGTCATTTCGCTTGCAAATGACATTGTCGTGACTGGAATTCACTGTTTGAAAGAAGTGAGTGGGATCTAAAGATGCGATGAGCAGGTTACACAGACTCCCCACCTGGGGACAAAGTGTATCTTTACCTCAGCTATAAGCTACATGTTCATGATAACTATGTGTCATATAACAATGTAAAAACAATGGGACAGTGTGACGGGAATCGCTTGATGAATCATCACGTGAATCCACAGCTCCCTGTGGGCTTCATTGTGTGTTTATCTAATTGCTTAGCTGCAACTTCTGCAACTGTTTTCATTTGCTCTCTCGCAGTGTTGTTTATCTGCTGCAGCAGGCAGCGGCTGTTTCCAGTGGAAAACAAAAAACCCTGTACACCACCAGCTCAGCACTAAATAGTGGATGGACACAGTTAGCAGCTATTTAGTGAACATAGTGGAGCAATTAACAGCTAAAGAGCCAAGCAGTTCCCTAAGTGTCTGGTGTTTATAAAGAAAAAAAACAGCTAAAGAGATAAAAAAAAAAAATGGATTTCAATTCATCAGGTGGCCAAAAATATTTTGCAAAATAAAAATGCTAAGCTTAGCACAAAATAATTATTTTTCACCATGAAATAAAATCCCTGTTTCCATGAAAGGAAGTTACTTGTAGCAAAAAATGTGGCTCCACTGTTTATATGAGCGACATGCTGATGTTGATGATGTAGTTCCTTCATCGCGGCCAATGTTATATGGCATCAACTACAGGAATCTACGATCAATCAAGGCTTTCTACATACAAACCCTCAGGTGTGAAGCATTCGTCAAGCAATGGGATGAAAAATACCAACCATGTGTACACTTTAAAGTCATTTATAACCGTAGCAGATTTATATGCTAGTGTTAAAGAGAGGGCAAGAGTGGATTACTTTATGGCTTCCAGCAGAGTTAGTTTTATGAAGCTTGAAATCGGAGGTTAATCAGGGGGTGAAATGAGGCACTCTCTCAGGATCTCTGCTGTAAGACAACACACAAAGCCCTATGTCCTGAGGACGTAGGAACAGCAGGTTTGTGTTGCTGTGCGTGTTTGAGTGTGTGCCTTTTGTCGTCTAATTTACTACTCCACATGCTTTACGTTACACACACCTATTTGTTTACGCACACTCAAAAAACGATGCTACGGCAGGAGCGATTTGTTATGCGGTGTCTTGCCCAAAGGGAGAGTGGGAGAATAGTGATGCTATACTGATGCTTTACTCCAACACAGTAAAGGCCAAATTCTACTCTGTTAATGAATCAGTATTGAAGGTTTTTGGTCTTTAGGTCTTTGTGGTCTTGGTTTGGTTGTGGCCTGTCGTGTATCTCTGTGGAAATCTAACTACACACAATGACGACACAGATCACAGAAACTGTGTTAGGAATCGGTTCAACTCGAATATCTGTTCTGTTTTGGTTGCAGTTGTGTAAAGTGACCCAGAAACTCCACTGCAAACGATGAGTGATGAGTGTAAATGTCCGTATCGGTGTGGTCCATTTGCAGAGGCCGCAGCTGAGGCTCTGCACTGAGGCCGTGCAGGAACATAAATCAGGCTTTACCCTTGAGTTGTTGTGGACAACAGTGAGGGAGCAAAAAAAATATCACACTGATCCCTCTCTTTGTCTACTCACAGGGTGATTGTGATGTTGACAATACCACATTCAGTGGCTTAGTCGCATTTTACTACACACCTTTTTTTAAGTCCTGGTCTGTGTTGTGCTGAAATACATCTAAACTCATGAGGGACCACGGGCAGAAGCAAGAGATGAAAGAAAGTTGGGATCTCATCTGCAGATCATGCACTGCAATCTTGGCTGACGACGGCCAATCTGTGGAAACATTTGGGAGCAATTTTGTTCCCCGGCGACAGAGGGCCCTGCAAACAGCTTTTTGGGTACTTGGGTATTCATGATGCATGCAGATGGCGAACTAGAAATTCGCTGCACGTCCTCTCGCGGACTGCCCGGCTCCCATGTTACTTTATTAAAGAAAGACTTAAAACATGAGAGCGAGTGTGCTGCGTCTCTCTGGTATTTCGCTCCTGCTAAGTAGCCTGTCAGTCGATATGTCTGAACCCTGCCTGTGAGAGCAATGAATGGATTGTGGCGGAGAACTCACGAAGATTTTTCTTCTCCTGTCCAAAAAACAACGGAAATATAACAGTTCTCAGAGTTTGTAGTTGGAATGTATTTAGAAATTCATCACCTTGTCAGTCCACCTGTGGGCCAGGTTTGTTCTGTCTGATTGCCACGGCGGCTGATTAGCGCGACAAACACTGGATCAGCATCATCATCTCCTTGTTGACTCAGGACGGGTTTAGTCTGGGATCAGAGCGCCGCTGCAGGTTGTAAATATTCATATCTCATTATCCATTACTCAGGTGCTTTGCTGCCTGTCTCTCTCCCGTCCCTGTCAACAGTCTATGATCTGATCACCTCGCCGGACTGCCTGCCCGACCTGCTGCAGGGGGGTCTGGTTGAGCAGGGAGTGAACGAGGCTTTCATCCTGGCCTCCTTCAAGTTGCAGCCCAAGTCTGGAACCACTGTGTTTGGCCTGTACAACCCAAGGGACAACAGCAAGTACTTTGAGTTCACTGTGATGGGGAAGCTCAACAAAGGTAGGAGAGAATGAAAGAGGCACAGCTACAACTGCAAGTTGCAATAACAGTATATTTATACCAATGATGAACCTTGTTACCCGCCCCGCTCATCTTTAGCCTTGAAGCAAATAGTTGTGGGGTGGCCATATTCAACACACAAACAAAATATTGAAAAAATACAATTCTGTGGCAGACGCTAGTAAAACCAGTTACTACAACCTCATTAATAAACAATGATTAAGTAGAATGATCAGCACAACTTTATTTCTGCAAACCTGATCATCAGTCACAGTCAGAGTTTGCATTGTACCAGTTAGCATGCAATGTTCTAAACTACATTGGTAAATGCGGTAAAAGAAAACCCTGCTTATTGTCAGCACGTAGGTGTTATTGTGCACCATTGTGTGTGTGGAGCTGCAGCCTTACATTGCTGCTGCATGGTGCTAAGTGGAAACTTGTTGTTATTTTGATGAATTTCCCATCATGATAAATGGGACTTCAACTTTTTCTCCCTGTTACTTTTTCTTTGCTCCTCGTTCCCTGCTCTGTCCCCTCACAGCTGTGCTACGCTACCTGAGGACTGATAAGAGGATGAGCTCGGTAACCTTTAACAACCTGGCGCTGGCAGACGGCCAACAACACAGAGTGTTGTTTCACCTGAGGGGGCTGCAGCAGCAGGGACCAGTAGGGGTGGAGCTCCATCTGGACTGCAGGCTGGTAGAGACAATCAGGGACCTCCCTGCTGCTTTCCTGGGGTTACCGGCAGGTTATGGTACGGTGGAGCTTAAGACAATGCAGAGCAGTGAACAGGTGAACCATAACTTGTCATATTGCCCCAAAACAATGTATATGTTTTTGTTTGTATAGTGGATCTCAGGGTTTAAAAGGGACTTAGTTTCTCATGTTGTCCTTGTTTCATTTGAACAGGAGGGTTTAGATGAGCTCAAGCTGGTGGTTGGGGACACGTTTGAGAACGTCGCTTCATTACAAGGCTGCCATTTCCAACAGAGAGACTCTGTTCAAACTCTGGGTAAGACTCTGTTCAGCGTTCCTAGGAAAACAATCCCAGTTCCTGTGTCTCAGAGTGACACGAGACGAGGTCTCATCTGCTTTGGTCATAAAAAAAGAAAAGAAAAGAAAAATAACAATCTCTTTCTTTTCAGGGGTCAACACAAAGCAGCTGTCAAATCAAATGCTGGAGTTAACAAAGGTGATAAATGAGCTGAAAGATGTCCTCATTCAGCAGGTGAATACCTCTAACGCGTCCTCTAAGGCCACGTAATTATTATTATTCATATGATTAGTGTAAACGTTGTTGTTATTTATCTATTATAAATATTCCCCTTTATATTCTATTGTAGCCTATAGGATAGAGTCACCTTATAAAGGTTATTGTTTGCTGCATATTAGTGGTAATATTGCTTTGCAATTTGATTAAATTACTCCTGACCTCACCCCCCCGACCTCCCTGATGTTTATGTTTGAACTTCTGCAGGTCAAGGAGACCTCATTTCTCCGAAACACAATCTCAGAGTGTCAGGCCTGCGGTAAGATCGTTTCCAATAAGAGTTGTGTTTCTCACCAGTGAGCACACTGCTTAAGGACGAGTATTTGACATGTTGATTTTTCCTTCCTCTTTATCCAAAGGCTTGGGTGGAACTGAGGTGCTGAAACCAAGGTGTGCCCCAGGGGTCTGTTTCCGTGACGATATGTGTATAGAGACAGCGGATGGCGTTGAGTGTGGACCCTGTCCTGATGGGTACACCGGGGATGGTTTCAACTGCGACAATGTGGACGAGGTAAAGCTCAGTGTGTCTTTCTCTGCCTCAACAGTATCAGACAGTATCATCACCTGTGAGGCAAATGTGGACGCTTTACACTAACTCTTTGGAATAAAGGTTTAACTAAGGTTTGGGACTAGGAATGCTATGTTCACTGTGTATGGTAGCAATGGAATCGTGAAACTGGCACACAGGATCCAAAGGCACGTTTAACCAGTTATTTTACGGTGTGTGTGTGTGTGTTGGGGGGGCTTTCAGGGCCTTTGCTGGAAGTAAATGTAAAAGTTAATGATTTACTGTTGCAAATGTTGGCCCTCAGAAGGATACAAGTCCATGTATGTGTGTTTGCACTGACCCCTTTTTTAAGGACTGGGCCCTTCAGCATTCTCTCTTATGCATGAGCAAAAGTTTCATCAAACCTAAAAGATTTTGGGGAGAAGCCCTGTGGGAGCCAAATATGTTCTGCAGCTTCAACAGAGCTTATTTCTTCCTCCCCGCAGTGCCAATTTAACCCCTGCTTTCCCGGAGTGAAGTGCGTGAACACTGCCCCAGGTTTCCGCTGTGATGCCTGTCCGCTGGGCTTCACTGGGCTTCCAGTGGAGGGTGTGGGAATCGTGTTTGCCCAGAACAACAAACAGGTAAACGATGGAGGACACACTGACAAACTGATGCACGCAAACTACAGCATCCATCACAAATAAAAGCCAGAACACAAATAATTATTATTTCAGTCAAATTATAGTATGATTTACTCACTTGTAAATATAAATAAAATTTCTTTTCAATATGGTATACTCAAAATAATCTTAAAACATCATCAGTCCTTCTCCCTAACTGACACATTCAGGATTCTTTTTCAAAGTTCAACTTGCAGATATAAATGTCTCCAACATCACTGATGATTCCAGACTCCATTTGTACAATGGTGGATATTAAGGAAAGCAACTTCTACTTTCTGCTGATTCATGTGTAAACATGAATCTAGGTGCACTCGGGGTCTTCCAGTATCCGCTCCTGCACATATATCATACTGCACAGAGAAGGTCAAACATACATAAGTTAAAATTAGCAAAACATTTTTTTTCAAGTGGAAATTTATATATATATATATATATATATATATATACATATATACACACACACATATACATATACATATATATATATTTAAATATGATTAAAACGTGGGTGAAAATATTGTTTATTTTGGATATTGTGTAAGATCCATCTGACAATCAATACAGATGTTGAAAACCCAAGGATTATCTTGTTTGTAACAGCAGTAACAGCAGTACCATTACTAAAATGTGGGAGAGACTGCATTACAGTGTGAATCTTGAATGTGTTAGTTGTAAAATAAAATGATCCTTATTCACTGTTTTTAAAGCAACCACTAAGTGGTGGCTGATGTAGCCTAATTAATGATTATGGCCCATGCTGTTGAAAAGGTAAAGCATTTATTCTAGGTACCTCTTAAATGCAACATTATAATACATCATGTGTACAAGATACCCAGTGTAACCAAATGGAGTTACAGCAAGCCTGAATTGAAATATAAAGTAAAGTGTCCAGGGTAAATTGTCATACGCTTGCTACATTATTTTCATTATATTCTTATTGTACAATTCAGGTCTGTGATGACATTGATGAATGCAAAGGACCCAACAACGGAGGCTGCGCCGCAAACTCAATCTGTCACAACTCTGTGGTGAGACTCCTGCCAGAGCCGTGCAGGACAATTATTTCATTTCTCTGGGACTTTTCTACCTGCTGTCTGAAGGGGACCATATTTAGCAGTTCTCCCTCCCGCACAGGGCTCTTATCACTGTGGCAGCTGTAAGACTGGTTTCACTGGAGATCAGGTGAAGGGCTGTAAGCCGGAGATCAGCTGCGGCAACAGCCTGACCAACCCCTGTGATGTCAACGCCCAGTGTCTTATAGAAAGAGACGGGTCCATCTCTTGTCAGGTAGGATTTCACACCGCTCACACACGCATTATGTACTTCCTGCACGCACATGCCTTACGTCTGATTTTTATTTGTCCTGTCAGTGTGGAATCGGCTGGGCAGGTAACGGGTACCTGTGCGGAAAGGATACGGACATTGATGGATACCCAGACGAGAAACTCAAATGCAAGGATGCAAACTGTAGAAAGGTAAACATTGTCAGCTAAATGTCAACCAATGCAACTCTGTCGTGACTAATGGACGCATTTCTTTATTCTTTCCACAGGATAACTGTGTCCAAGTTCCTAACTCTGGTCAAGAGGACGCTGACAGGGATGGCCAAGGAGATGCCTGTGATGATGATGCAGATGGTGATGG
The DNA here is from genome assembly GCA_016785345.1 of Trinectes maculatus. Taxonomy (NCBI): domain Eukaryota; kingdom Metazoa; phylum Chordata; class Actinopteri; order Pleuronectiformes; family Achiridae; genus Trinectes; species Trinectes maculatus. The sequence goes on from JAFBJQ010001055.1 coordinate 513,153, forward strand.
TATTCCGAACGAACAGGTTGGTGCAAATGTTTTTAATAACGCCACGTAAACACACAGGGGCAGGAAGCTGCATGGCGCTTCACACTGCTTGCTTCCAAAGACATTCAATTAAACAGGGGGAGCATTGTGGTTTTCACCACATATCACCAATATGCAAGTGAATATATAACACATGCGCACTCACACAAATGCAGGCTGTGAATGAGACAATTGTGTGTCTCTGTCTGTATCAGGACAACTGCTGGTTACGGCCCAACGTGGACCAGAGGAACAGTGACAAGGACAGCCACGGCGACGCCTGTGATAACTGCCGCATGGTGGAGAACCCAGACCAGAGGGACACTGACGGTGATGGCAAAGGGGACGCCTGTGATGATGACATGGACGGCGATGGTATGGAGATAAATGACATCACTGGCACTGCTATCATGTTATATATGGCTTCTACAACGTATTACTCTTTTCTCTCCCGCACATTTGCACCAGGCTCCTTGTTTATGTCACTCAAGGCTGACAGATTTAACAGCAAATTACACTTCTGCCCAGATCATATTGCAGAAATACATCACAGAAGTAGGGATGCTTTTAAAAACCTACTGAGCCATGACAAGCAGCATTGCAAAAAAAAAAAAGTAAAAGCCAATTGCAGTCCAACCCCAGAGCGAACACAAGCTTTGATCATTCACCACTGTGATTACACCTGAAAAACCCCCGCAGGAGAGAAGATAGTTTTTCCTCCATCCTTTCCCCACTGCTTGACCTTTTATGCGTTTGTGGTGCTGCTGCTGCCTCCCAGTGATGAACAAAAAATATCTTCTGAACGCAAACTGGTGTTCAGCCACACAGGAAGTGCAACAGTGCAACCTAGTGGTAACTTAACAAACAAACAAAATGAATTATGGTTCAGCATGAACACAGTGTCAAAATATGAATATAATCAAATATGAACTAATATAACCACTGATATGATGGTTTGTTTTGCCACTGATGTTTGTTGCTATATCATAATATTCTGTCTTTTTATTAATTGATTTAATTAGCTTCCTCTAAAATAAAAGAAAAAACTTGAAAGCTCAAAAAATACATTGTTTGCTCCTGAGAATGAAAAAAGCTTGTATTAAAAGTGTAAATGTTATCTATTTTGAAAAGGTAAGTACCATTCTGTAATTATGCATGACAACAATCTTTATCCACTGCTGTAAAGGGGAACAGAAGTGATCTGACTGCTAAATGATGATAACTATGTCATCTGGGTAATTGAAAATCAGGCCTGAAAAACTTTCTGGACAACTGCCAGCGTGTCAAGAACAGAGACCAGTTGGACCGGGATGGAGACGGAGTGGGAGACGCATGCGACAGCTGCCCTGACATCCCCAACCCGAATCAGGTCAGTGGGATGGATGGATGGATGGATGGATGGATAGATGGATAGATGGATGGATGGATGGTCTTTAAGTGAACCTTTGCTCTTGTTTCAGTCTGATGTTGATAATGACCTGGTTGGAGACTCCTGTGACACAAACCAGGACAGGTAATAGTAAATTCACACACACGTATTGTGAAGTATATTATAAATGTATTTCTCCACTGCCTCTAGTACTACAGCTTCCTCTCACATCATGTGACTGTGTCGCTTCCCCTGTAGTGATGGCGACGGTCACCAGGATACCAAGGATAATTGCCCATTCGTGATCAATAGCTCCCAGCTGGATAGTGACAAGGACGGGCTGGGTGATGAGTGTGATGATGACGATGATAATGACGGGATCCCGGATGTTATTCCACCAGGCCCGGACAACTGTCGGCTGGTACCAAACCCTGACCAGATTGACGACAACAGTAAGTTTAAAAAAAAAATAATACAATACTACTGAAAAGCAACTCAGTGCTCAGAGGTAATTTTTATTCTTTACCTCATCATCCATATTCTCCCTAAACAGTTCCTGACGGACCTACACATGCACTCTTTGAATCCAAGTTTTTATATCTGCACAGACAATGTGCAAACCTGTCTCTTACGTGCATGATATTGAGCTGTGCTGAGTAAATATATGTGCAGTACAGTTTTAGTTTGTAGTCGGGGCAGTTTGTGATGTAGACCATGCACAGTATCTGTGCAGCAGTACATGTAATAAAAAGTGTTTTTATAGACTAAAGGATGATTTACATGCTCGGGAGCTTAAAAAACTGTGCAGGTATGTTTGTAGTACATTCAAAAATCCAAATCACAGTCTAAGTACAGCATATATCAGTATAACGTGTTTTCGTGCTAAAAGACTAATATTCCTTTAAGAAAAGTTGCCATCTGGGTGTTTTATATTCAGGCCTTGCTGCTCTGCAGCTTCTGAGGAAGAACATCATGTTCCTAGGGAGCAGGCCTTTTTGACATTTTCCATGAAGATGGCCTAAAATATATTCATTGTGACAACGTAGATAAGTAACCGGTTTGAAATGGAGTGAAAGTTTCTGATCACGTACAGTATATTCTTGTGGCATCATAAAATAATGACATTTTTTTGTCTCTTTTACTTCAGTACAAGTTTTAATGTCCCTGTCTTGTCTCCTAGATGATGGAGTAGGAGACGTGTGTGAGTCTGACTTTGACCAGGACAAAGTGATCGACCGGATTGACAGCTGTCCTGAGAATGCAGAGGTTACATTGACTGACTTCAGAGCCTTTCAGACAGTGGTACTGGACCCTGAGGGCGATGCCCAGATTGACCCCAACTGGGTTGTTTTAAACCAGGTGTGATTGAAGGCTTCAACTTTACGTGTTCAATTCAATTCAATTTATTAAATAATCCTTAATATTATTATTCTCAAATGACAATGTGTAATGTGATTGAGATGAACCTCCAGAGAATTATGACTCAGACCTGCAGCTCCCTCAGGCTTTATAGAGCCGAGTGAGGAGTGAATAGTTGATTTTAATTTGCCGGCTTGCCATGCAAAACAACGTTAAATTAATTATAATGTATAATAATAATCCAAAATGGGTTTACCATGTCTTCACAGTTTTTTTCCAGCGCCCCAAGTTATTGCAGGCAGGTGTACAATAAGTGCATGCAAATCAATCTGAATACAATTTACAATTAGTGCAGCAAATGCAGACTTCAATGTACAAGCTGCCACGTTTAACAAACTTCTCCGTCTCTCTCCCCCAGGGAATGGAAATAGTTCAGACCATGAATAGTGATCCAGGACTTGCTGTTGGTAAGATCTGAGTTGGATATCAGTCACTAGTCAGAACATACCTATAATGCTAATTAATGTTTTTGTTATCAGGTTACACTGCTTTCAGTGGAGTGGACTTTGAGGGGACGTTTCATGTGAACACAGTGACTGATGATGACTATGCCGGCTTCATCTTCGGATATCAAGATTCGTCCTCCTTCTACGTGGTGATGTGGAAGCAGACTGAACAGACCTACTGGCAGGCGACACCTTTCAGAGCTGTGGCCGAGCCCGGCATCCAGCTGAAGGTCAAAGTTCAAGCCACAAAATGTCACAAAACCCCAGCTCCTGATTTACACTTTTTCTTATTTTTATCCACACTTAGCACATTTTTCTGCCTTTCGCTCGTCTCTCTCACTACACATCCCACTCTCTACGTCTGTTCATCAGGCTGTTAAATCGACATCTGGCCCTGGGGAGCACTTAAGGAACTCACTGTGGCACACGGGAGACACCAATGACCAGGTGCGTCTATTGTGGAAGGACCCAAGAAATGTCGGCTGGAAGGACAAGGTGTCCTACCGCTGGTATCTGCAACACCGCCCACAGGTTGGATACATCAGGTATGACAATTTTAATATCTCTACATTCAGCACAGAAACAGAGTTAAAAGATTCTCATTACACCTTAAAAGCATAAAGATTTTTAAATGTTGTGTTTTTTGTGGAAGACCAAGAAAAAGTAATACTAAATATGATTTTTTTTTTAAATAATGGATTTTATGTTTGTTTTATTCGTGTTAAAAAATAATCTCTCTCTGGTATTTTGTTTAGAGCTCGGTTTTATGAGGGAACTGAGCTGGTTGCGGACTCCGGAGTGATCATTGACACCACCATGAGAGGAGGCCGACTTGGTGTTTTCTGTTTCTCTCAAGAAAACATCATCTGGTCCAATCTGAAATATCGCTGCAATGGTATATATATACATATGTACATATATATATTTTACATTATAATGTGTCTGTGCCTCGTTCCTTTTAAATCCAGAGACACTGGTTTCTAGCAGGTTCAAAACTGTCAGACTAAAATATGTTGAAAAAACTATAGCAGTCCAGTATGAAAAAAAAAAACCACTGGTACGTAAAGTAATATTAGCATGTAATTTCAAGCAACGCCTAAATACAGACCTTCACTGAGCGTTTAGCATGACAGGGGACTTAGTAGTCTTGTAAATATTTACATGATGACCCCTATGACCTGCGCCTGGGAGGTAGGTCAGTATTATATTTTATCTTGTTGTTGGACAGAAAACTGAGAAAAGAATAAGTTTGGCCTCACACTGAAAACAGTTGCTTTTATAAATTGAGCCTGTCTCACGATGCCTAATTTTTCATTTCCACAGATACCATCCCTGAGGATTTCCAGGAGTTCAGCACTCAGCACATCGCTGACTCACTCTAAAGTCCAAAACAAAATATGACTCCAGCTCTCCAGAGAATGCTTCTCTGAGTGTGTGTGTGTGTGTGTGTGTGTGTGTGTGTGCGCATGTGTGTGACAGACAGAGGGAGTGTGTGAGATGATATTTTAGTGTCAATCTGTGTATTGATGTGAGCAGTTTCTGTTAATATGACCACAATCTTTGTACTGTATGTGCGTATTAACATGTGTGATTCTGTTTCCTGATTGTGTCTTCCTGTTTAATCATCTCTTTAAGACACCAGGTGAGCTTGTCATGCTGCATATCGTAAGTTATAATAAATCTTTCTACTGACTTTCGGGGCCATCACTGCGTATAGTTTCAGCACAAGAGACCCCTAATGACACCCAGATTTAATCATATTTGCTTTTTCCGTCTTAAATATTTTTTTTTCTATAAATAAGGTATGTTCAAAACATAAGGAACATCATTATGAAAATAATGTTCTTCTACACAGGAGTTACTGGCTATATTCTGTCTTATTGGATTTGCAGATTCATAATGGTGTTTCCCCTATATTGATCATACCTCGGTTGTATTGTGTCACTCATTAGGTTTAACTATCAGCACAGTATTTAAACTCTTTGTGTGGTGGTGATGAACAGACCAAGTTTTGTATAATTTCATTTCCATATTCTGCCTTGTCTCTCTATCTGCATGATTAACTTCCAGCTCATTGTAACCTTGTTTTGTTTTCATCATTTTGTCCTCATGGTCTTTATCATTTCATATAGATTAAGTCATGAACCTGGTCGAAATAAAGGTCTGTTTAATATATTGAAATCCATGTTTTCCATGTTCCATGATCCATGTTTTGATCACTGTTCAATTTTTTACCATGTGTACATGTTGCATATCCTTATATGTATTTTATGTGTTTCTTACATAAGTGTTTCTTATATAACTCACTACTGCAAGTAGAAAAACAGTTGAACACTCACAACAACCTTCCGACTTCCTCATAAATCTGAGACGCCACCCTCCAGAAACAACGCCCCCTGTTTTGCATGATCCAAAAATATTTTCCCCCCAGAGCATTAATTACCCAGATTGGCTACTGCGATAAAGAGAGGAACTCTGGACTTTGCTTTAGGCTCCAACACATAAGAGATGAGACAGACGTTGCTTTTGGTTTTAATATGGAGAGAAAAAGGCCACATAACATCATGCAATTTCTTTGAAATAAAGAACATAAAAATGCCTTTGTTATGATGTGTGACTCTCAAACTCAACTCCAAGAGTTATGAAAATGTCCTTTTTAAATTGTTATTGTAGACTTACATGATTCTAAATGTGCAGATATATTAGAAATAAGATCTATGTTATTACTTGGCAAACTCATTTACTGGCTGTAATGTGTGGTAAGACTGATGTCACAAACCTTCATTTCACTACCACACGGACAATCATTTTCATTTTAAATGTGCAATTGTGTTTCTTTTCAGCTCTTGCGCATTCATGACTTCAGCGATCTCAAGACTGATGCCTGTGGTAAGTAAGAAACTTCATTCCTGTCAAACTCCATAAACATCATCATGAACAACCAGATGTCTCTCATATCATGTGTCACGGTGAGCTCTCCTATGACATCCACTTTCAGCTCGCGTTACCCTCCTGCACATGGCCTTGCTGCCTGTCGACTCTCATCTTCCTCCTCATTTCCTCCGAGATCCCTGCCATCTGCAAACTGCCTCTGCCTGTGGTCTCCTACCCGCTGGCGCTACCGGAGACAACTAAAGGCCTCAGAGAAAGCCCCGCACAGTCAGCAGAACGGCAGCCAAGAAGAGGCCGCACCGATGGAGAATGTCCAGTTGGAGTTGGTGGAGGAGAGGCTCTGCAGGAACTCTGCATGATTAGAGGAGATGCTCTTTTGTTCTGTAAGAGTTCACATGGGAAAACCATAGTGATGTACAGCTTTGGCGATGTACATTTTCTGTCTTGCATAGCAATGCTTCTTATATAAAATGGCTGCAAGACATTCAGCAATGTTTTCTGGCAAATGTTTTAACATCTCTATGCAGCAGAGGGCAGCACTTTCCAAGGAAAGCAAGAATTATTTATGGTGCATGTACAGGAAATCAGATAATACTGGGGAAGAACCCTGAGCAAATAAAATGCCCAGCTTTGTTAGCACTAACATTTATATAGTTATTTTGTCTTCTGGTGTTATTTACAGTAGGTAAAGGCAGTAAACTGTCTTTCCTTTCACTGCAGCTCAGCTTTAGTGATTACTGGGGGATGATTTAACATGCAGCAGGGCATTTCATTAGTGACGACAGTGAGCGGCTAAAGCAACCCCCCCTCTGCCAGGCATAATACATTACTGCCCTCTGTGCTCCAGTCTGTCCGGGTCTTTCCTCCCATGCTTTGGTTTATGTTTCTTTTGGTGTCTTGCTGCATCTCTCCCACGATTTAATACGTGTGTACAAAGCCCTTTGTGCTTTATGTTCTCCTGATGTTATCTCCTTCTTTTCAGTACATCCTCTTCTTCTCATCTCTCAAGCACGGAGCTCTCTGAAAAAAAGGAAAAACAGCTCCCCTAAGATGCCATCTGGTAAAACATTGTGAGGTCTGTCTGGGTCTCTGTCTGAGCTGATATTTACATTTAGAAAAAATATATTTGTGTGTCTTTATTGCCATCTGCCTGTCTGTGTTTCTGACCCACCAACACAAGCCTTGAGTCAAGGCGGTACAACACATAAGAGAGAGAGTCACATTCTCAGACATGTGTGGGAGCTTTGGAACATTTGGGGAGGGGGGGAGGAGGGTGCGAGACGAGGGAGGGCGAAGATGCTGAAAATGAGAACATCTCATTAATGTGCCTGGTGATAAAATATGACTTGTTATAGCAGGTTTTTTTTTAATGATTATCTAATGTGTTTTTTCTGCCCTTCATTTGAACCCAATACCAACTCAAATCAAACACTTCACTGTTTAATATTCTATCACAGTGGGAAACTTTCCTCAACTCTGCCAAACTTATTTTCTCTCATCTCCCATTGCCTGTAGGTAAAAGTGACCTCAGTCAGTGGATTTTTCTATGGCCTTTTACGCGACGTTGATTCATCCAGCGACCTTTGAAGGACAGAATAAGTGTTGGAAGTGGGACGATGTGAGATGAGGTTGGTGTCGCTTCCCCTGTGCCGGTGCTGTGTGCTCATATCTGTGTGAATCACCTTCTACAGTCCCCTACAGGCTGCACCTACTGCTCCCACAAAACACAGCAGCAGCAGTCTGAGCCAGGGATGAACCTCACCAACACAGTCACATCCACTCAATGTGGAGAGGAGAAAAAACATGTGCTCCGTAAACTATTTTATGACTGTGTATAAAAACAGCAGCAAGGACACAAGAGTGAGATAAGTAGGTAAATGTACATACTGCATAGAAAATCACATCATACAGTGTGTATATGCTACGCATTAAACCATATGGATGGATAGGGGAATATCCATTTTACATAGGGGACTGTCAAATATTCTTTTACAAATGGCTAAACCCCTTTAATCCTTTCTGAAAGCAATTCTACTTTTGATTGACTTATCTATTTCTTTTTTCGAAATCTGTATTTAGCCCATGATGCGATGCAAGTGAATCTGTCTTTATAGACAACCTACAGTAAAAAATATAATATGTAACTTCTTCCTGACACAACGTCTGAAAAAGACCATATGTACAGGGTTGCATACGTTGTGACTGACAGTGTATCACAATTCATGTGAGTATGTTACTGAAATATATTGTATAAAAGAATACATCTTTCATGGGGGATAATAGATAAGGCAGACAGCCTATGCAGTTAGAGACATGGTTAACAAACAAAAGAAGAGAAAGTGGCTGTTAATTGCAGCCAGTACTGAACAACACCATAAGAACACCAGGTTGCATGTGAGCTGTCCGCCTTGCTGCCGCCTAACAATAACAGTGTCAGTGCAGTTTGGTTCTTTAATTAGCACTATTCTCTCTGAGACTGACAGGCAGCATTGTGTGTGTTCCTATGAGAGAGTGTGTGACTGTATGAAAAACCGGCCAAAAACACAGTCAGGCTGTTCCCGTGGGCAGGAGGCATGAATGCTGTGAAAGAGGCTGCACTGATTCACTCCATCCTGTGCGATCTGTGAATAGTATGTAACTGCTGCTATCTGGTGCATCATGCTCCTGGCACTCCATGTTCATACCAAATTTGTCTGTAGGTTCCTGTAAGACGAAAGGAGAATCCCCAGGAAACTCCATCCCCCATTGGATGTTGGAAACATCACCAGGAGGAAGCATTGCCATGTATGTACACTCCCTGTGACACTGATTTCCATATCCATGGCTACATAGCCGGCTGCACAGCCAGGGCTGCGTCGAAATCCTGTAGTATGTGCAGCATGATCTCAAAATAGAGATAATGGAATCCAGATGATGAGCTGTTACAACAGAGTAGCCTTCATAACAATAACAGTTATATACTCCCTTTCACTTACAAGTCAAAAGGAGTATATTGGTCTTTGAAATAATTTTTGCAATTTTTCTTTTCTTTTGGTTTTTTTTATAATCTTAAATCTTAGACCATATACCTTTAACATATTTTATGGAACCATAAAGTCAGTGCTGACAAACATTTGACAGAATAGAAACAGGACTTTATTGATTATAAAATATACATAATAATTGAAAGTCAGTTATTTGGGGTTCAGTGAGGATCCTGCACACAGTCAATACAATAAAGTGACATTTTAAGTTTTCAAAGGCAGATAATATGTAAGTACATAACATATCCCATTACATAACTTAAGCCACACTGCTTCCTCGGCTATTTGCTGTTTTATTGTGTCTCATTTGCATTGGTTTGCATTCATTGTCTGCATTGCACTTTACTGCTATGCAGAACTATGGGGGTGGAGGCAATTACCCAAACACCTGCACAGTCTAATAGATACAAGTAAAGTGCTTTGACCTTTCCAGTGGAGCTCAATTAACAGAACCGTTTATCTCCGCTACAGGAAGTAAACTAGGACATTTAAATTGGTTGTGCATGGATAGAAAGTTGTTGTTTTTTTATTTTATGAAGTAATACAGTCCAATACAACACAGAATCAGTGGGTCGATTCATATAATGGTGTTATTGCATTTATTACTTGTCATTTTATTGACATTGGGATTGGGCACAGTTTGTACCCGTCACATTTCTCAGCAGTGCACACTACTGCAAATACTTCTGATAGATGTCCTGTATTTCTAATGGAGTCAGTTGGCAATAATATACATGTTCTTTCCTTAAGTACAGAATCTAAATAGTACAATGTATGGATGTTTGTGTTCTTGTGTAACATATTCTGATCTCACGCTGTTTTCTCAAACATGATTATTCAATGCAAAAATAATAGCACCCCTATAATAACTATAATAAAACACAGGCTGTGGTCTCACCCACATTGAAGGTCGCTTCAGGACAGGGGCTCCATCAGTGAGCAGGTGACTTGAGGTTGTCTGGGCAGCAGCAGTTTTTTTTTTCTTTATGTCTGGTTGTTCTGTTCTGTTCTGTTCTGTTCTGTTCTGTCTGTGTTAAAAAAAAACCTGTCTGAACTGAGTCGTGACTGCTCGGCTCCCCGTCCTCAAGAACTCCGGAAACAAGTCTCGAGATGGAGAAAGGGGCCGCAACATCCGCTCGATCATCGCCGGAGAACCAATGGCCGTGCGCCGTGCAAAGTGAGGACACCGGCATTCCCTGCCTCGCGTGAGGAAATGGGCGGGCCCGGGGAAAGCTCGTCCACGCTGCGTGGGTGGCTGAGCGGATAGTAAAGGAGCCGCCGCGGCGCTTATTTATCAGAGAGCCGCGGAGCAGCAGCCAGAGCGAAGCCCGGAGACTTCAGCACCAGCGCGACTGGACAGCGACACGTAGACAACACCACATAACAAACAGCCTTCACTCATCATGGTTCTCATCTGGACCCAGTTCGGTGTCAAGCACAAAAATGTCAATGTCAAGTGCAAAGTGCGGGTTATGCACAGAGGTGACAGCTCCGGCTCATCATCATCAGCGGTGAGTACATTTATATATATATATATATTTTAACTTTCCGCCTTTTTTCTGTCTCTGATACGATCGGTTAGTCTGATATTAGTGTCCGGAATAGATCGTTATGATGGTGAAGTTTCATATAAGGGCTCTTTACACGAGTTAATTCGCTGATGGACCAGCTGATCTGTCTGTTGCTGTGGGTTCATTCAGATGCAAGACTCGCTGATTCCCGTTCAGCCAATCGCTGCAGAGAATCTCTGTCGTTAAGGGGAAGTCTTATGCCCCTCACGCGACTTACCGCGTTCCCTAACGCCGGCTTGTGCGTCAGTCTGTAAAACTGGTGCATGTGCCGTTGTCGTGGTGGTGGTTTCCCAGAGTGTCTTAGCTGACGGGCAGGATTCGCTGCATATTTATAGATGCACAGCAATTGGTGTGGAGGATGTACAGTCATTCTGTTCTGCATCCTGAGAGAAGAATATTTTAATTTAGGTGCTCATATGAGCTGACATGGCCATGCATGCTGACCACAATGGTATTTCAAGATAAGATAAGATAAGATAAGATAAGATAAGATAAGATAAGATAAGATAAGATAAGATAAGAATTTCATGATCAGATGTTATGCCTGATCTAATGCACGACTGTTCTTTTTTCCACAGGAGAGCACCAAGTCTGAGCAGGACACACCCTGCCTGGCCATCAAACCCACAGGCAAGGACTTCTACAAAGTCCTCGGTGTCTCCTCTGAATCCAATGAGGATGAGATCAAGAAGGCCTACAGGAAGATGGCTCTCAAGTTCCACCCAGACAAGAACAGTGACGCTGATGCAGAGGACAAGTTTAAGGAGATCGCAGAGGCCTACGAGATCCTGACTGACCCCAAGAAGAGAAGCTTATATGACCAGTTTGGAGAAGAAGGTGAGACTGACGGAACTGTCATCTGGCTAATTACTGTAACGCAGGCTGTTACATTTACCAGTTACATTATCAGAGCTGACTACAATTAAACCAGCTAAACATGTGTCACAGAAACAGCTCTTGGGCTGACAAATTATTCATGGAGAAATTAAAGAGGCATGAAAACAGCATCAGAATATTAATGAAGTATTGGATAAACATGCATAATGTTTACTTAATTGTTTTGTGCTTTCTCTGTTTTTTAGGCCTTAAGAATGGAATGTCAATGGCAGGCCAAGGCAACGTTTCCCGCAACAAATTCCACAGCGATTCCCACGCCAACTTTTCTTCCTTCTTCCATGGATCAGACCACTTTGACATCTTCTTTGGCAGTGAGTGCGATGGTGAGGATGACCTCTTCAACCCTTTCAGGCGGTTCACCTTCAGCCACGTGGGCGGGTTTGCTGGCTGCGAGGGCGGCGTACGCCTGCAGGGCGACGCGGTGGTGCGCGACCTGCTGGTGACCCTCGAGGACGTGATGCACGGCTGCACAAAGCACGTGAAGATCACCCGCAGCCGGCTCAACCCCGACGGCAGCCTGAGATCTGAAGACAAGGTGCTAAATGTGGTGGTGAAGAAAGGCTGGAAAGCAGGTACCAGGATCACCTTCCCCCGTGAGGGAGATGAGACGCCCAACAACACCCCTGCAGACATCACCTTTATTCTCAGGGACAAGGAACACTCTCAGTACAAGAGAGAAGGCTCCAACATCGTCTTCACAGCCAAGATCACCCTCAAAGAGGTGAGTTCACTTTGATATCAGGATGAATGGTTCATCAGGGTTAAGTGTTTAATGGCCCTTTCAAAACCAATGATACATTATGAAACATAAAGCAGGTCTATAAGTAGATGTGTAATTTTCCCCTTACGCCTACTCAGATAAGGGCTAGAATCCATCCACTACTTCTTTTCTTTACGTAACTGTTGAATAACGTCTTTTCTGAAATACCGGTGAAAATCAATTTGAAATGCATCAGTAAGAGGCACAGCAGAAGGCAGGCTCTCTGCCAGAAGCAGGAAGGGAAATATCTTTGATTGTTGAGAACATAGCACAATGTTCTCTTATGGGCATCCGAGCCCCCATCTTACAATGGACTAACAGACCCCCACTAACAGAACAGCAGCAGTAGCCTGCCAACGCCTCCGTTGCCTCATCAGCCCCTGTAGAGTGAGAGAGAGCGAGAAGCTAAATATAGCCACAGCACTGACTGCCCCCACGAATCACACTTGACTCTGCCTCTCAGCCACTGTGAGTGCTGCAGACTCCTCTCCCTGTATGAGGCAGGCAGAGAGGCAGGGTTTTTTTTTGGCTCGCCTCGTCTCTGGCTCTCACGTCCGCCAACCCACACGCAGATTAGCAGGGTAGCAGTCAGAGAGAGTGGCATTTCAAAGAGCTGCTCCACCATCCTCCTGCTCCTTTCAGCCACCAAAGCACTTTACTCCCACACAGCCAGTGAAATAGGGCAGCGATTTGAACATGTGTAACACCAGGTTGTTGCATAACTGTAAATCGTTATGCTTTTGGAGTCAGACGCTCCATATTTATCAGTTATCAGTTATGCAACTTGACCCTTTTAAACTGTTCTAAGTTTAACAGGTCTACAGGACTGACCTTGCTCCTTTTCTTTGTCTCCAGGCTCTCTGTGGCTGCACAGTCAACGTCCCCACACTCGACAAGCGGATGATGCCTTTGCCATGCAGTGATGTTATTAAACCAGGTGCTGTGCGGCGGCTGAGGGGCGAAGGTCTGCCCCTGCCCAAGAGCCCTTCCCAGCGGGGCGACTTGGTGGTGGAGTTCCAGGTGCTCTTCCCCGACAGGATCCCACCCCAGTCCCGCGAGATCATCAAGCACAGCCTTGCCCAGTGCTAGTCTGCATTATTCAAACCATGGTGCTGACACAGCTTCGCCGTGCGTGCATGCTGTTCGCGATTCACAAACACAGCCTTGCCCAAGGTGCTTATTATCACAACCAACCGCAACCTCTTATTGTGTTTGGAGATAGCAAGCATTGCTGACCTGAGCTGTAGTTCAGACAGGGAATTGTGAGGAGGTGACTTTCTGCAGGTATTAGGCATGATGCACAACTACTATGATGCCACATGAGCAGTGAGTTCAGAACTGATGACCGGGGTCTTTGGCATGAGAGAATGTCGACTGACTCAACAGCCTTTCTCTTGAAGGAAAAGCTTATCTGTACTGTTATACTTGCAAACCAATCGCAGGATATCAGTGTGCTATTCAAGTCTGTATAGACTTCCTTAAACCTGAACGGTAGAAACATGTGAACAAAAAAAAAGACTTTGTTATAGTTATATGGTGTTCATATAACTGATCGTTTGCATTGATTTCTTACAATAGCAAAACTTTCTTGTGTGCAAAGATCTACTTTGTGTACAAAAGGCAAACACATTGTCTCTAAGAGAGATTCATCCGTCAAATGTTCTATTGAATTATTTGAAATATTTGTATATATTCTGCAATGAGCCAGCTGTCGGTGTATTGATACCTTGTATAGACATATTTGAAAGCATGGAAAATAAATAAAAACAAGAATTTGACCTGTTGTTTTTTATTGTTCATTGATGATAAACAGCATCACTGCGGGGCTTTTAGATGCAGTGATGCGGGGGTCCTGTCATCTGCTGCCACCTAGCGGCGATCGGGTGCTATGACAACGCAAAACTCCCTAAAAGTAATGAGACACACCTGTTGGTGTGCGAGTTATATGGCTGACCAGTGAGCACGCGACCCACAGTCCACAATGAGGAGGACAGCGGTGACGCGAGACAGCGGTCACATCCGGAGACGTTCTACATGTGAGAGACAGGCCTGCATGTTGTTATTAGATACAATAAAAACACATGCATCCAAACTGAGAGTAGTGCGCATTGATTGACACGTCGAACCACCTGCGCGTCCAGAGGCGACCACTAATCTCAGCTGAGCTCCGCGGTTCACTGAAACCCAGCCTCTATGTCACCTGGGATGAAATGTCGCACGTGAGTCAGAGCGCAGCAGCTGATCTGAGCGCTCTCCCCGTGACGAACCTGACTCTGGTCGTGCTCCTGCTCGTCCCCTGCGTGGTCATCCTGCTCCTGCTCAACTGCCTCTTCCTGGGCTACAAGCTGCTGATGGTGTCGAGGCGCACCAGGAGGCGCCAGCGGGAGGACGCGGAGGAGCTGCTGCTGCACTCCGCCGTGCACAGGGTCCGAGGAGTGTCCGACATGGCCTTTCCCCCGCTGCAGGACGCCAGGAGAGTGTACGTGTCCGTGTCGGAGCCTGCCCTGCCACATCCGGTCACTTCTTCCCGGGCGTCATCCAGGGAGAGGCCCGGCGTGGACCACATGATCCGGCTCCTGAGGCCGGACGGGGCCACCGGGTCAGGGTCCCTGAGGGCGCCGAGCACCATCCGGGCCACTTCACCTTCAGCCGGGTTCAGCCCAAGACTCGACCTGGCCCCCAGCTGCCGCACACACAGCGTCAGTAAGGCCGGCTGGTGCAGGAGCGCACCACTCCTGCCGCAGTCCAGTGATTCCGAGGCTGAAACCAGAGTGAACCTTGTTCCGCCAAACTCTCCAATGGTGAGTGATCAATAACTGAGTATGACCGGAAATGGAAAATCTGTATTTTGGCCTTTGTAATAGACAGGTTTAATATCAGCATTGGCCTTTGTTGATGTGATTTTAATAAACAAATTCAGAAATATCCCCAATGCAAACACAGTGTGCACTCAGATTTGGACTCAGGACCTGCATTTAGGTCGTTTTCATGTCATTTTCTTATTATTTACATAACAGTGTGACCATTTTCAACCTGTTCTTATACATGGCCCCTTTAAAGATGGAGGTGTGGGTCCCATGGACAAATGCAGCTATGTTTTTACAGTGAACCTGATGTTTCAAATTTGTATTTTAAATAATGAAAGGGAAATAAACATTCACCCACTACTTGACCTTTTGATTTTATTTGGATATCAATGCATAATTGAAATATTTACTTAGTGCTGTCAATTCTATGAGAATATACTGCATTTAAGCATTCTCTATGATGAACTTTTTTGCAACCTCTCACCTTTTTTGTCATACTGTTGATTTGTTAGCAAGCGGGTTTTCAAAGTCCAATTTTAGTACATGTGTACAATTCTAGTCATTCAGATCCACTATCTCGGCTACTTCGATAGATCTGTCTCTTTTTGGAGAAGTTCTCCTCACTGTTTTTATTCTGCAGTTTCCCCAGAGCAGTGTTTACCAGCCATTGACAGTAGTCATGGTAGAATGTAAACAAAGGGCTTCGAGAGTGTTACGTCCATTGAGACCAGCTCCCAGTATGAAGCATAAAGGCAATTTAAACCTTAATCCAGAGTCTGAGACCTGTTTTTCCTCTATCCGCAGCAGGCGACAGAACATGCGGGTTATATTTGCCGGAGCAGTACTTATGAGAGGCTGCCAGATGTGAACCCAGCTGCTGCAGAGCCTGTGTTTGACAAAGTAGACATGGAGTGCGAGTACATCAACCCGCCTTCAGACACGTCTTGCCTGAACACATCTGCGGTGGGGCCGGGACTCGACAGCGACTTTGGTGCAAGTGCAGGTTTGCTGGAATCAAAATGTCTTTGATTTGTCAGTGCTGTTGCAACAAAACATGTAGACCCAGGGTACGGTGTGATTTCATTGCTGCCTTTCAAACACACACAGTCGTCTTGTAAAGAGCGAGAACACGTATTCTCAGTGGGTTGTAACAAATGTCGTGATCTGTTTCAGATTTCATGCAGGGATTTTTGTTGGTTTATTGGCAAATTCAAGTATCACTGCCTCCAAACAGTCATGGGTATAACCACTACTGTTATAACAGAAATGTTTAAAAATGTGAATATTTAGTGTGGGGATGAGTGCTGATCACAGTTGATGCTGAAGATGGATTCACCATGATTAATCAGTCAAATTTCTTTATATGATATCCCATTTATTATGCTGACAGTGTTTTCACTTGGAGACAGTTGACAGTTTTGTTTCAGTATTTCACTGATTCATTTCTGAATCATTTATGTCCAGGTGTCTCCTTGCGGATTCTGTCAGCAGACAGCGATGGCCTGTCTAACGGTGTCCTGGCTTCAGCTCTGGAGTGGGATTATTATGACCCCTGCTATGTCAAACAGAATAATGTACCCAAACATAAACACGATAGGCCTGCAGTGCACACTAAACAGTACTGGGTATGATATGAGTAGAACTTTTAATGTTTGTTTAATTTAATGAGTATTTATTTTCATATTTTAAAGTCACAGATTTAATATATATATATATATATTTTTGTTTTGTTTTTTTTATTAATCACTATGACTTGCACAAGTTTTTAAGGAAATTTAAGTCTCACTTTTCCACTTAAGTTCTTTAGTTATTGTATTTGTTTATTCACTCGCACCGTCACTGACATCACTATGACACATTAACCATGCACGTTTCACTTTAACAATGCCACTATTTTGTTGTGCCAGTTCTGAATTTCATTATAACTCACTCAATCATGATCATGATTAAGTCACTTGTTTGTTTGTTTTGATTCACTTTGACCAATTAAAACACCTTAAGAATTCAATTACATGATTTTTGATTTTTATATAAGAGATTTATGTAAGAGATTTGGACCACCCAGTTGTTAATGATGCTTTATTTTCCAGTGGTGCTCCCTTATCCCTCAGTCGTTGTGCAATGTAAGAAAGCGATGGTGTCATTAACATATGGTATTAAAACTAATTGACCTCATTACCAAAAAAGACAAAGTCAGTTGGAATACTTTATTCTTTTGTTTGAAGACATCTGTACATTAACGATCAAGTGCTACTTGAATTTTTTTCATCGTTCAAGATAACAGAAACTGACAGAATCACTGACACTGCACTATGCAAACATGAAAACAACCAGACCAAAAAAAAGCCAACGAAGAAAACGTGACTTTACTCAAAGCTGGAAAGGAAATTTAACACAATCTGCTTGAGCTTGGCATCCGATGCCTCAGAGATTTGGCCATCAGCCCTGCAACGAAGAAGAGATTGGTTATAATGTAAATGTATAAAATATTACAATGGAAAAAAATCTCACGTTCTGCCACCTCAAAGCTCTTTAACTTACTTAATAGTTGCCAGCAGGTCTTGGTGCTGGCTCAGTATGTGCTGCAGGAACGCCTTTTCGAACTTGGTGATTTTGCTTGGCTCCATTTTGTCCAGGTGTCCCCTCACACCTGCATAAATGACAGCTACTTGTTCTTCAATAGCCATGGGAGCTGAAAGACAAAATGTGTACACGCAGTTAAGACGATTCTAGGATTGATACATTTTCTGAATGACATCTCTGCATTTTCCATTTACAGCGCTGAACAGTGAATACTCACAGTACTGCCCCTGTTTAAGGAGCTCCGTCAGACGAACACCACGGTTCAGCAGCTGCTGAGTGGCAGCGTCCAAATCAGAGCCAAACTGAGCGAAGGCTGCCACCTCACGGTACTGGGCCAGCTCCAGCTTCATGGTGCCAGCCACCTAATGATCGACAGAAATCAACTAGTCAGAATCAAAGAAATCAATGGTGACGTCAGCTGGGAAATGCTTTATTACAAGTCGAACCTGCTTCATGGCTCTGGTCTGGGCTGCAGAACCGACACGTGACACAGACAGACCAACGTTGATGGCTGGGCGAATACCCTTGTAGAACAACTCCGTCTCCAAGAAGATCTGGGTGAGAAAACAGCATTTAGTTTAAAGTTCCAGGATTTCAGAAGATGGCACAAAAGAAACCTACACGCTCACCTGTCCGTCCGTGATGGAGATGACATTTGTTGGAATGTAGGCTGAGACGTCGCCAGCCTGTGTCTCAATAACAGGAAGGGCTGTGAGGGAGCCACCGCCAAAGTTGTCATTCATCTTAGCAGCTCTCTCCAGCAGACGGGAATGCAAGTAGAAGACATCTCCTGGATAAGCCTCACGACCTGGTGGACGACGGAGCAGCAGGGACATCTGACGGTAGGCGACAGCCTGCAGGAAGATCATGAAGTCAAGTTTAATGCCAAACAAAACTTCTATAAAAATATTTACAGATTCTCTTGTTTGATGCGTTATAATTCACCTGCTTGGACAGATCGTCATAGATGATCAGGGCGTGCTTGCCATTGTCTCTGAAGTATTCTCCCATGGAGCAGCCAGAGTAGGGAGCAAGGTACTGCAAAGGAGCAGCATCAGAGGCGGTGGCAGACACCACGATGGTGTACTTCATGGCATCAGCATCAGTGAGCCTCTTCACCAGCTGAGCCACTGTGGATCTCTTCTGGCCGATAGCAACGTAGATGCAATAGAGTTTCTTCTTCTCATCAGTTCCGTCATTGAACCGCTTCTGGTTGATGATTGTGTCAATGGCAATTGCGGTTTTGCTGCATCATAAATGAAAGTAGTACTGTTGATGCGCATAAAAAAAAAAAACTGATCTGTGTTGTACATGAGCAGAATTCCCTTACCCAGTCTGTCTGTCACCAATGATGAGCTCACGCTGTCCACGACCAATGGGAACCAAACTGTCCACAGCTTTAATGCCAGTCTGCATTGGCTCCCTCACAGAGATACGAGGGATGATACCAGGGGCCTTCAGACCCACACGCCTGCGAGTCTTGGAGCCAAGTGGGCCCTGTGATCACAATGAAAGAAAAAGCAATTAATCCCAATTAACTTATTTCTAATATGTGCCTTTAAGATAATCTAAGACATTGTGACCAAACCACTTTTTTACTACTTTAGCAAATGTTGTGACTATTGTTCAATATGAAAATATGGTCTCTTAATTTAAATGTCTCATGTCTTTTACTGAAAAGATTTGGATTGTTATTCATTTGAAAAAGGACTTAAATTACAACACAACTTGTGTGTCCAAGGGGAAGTTATATCAGAGGTGCTGAAAGAAAACTGCTTGAAAATGAATTCTGTCAATACCTTTCCATCAATAGCATTCCCCAGAGCATCAACAACACGGCCCAGTAGCTCTTCACCAACAGGAACGTCTACAATAGCACCTGTTCTCTTGACAATGTCGCCCTCCTTGATCAACTTGTCGTTACCGAACACCACAACACCAACATTGTCAGGCTCCAAGTTCAAGGACATGCCCTGGAACAGAGACGAAACAAAAGTCACTATCCAATCTCTTCTTATGTTACTATGTTTCTAATATTATGTTGATATCAGAAATAGGGCATACTGGGTTAAACTAGGTTAAAATCAATTCTATTCAAGCACGGAAGCCCATTCTGTGTAGAGGCCAATATCTACGCTTACCTTCAGACCAGAGGAGAACTCCACCATCTCTTCAGCCTGTACGTTTCTGAGACCATACACTCTGGCAATACCATCACCAATAGACAGCACGCGGCCAGTCTCTTCCAAATCAGCACTGGTGTCAGCTCCCAGGATCTTCTCCTCCAAAATGGAGGACACCTCAGCTGTGCCTGTAATGTGTGTAGTCAACCAAGAAAGATTCCTTCAATGATACAGATGTGTCTATTTTTATAGTATTTGGAAATGTGTTGAGCAATCATGTTCCCATTTCACTACTTTACAAAATAGTTCGATACAAGTTTTCTGAAATACTGACCTGTTTTCTTCAGCCATGGGTGGGTGGTGTGTAGATTTTTTGCTCCTACACAAGCTGCAGCAATATTCTTGGATACCTTAAAATCATTGGATAGCGGTAAAGAAACAAATTTAATTCAATCCAACTATGTGCAGCATTTCAAGTTATCAAAGTACCAAAATACAGCACATATTATGGACACACAGCCAAACTTATTGTAGTCTACTTCAACTATGTAATAAATCCAACCTGTTGGGATTGACTGGTAAATATGTAGAAACATCAAAACAACTGATGGTAAACAAAATCAGTTTGTTGCAAACTTAATCAGCTGTTTCATTATAGCACAACTTATTTTCAGTGAGTCAAGGTTTTAATTCATTGTATAAAATGATTACACATACACTGTACATCAAGTTAGTAAATTTTATATTGCTAGCATATATGTATTTGTAGTTGAAGCTTGCATCTGGACTGAGTCCACCCTGACCTTCAATACTGTAATTTAGCCTACTCATATCCATTGAAAAAAGTCTGACTGTTCAATACAAGGACCATAGACGGATTCTTCTCATTGACTAGTCACCATTACTACTGTTCTAATGTTTTATTTGGAAGGCAGCTTGTAGCTGTCATCTGTTAAGTAGTAGTAACAGTATGGAAGCAGCTCTGTGTTGGGCCCGGTGTCCTCCGGTGCAAAGACGCCTGACTAAACAACACCGCCATGGATAAAATGGGCATTTTTGAGCGAGACTGAAATAAATGAAAATAGAAAGAATTTAGAGATGCTTACAAATCCAGCCCTGCGGGGCAGGGTGCGGGCGAGAGCCGCCGCGACACGAACTGACAGCATGACTGTGTCCTGAAGTGTATGTCCTGCTCCCGGGGCGCAGAGAGAAGGATGGTGGATACGGAAGTGGAATTTGTAAAGGTCACGGTGACCCGGTAGTATTTCAAAATAAATCCCCGTTTCTTTTCTCTCCTCAATTCTTGGAAACGTATATCCAGATATTTATAAATATTAGAATTACACAAATTCAACCGATTCCTTTTTTGTATCAGGGGCTGTCAACACTCAAGGGTTTGCAACGCAAACGCATAGGGTGGCTCATTTGACAGCAGTTGTAGTATAATGAGCCGACGCAAGGGGCGCTCGGCCGCAAACAGGGCGGAAATGGCGCATGTAGCTTTGTGAACGGCTGATGGAGACATTTTAAAATAAACACACGACTAGCCGCCAACAGCTAACAGGGCTCGCAGAGGTGCGAGCGCACTGCGCCAAAACGCGTTCACATTCATCCAAGATCTCAAGAAGAAACATATTTCTTGCAGGGTTTTGTTTGTGCATCGCAAAATAAAGAGGCTACACTATCCGAAGATGTCGAAAAGTCTGATGAAAGAAGATTATTACTAACGCCGCGGTAAGTTGTAACTAGCGCAGCCGATTTCTGATGCTAAGTTGCTCAGATAACGTTAGCTGCTGACATTTCCTGCCCGTTTTACCTCTGGCTGGATAGATACCGCTTCCAATTATAGAAACTTGCAAGGCAGCTGTCATACATTGTGAATGTTGTTCCATGACTTGTCACCCTCTCGTCAAGTGTGTGGAGTGTAAGGTTATGACCGAGGTTAGCTTCATTACGCAGCTAAAAGTACGGTGTAGATCCAGCTTGTGTTAGCCTCAGCTAGCCGGAGACACAGCAGACAAATTCGTTAATTTTGTCAAACAAAAGTCACTCGTTTTATACACACTTGGTTGAATGTGACTAGAGAGGTTTTGACAGACATTATGAAATTAATCTCGAGCTGGTTGTCGATTAAAAGTAGATTAAAAATCCAGGTTAAAGCATCATGTATTCCTCTTAGCTAGCTAGTGATAATGTTCCCATTGTGTGTAATTTCTGTGCTGACCATATGGAAAATTCAGCAGTTATGCAAACATGTTCACTCAGGACAAAATGTACAAAATTTGGCTGTAAACTGTACTAATGTAGTTGAATTGTAATCAGTATCTTTAAATTTTGCTGAAAGAGTAAAAGAGACCTTAAATGATAAAGATTATGTATGTAACTTTCAAGTCTTCACACATGGTATGATATTGTAGATGCAGAAAGTCATGGTGACATTTTGCCTTGTACAATATTAAACAATTTTCATGTTTTCAGATATAAGTATTGTAGTATGGCTTCATTTTTTCCTCTCCGCCAGCAGGTGAGCTCCTGTCCAGCCACATTGGTCCATATTTGATGGACCTTTGGGCTCTGGGCTCAACTAGGATGAAGATGGCTGATTCAGAGAAGGCAGATGAATTTGTGGATGCGGAGTGCCCGCCAGAGTGCCTTGATGACGCACAATCAGCAGCGGCTTCTGCTCACAAAGAGCAGGAAGATAATCTGAAAACGGAGACCACAACAAGTACCAGCTCACCACCTAGGGAAAAAGAGGCAGACAGCCCCTTGAATACAGAGGGTGAGCAGAGTCTCCTCTCCATGCCTTGCCTGATGAAAGAGCTCCGCCGAGACTCCCCAGAGTCTCAGCATGCATCTACAGGAAGTGAGAAGCCAATGTCTCGTCATATCTATGAGAGCGATTCCTCCAACCCTTGCATGCTCTCTCCCTCATCCAGTGGACACCTTGCTGACTCAGACACACTCTCCTCAGGGGA
The DNA here is from genome assembly GCA_016785345.1 of Trinectes maculatus. Classification (NCBI taxonomy): domain Eukaryota; kingdom Metazoa; phylum Chordata; class Actinopteri; order Pleuronectiformes; family Achiridae; genus Trinectes; species Trinectes maculatus. The sequence goes on from JAFBJQ010001055.1 coordinate 536,039, forward strand.
AGAAGGTGCTGCTCCTCCTGTAGGTGAACAGGATGAGAGCAACATGGAAACTGTAAATGATCCTGGGCAGGTTGGAAGAAGGCAAGCATCTGCCACAGCAGCAGGAGGGAGGAAGTCCAGACGGTCACGTTCAGAGAGTGAGATGCCTCCCAACGCAATGGCTGCAAAGAAAAATCGCTTCCAGCACACCATGGCAGCAGCAGGAGGGCAGGAAAAACAAACCAATGGCAAGTTGGCAAAAGCAAAAGGTCATCGAAGCCAGAAACACAAGGAGCGCATACGTCTGCTCAGGCAAAAACGAGAGGCAGCGGCACGGAAGAAGTATAACCTGCTGCAGGACAGCAGTACAAGTGACAGCGAGCTCACATGTGACTCCAGCACCAGCACCTCTGAGGATGATGATGATGACACTTCAGGAGGTAGCAAGACAATCAAGACAGATATTCCAGGTAACATCCAGTGTTCACAGTACACTCTTTTTGCACAACACTAGTACCAATATCCAGGTTAATGGTAGCAGCAACCACTTAGGTAACCCTCATAAAACACCATCAGATGGTCATGAAAAGACACATAGTCTAAAACAGTTTGACAGCCACAGATTATTTGCTATCATATACACACATTAACAACAGGAGGATGTGTGAGTAAGATTTCAGGCAGCCCAATTCCAATTACAGCATATAGTACAAACATGTCACAGGGCTGTTGGAGGCTTATGTAATATCAGATCTCTAAATCTGTTTTGTTGTCTGTGTTTTTTTTTTTTTTTTGCTTGATCAGTCTCTTTTTTTGTTTTTTCTCACTCATCATCTGTCTTCATTCACTCTGTGTTTTTTAGACTCTATGTTTAGTCACTTGTAGATATACAGTAAGTGCTGTGTTGGAACTGTGTCTCGTCTCTCGCATGCTATGGTAATTTAGTGGACAGTATTCAACTCCATAGAATCATAAATACAGAGGTGTGTTACGCGAATCTGTATTGTGAGTTCTGCAATGCAACAAGCAAGCCATTTATATCCCCAACCTTTGCTGAAAATGGACGGTGGTGAATGATCTCACTGTTAGTAGGTGTTGCAAGACTCTGAATCTCCGGTTCAGGGCTGATTTGCTGTAGACATATAACCCCATACCAGTTTAGACTATATTCAGTTTCCCATTTTTGTAGAATGTGTAGAATCGGTTTAGAATATTAATTTTATGATCATCAGGACAGGTAGACATTTAGGATATACTGCTTTTTTAACTCACATTTCTTTAGGTCTGTGTTTGCTTTGTCCTCACATGAGGTGATGAAGCTTTTTGGATCTGTTGTCTATTTAACCCCTCTGTAGCATTTTTGAGAAGTCAGATAACTGTTTTGTCAGCAACTTCAACATATTAATGCATATGCAGCTTTTACCATGGGTGGCTGTTTTAGGAAGTACAATCAGACACAGAATTAAGTGATGTCAAACACCGATAGTATTGTCTGCTGTTTCTCTTAGTAAATTTTAGTAGCTATCCATTAGTAGCTACTGCTTGCTTAACTTTAACAGGTCTGCTACCTGATGCTGTTGAAATTTTTTGTTTACAACAGTCACATCTTTTCCTAGTGATTGTTCTCCATATAGCATAACCTGTTGGGTTGTTGGCAGATTCTCCTTTACAGTAATTCCGAGGATTTAACTTGTGGTATTTCAAAAGCTTTGTTTATTACGTAATTATTCTCTATCATGTAAACAGAATAATTGCATTACCATGTATTTGATTGTTTCCAGATTGGAACTATTTAATCTAGTCATAGATTTGTGTTGAATTGTATAGGTATAGGTACAAAATTGATTGAAGTTAGACATATCATATTTCCTTGCATTACAGGTTTGTAATATAATTTGATATAATATAATGGGTGTGTTTACCTCTTGCCAATTAACCTGTTTTCTGAAAAACAGTCAATGAATCAGTTGCCTGAGACATCCATTTCTTCCGCATAGGGATCCGCGGTAAAAGTTTTCAACCATTTTCACCTCCCGCACACAAATTTGAGTGGTACTACTGCATGATCTAGTCCATCAGCATGAAAGAGTCGATCTGCACGTAACCAAAAAACAAACTGTCATTTTCTCTTTAATACAAAAGTCCACCTCCAAAGCATGAAAGTGCTACTGTATTTTCTTATGGCTTGGCCTCAATGTCTTTAAAGCTGGCTTCAGACGTGCATCGGAGAGATCCAGAGTGGGCGCCCAGATTCATGGGCTTCTGGACACCAGCTCATGGGACAGGAACGGCATCGGCAGTGTACTGGAGGAGGCCATGACGCGCTTTGCCGTGATGCAGCGCCAGACTGAGGAGCGCTTCCGCATCTGGATGGAAAAGCTTGCACACCTCGACTCTGACAACGACTCGTCCAAGCGCTCAAGTGATGCCCTAGAGGGGCAGCAGCATCACTCCCAGGGGGCATGCCCGTCCCCTCCCAGTTCATTTTTACCATCGTCGGAATCTGCAGAGACTATGGCTGCCTACATGTTGGCACGAGACAACAACAGTCTCACCCCAAATCCGATAAATAACAACATCCTACCTGAAGTAGTCGCTCAAAATGGAAATATAGGTGTTCCTGACCCTGGTCTCTTGAATGTTTAGATTTCACTGCTTCACTCCCGGCAGTTTCATACTTGGATCTTACAAAGTGTAGAATTAGTTCATACAGATAGCATGGCACGAAAAACTAAACAGATAGACCATCAACAGCAGCAAGGCCTGGACTGGTCTTTTAAAGGTGACTGTATAGACCAGAGGCTAATTGCATCTGCTGGCACTGAATCACTGTGAGATTTGACATATATTCAATAATTCAACTGACCCGTTTGATTTTCTGAATCTGGACACAGGGCATATCCCAATGGACTCTTGAGTCATGGCTCTTAATCTATGTCTTATTGTATAGCTTGTTTTTTGTTTACCAGCTGTACACATAAACACACACAGACTCAGTAGTTGATTATGTCAGTCATACAGACTTACAGCACCTAGGTGGCCATCATACAGGTCTAGGTGGGGTGCGGCTGCTTAATAGCATGTGCCTTTTCATTATGAACTTGTGCTGGGAATGATAGATAAAGCATCATAGTACTATATCTTTAGAGATCAGGTTCAACACCATCATTTAACGCCCTCTCTCCTGAATTTTATTAGCACTTTGTTTGTAAGTGGTTCAGGACTTTTAATATATTGCAACAACCTTTTAATTTGGTGGGATAGCTTTATTAACATTTAATTAAACATAGAGACGCTCATTAATGGAAGCAACACACTAACCCACACAACTTCTTGTTTTTGATTTTTTTTTTTTGAAAATTGGATAATGTAATTTAATTAGACGTGTTTACATTTCTTTAATAATTGCCTTTCTGTTACATTTGCTGCTATTGCTGCCTGTGTGCAGTAACAGGAAACTAGTGAGGGAGGAGTGATTCCCATTGTTTATTTTTAGTAGCCTGTGTGTACTTTATAGGCATCAGATTAGGCATCCTTTTTCGTTTGTTGACGCTATTAGCTGCGATGTCAAGAGCTTCATGTCTTTACTCGTAATATTAGGTAATTTCTTTCATTTGCAGTTGTCTGCCATCTTGGCCTGTGTCTTCACTGTGTTCGACAGTTTGCTGTCAGAATAAAAGCCCAGGCATCAAACTAAAAGAGACACAGCAGAAATAAAGCTGCAATGAGGTGCATGTTAATGTTTACTGGTTTTCTGGAAAATGGACTGAATTGGGTGATCAAGTGGCCTTCTCTGGTTTAGATCCTGTGGTCTTTGAGGTGGAAGCTCCTCTTCTCCATCTTCTCTAACTACTTTTACTGATGTAGATTAGTATAAAATTCTTAACACTGATAACACTATTGAAGTATCACAGATATTAATGAAGAAATCTTTGGCCTAATCATATTTATAGGTAGGATGTTAAAACGTGTTTTCTGTATGTGTATATGTAGCCCAATGACTCGGTTTTACAAAATCTAAGGCTGATGGCATAATTTCCCCACCTGTTTGCATGTGAGTTTATTAGTATACAAAATGTACAAGGCCAAATTAATTTTCATCAGCAGCATGTATGCAAAGTATAGCTTTGCTTATCCTGATAAATGGTTGCTGACCGAACATTTTCAGTCGTTTTCTCTTGGCCTAATGGTTTTGTTTTATTCTGTGAGAACATTGTTTTTTTTGTTGTTGTTAAATGGTGCATCATTATTTTTGCCAGTGTTGCTTGAAATGGATCCAACAACTGCCGCCTTGCATTTGTTAAAACTGAAATTACCATTACCATTAAGTGAACTGTTTTGTCAGCACAGTACGGAAAGCCTTTTGCACACAATCACAAACTGTGTGCATTAAAAACAACACAGCAAGGACAGTCCATTGTTTACCAAAGAGACTATCCTGGTTTACATCAGTCCTTTTTGTATCTGTAATACAGGACTTTTACACTGACAAGTGCTTGGTTTCTCTGGTAAACCTGGTACCTGCTTATATCTGTCCAATCGGCTATTCGAAGGCAGCGTTCTTTCATAGTACTCACTGTCCAGGCGAACCCAGTCACATGCAAGTCTGGACAACGGTGTGGATGTGTCTTTCCCAGGGACTCCTATATCAGGGTAGAACAAAGACACATGTTACTGCTCTTCCAGTTATTCTTCTGTTTGATTTTTATTGCCCCCCTCCCCACACACACACATTTCACTTACTAGGTAGGATCATGTTGAAGTGTTTTGTAATGACTATTTTAGTCTTGTTTTACGTGAATGGCTGTTACTTTACTTTTACTTTTAAAAGCAATAAATGAAGAGAAAAAAAACACAGCTGCTGCAAAAGGGTTATTAATACACTGCAGACACAACCACTCTGTTGTCTAAAATATAAAAGCCTCATGAGTGTAGCTTTCTAAGTAATGATAAACTTTTTTTCACAGTTGTATTTGTTTGGGTTTTAAAGCCCATCAAGGGCTATCAAACCAATGGATGATATCATCTGGTCAAACGGGGTGTGTCCAAAGAGTTGACACCGTTCACAGGGATAATTTGAATAGTAATTTGACTATTTGAATAATGATTTGAAGAAAGTGTTTTCTTTGTTTTCTGCAGACGGGCCTCCAGTAGTGGGTCACTATGATATATCAGACACTGATTCTAACCAGGAGAGTATGAGTGTGGAGACAGTGCGGCCCACGGTGATAAAGCATGAGCTAAAAACACACAGAGGCCAGGATATGGCAGCTCACTCTGGGTGTGTAAGAGCTCTGAGCTCAATCTCAGGTCAGTTACAAACCCAGTATATCTAAACTGATATATCTTCCACTCCTCCCATCGAAGATAAGTGATTAGAGGAATAAGTGGAGAAACATCATAATAATATCAACAAGATGCCTATAAATGCTACTCTGCATCCCGTACTCCAATGGCTTGCATTCAGGGCGGGTAAAAGACTTTCCGCGACAAAAGAATCGACCTTTAACAAGTGGTTAGCCGGCATTGTTGAAACATGAACATACATTCCACAATTTGTGTTTTGTCCAGTTGTTGCCCCATGTTATTCAGTCAGCTTTTCAAAAAACATGGGTCAGATTCATCGTTGTTTTGGTAATGCTCTTATGTGTCAAACCAGCTGCGGTCATCATTTCTCAGCAAAGGCTCAAGCTCTCGACTGCCCCTACCCTCTTCATAATGTGTAACTGTTCCCCTTTATTTGTTTCAGGCCACATGGAGGCAGAGCTGTCGCACAAGGAGAGGTCTCAGCCCACCAAGGGCCAGATTAATGTTGCTTCTTCTGACAGCGAGGTGGAAATTGTTGGAGTGCAAGAGAAACCGAGGTATGTCAACTATTTGATTTCTTTATTTATATTTTCGCTGATGCTTTGAAAATCCATTAAAAATATTTTTTGAATTTTTAATTCTCTCCAGATGTGGTCACCCATGTGGAGGTGTGATAAAGAGTTTGTCCTCCTGGAAGGAGAACTCAGTGGAGCAGTTAAAAAGCACAAATCAACCACAGCTCTGGACTACTGTTTCTCCTCAGCCTAACTGGGTGTCCCCTCCTGAAGTGGTGGACCTCACACTGGATGAGGACACTGGTCACAGATACCTACTTTAAACGACTTGTACACTGTAGACTGCCCATTTCTTCCTCGTCCCTCTCACCTTGCCTCCATGTTACAGCTGAAATCCTGTGTAGAGTTGCAGCCTGGCCTGTAACTGTTTGTGGACATTTACTGCTCCAGAGCACTGTTTTTAACTTACCATTGAACAATCATGTATCAAAAGCCATTCTGCTGACATGATTCCCTAGTCTTGGCTTGTCAGCTTTGATTTAAGTTGTAATAAAAATGGCACAGGACTTCTAGTGCTGGTAGAAATGTATGTAAGAGTCTATTTACTTCATTTATGATGATAGCAATATTCCCCTTGATTTAATACCTCAGTTACCCCTTAACAGTAGATGTAGGTAGTCATTTTGTGCTGTGTGTTTGCAAGTTGTATGGTGAAAACGTCAAGTTGCTGCTTGAAAGCTGGTCAACATCACAGAGTGGCTGTTGCCCTGTTTGACTACAGAATCTGAACAGCATATTTTCAGACTGGATTTGGCATTTTTATCTGCAGTCACATTCAGTCAGACATAATGGCAGCTGGTACACACTCTGTTGTGCAGTCGATCATAGACAGGAGCATTTGCTTTGTACCTCTCTAGGTTCAATTTTGCTTTCTAAAGTCACACCACTGGTTTTATAGTGAGTTCTTCATTAACCGCATTTCAATAGTGCCCATTTTAACTACAGCTTGTACTCTGATGGGCAGTGTGGAGTGTTTTGGTTGTGGTTGGTCTTAAGTAATTTGGGGAAATAATTTCTTCCTTAAATTTTTTATACTCTTGCACAAATGTAAAGAGATTGAGATTGACAGACGATTTACATATGCATGTGAAATATAAGGCTTCAGCCAGCAGCTGGTTATCTTAGCTCAGCATTACGAAAGGAAATGTGGGGAAACAAATACACCTCTATAGCTCACAAATTAACATGTTATATCTTGGTTGATTGCCCAAATGCACATTTGTAAAAAAGTGTGTTCAGGTTAAGCTAAGATAAGAGGCTGCTAGCTGTGAGTTCATATTTATCTGATGGGACAGTGGTTTAGATTTTATCATGTAGAGTGAACTCTCCACCAAAAAGTCAGCAAGTGTATTTCTCTAAATCTTCCATGCTTTAAATGAAAGGCTCTTAATTCCTTTATTATCATGTTGCATCACGAGAATGAACAGAACCACTGGTAGAGGGGGGAAAATACAAGCACATTGCACAAGACACACTACAGACTTTCACATTTCTCGTTTCTACAGCAGCATGTGGTGATGTTGTAGTGACAACAGTTCTTATGTATCTTTGCTTTCAAGGTATATGTAATGTTGGACATCACGTCTTTCTGCGTCCAAGTGTCCATGGCGACATAGTAATCAGTGAATGTAGGACCCAGCAGTGCTGACTGGGTGCACTTACTGTTTGCATGCTTATAATGAGTGGATGCAAACACCTTTAAACCTCTGGGGACCCCTTTATAACAACTGAGGAAATGTATCTTCCATTAAATACTGCAAAGCAAGATGGCCTGGATGCCTTGAAATGTGCACTATTTTCTTTTAGACTGGTATATAGCTTATTCTTTTACCTATAAAGCAGTGGACTTTGTTATCTCAATAATACATATTTTAATAATAGATGTGAATATAGCACATGTATAAAAAAACAGAAAAAGTGGTGTTGAGTGTGGGGCATTTTTAGAAAAGACATTTACTGTATGAACTCTTCTTACCCTGATCCTCAGGGCCTCCTTGCTCTCTTTCGCTGTGGTCTCACATTTGTCATCATGCAGCCTCACTGGTATTTTTTTTCCCCAGCAATAGAACTTCTTTCACTGCTTCAACATTTTGTTTTGTTGCACTTTAAAAAAACATCTAGTTTCTTACGTGATGCTTGAGAATTATAGAAAAATATTTAAATGTCTGCCGGTGACAGAAAGGGAAAACCCTAAGCATAAGGAACTAAACCAGTAAGTCAAACGTTTTCAGTTCAGTTTTTTTTTTCCTAATTTGAAAATTGCTTCCGGAGTATTCTTTTAAACATATGGAATATTTTAATTTAGTCGGCGCGTTTCTTATGAAACGTGATGATATGATTTCAGCTTCACACCCAAGATACAGTTTTGTATTATGTGATATTTTTGGTGTTTTTCAGCTAAATACAGCAACTACTATTTAATTTTACAGACAAAATCAATTCTGATATTGTTCCTTTGGATTATTTTAATTTTGAGTAAGGCATTTTAATTTTGTTGGGGATAGTTTTTTTTTTTAGAATGTGTGGTGATTTTGCTTATGGATGCACAATGCATGTTTTGTCCCATCTTTTAACCTCAAATGAGACCAGTAACTTAGCCATGCTCCTCTGTTATATTTGGTTTATTTTACTGACAGTATTTTAAATTAACAGAATGGTGTTTATTTTGTTGCTTCTGCAGTTCCTTGACTTTGTTGAAATTATGTCTGTAGAACAAGAAGAAACTATTTTAAAACTAAATAAACAGAGTGTTATTTAATGACCCTCTTGCACAGCGATTAATTATGAAGTAACTGGATTTCTTATATAACGTTTTAGGGAAGAAACTTTTTTTCACATTGTTGTGACATATTTTACATAGTTTCAACAAGTGCTACAAGTTCTACTTTCAAAAACTCTTTTTCAACATTAACCGCAGCACACTGATGAATCTATCTGAAGCCTTGAGTCTTGTCCATCTCTTGTGCAGGTCTCACTTGTATGAGAATGTTTATACAAGTGAGAATAATAGCCATCTCTAGCTGCAACACTTCTCATTGTGCTCTTTTATCCTGTGTCCAAACAGTCTAGACAACTACACTTGCTGTGAACAATACAACTTTACCCTCACCCACATAAGTGGCATGCTGGGTCAGAGGTTACACGGTGACACCTGCCACTAGGGGGACATATGGAGTTCACATGAGGAGGACAATGAGGGAGTGGAGCAATGCAGTCTGCGGGGCCCTTTTTCTAAGACCAAAGAAACCCTCCAGCCAGCTCTTTTCACCCTCAGGGCAGAACATCAGCTGTATGCTAATCTTTACAGGGACGTGGAAGCTTCACAGAGCCATAGTGGATGTGCTGGCTCACTCTCAAAGCCAGAAATGAGCAAGCTTCCTCCTGCAGATGTCTTCCAGTCTGCAGGTTTAGCCACATTTTAATGTATGCAGTATATATAGAATTATTTATAGAATGAGGCTCCACCTTTCAATGACCGCTCCAATCACCACCAGAGGGCCTCAAGCTAACAAAAGCAATGCATGGAACAACTAATTACCAGTGACCATAATGTAAAATGTTACTTTCAGCCTCTGTTTAATAATAGATATTTTCTCTCTGTGATGTTACATTGTAAACTGAATCGTTTTTGGTTTTGCATTTTATTTCAGAAAAAACAGAGGCAGACATTTAAAGACACTGGAAAGATGTCACTATTTTTGACATTTTATTGACTGGACAACTAGAACTACAAATGAATGGTTAATGAAAATAACTGATTTAATTGTCTGTTGAGATGTTTAACTATGGGGGGTTAATTCCAGTGACCACTGATATATTGTGTTTTGAAGTATAAACTGATAGTTTGACAGAATCAAAGATCAAACGCCTCTTATTTGCGCATAAAGGGAACTGATTGCTGTATTGTAACCTGCACTGATAGAAAGCTATTATGAAAGGCTCTTTGTGTGGCACAGCAGGCTTAAAGTATTAGATGGTGGGAACTAGAAGACGATGACATATGGGACTAAGAGTTTTGTGACCCCCGCAGCCTCCCATTCCCATCTGTTCCTTTACCCTTCAGGCTTAACACTAAAGGCATAGAGGTTTTCAGGATTCAGGACAGTTTTCAGCATATCGGGTATACAAAGAGAGAGAGTACAACATATGTTCTGGATACAGTTGTTTTCCAAAGGAGTTATAATGGGAATTAAATAATATTTAATGATTTGATTATGCCACTACATTTCCCTATTGACTGTGTATGTTAGTTTTCTCTCACAGAGGACTAAAACTATGTGCTGTCATGTCCTTCAAACAGCCCTTACATTTGTATTATTGAGTCTTTTTCATGTTATGTTTCCAGAATACTATCATATACATGGCCCTGCATAGCTCCAGTCTCAGCAGGCCCATTAGTCACAGTAACTGAAACCTGCGTGAGTGCGCAGGGTCTTTATTGTTAAATATAGCATTATATCATATTTGCTTTGTGTTTAACATGCAGGTGTGTACAAATATTGCTTGTTAACACATGTAGGAGAATGACCCGTAAGAACATGTCCCCCTGGATGTTGTGTGATGAGTGAAACTGCATAGACTGAGCACAGTGTAACTGTGATTAGTTACTCTCCATCACAGAATGTATAATTATATTTTCATTTCATTATTCCTCCTTGTTAGACCCAACTGACCCTCTGTCCAGTGCAGTTACTTGACAATGTTACTGTATATCAGAGGTGGGCAATATTACCCACATGAAGTGCTGTTTTGAGTATGGATACCAAGGAGACCACTTCCTAGTACTGCAATGTTGAAATTGGCAAACGTAATCTAACAATAATATTTTAATACATTTTTGTTTTACATTCAAAGTTGTCCTACATTTTAAAAAATGTAAAGAATTAATGCAAATGCATGATATGGTGCTAAATAAAACCTATGCATCATAATTATAAATCAGGACATATATTTCTCCTTTGCATTGCGGTAAATTAGCTGCTGTTTTTGCCAACACCTGCAGAATAATCTGTGACTGGTTGTCTTTTCATTTCTTGCACATACATACCAATGCCTCAGTCTCTGACATGTACAATGTTAAGGATCCATGAGGTATGTCGTCATGCCAGTGAAATCAGTGGTGTAGTGGAGGGGCGGGCTGTGCATTGAAACAGAAGTTCCCGCCCAGGCGATGATCCTATTGGCGGAGCCGGGTGCCACAGCCGGGGCGGAGGGGTCTAGCTCAGAGGCGTCCAGTGATTGGCTGTCCGGCTGTGCGTGCGCAGGCAGCACAGCCTGTCCGTTTGAATGTGCGGTGGACAGGAGGAGATCATTTCCATGGACCATCTGTCTCGCTGGTTGCCCACACAACAAAGAAGGACCAAGGATGGTGTTAGTACATGTTGGATATCTGGTTCTGCCCGTCTTCGGCTCAGTTAGAAATAGAGGTATGACGAGTTGTATGTTTTTTCTTATCCTAACCCCTAAAAATATCCGCGTTTCTTATTTTTTAAATGTCCTCAAATGATGTAAACAGAGCTGACACCTGCTAGCAACGCGAGCGATAAATAACATTAGCCGTGTTGCTAACTGTAGCGTCGCGTAAACGTAGCCGGTTAAAACGCGGTTATGGGGAGTAAGGACATTAAATCTGACCGGAGCCGTGCATATATTTGTGTCGGGATGTTACGGGGCCTGTTCGCCGCACCAAATGACCGCAGCTGTCAAATGGCAGCCCCCGCTTGTTCTTGTTATCCTCAGCTGCTAACGCGGTCCCGTCTGATTCACCCTCCGCTGCGCTGTGTTTACCTGCGTTTGCGGCTATTTTTGTGTTTGTTTGTTTTTTTTTAACTACTGAACAACAACAGCTCATTTACCAACACGTTTTAATTACTAGTAACATCCACGACTCTCCTCTTTTTAATTTGGACATAAACGCAGCTAACAACGTGACAAGGGTTGTTTGCTCCTTTGTGTGCAGCTGGCATCCAGTGTGTTGTCCCCCCCTGCTCATTTTACCCACATAAAGACTTTTATTCAATTAACCCACCCTCCAGCACAGACAGGTAGTGTAATGGCTCTACCTCAGATTAGAAAGCATCTTAAATTGGTTATAAAATTAATGTATTTTGGCCCAAACATTTAAGTACTGAGACAAATGAGACCGACTTATCAAGCTGCAGACGCTTCATGAAAATCATAACATCACAGAGGCAGTGCAATCACACACTTTCAATTGGGCACAGTAACATCAGTATCATCCTCCATTGCAGTATCTGTATTGATGATGTAATAATTACAGTAGTATGAGTAACACATGGACGTGCTTTGTTAAAACTACATGCAGTGGCACCAATGATTTCATTGTGCTTTTATTTGTGTTCTTTTTTCCTGTTTCATAGTATCGAGGCTGGCTCTACATTCCGCATTTCTCAGACCTTTGTCCCCTTCCATTGTGTAGCTAACGATCATCTGCTGCTGTCTGCCGTAGCCTCTGCCTGTTCTCTGCATCTAGCTGTATTGTGAACCCCCTTCTTCCTCATTTCCTCTTTTCATCCGAAGACGACATTGGCATTAAAACCGAGTTCCCACTCATACCGTATCCTTCCGTGTAACCGACTAAAGAATAACACCTTCTGTAGTAAACAGTTTGTCTTTATTTAAACTGTCATGTTGCTCTTTAGTGAATAACCCATTGTAGTGTCAGACTTTACTACAGACTGTCATTGTGATTCTCCCATTCAGTGTGGACAGACTACATTTTGCTGTAAATTTCTGTAAAGTGGATACATTTTGATCCTCCCCGATTCGATTACAGCCAGGCTTGATCGAACTCTGGGTATTTTGTCCATCTCCCGTTTGCTGAGGTGCATTGTGCCAGCATGTGTCATAAATAAAATGCTTCTATGATCACCTCTCTATCAGTTTTCACCAACAACCCTGTTATCCTAACAGTCACCAATTGGCCAGTACTTGCAGCACTAAAATCACAGTAATTTGTGTGATGTTATCTTCACCTTTGACGGTCCACTGCACTTGCTATAGTGGTATCATAGCAGCTGGTCACAATCCTATCCACATGTGATAGCCTTTGTTCCTGTGAGCTGAATTTAATTTGTCAGTTAGAATAAATTGGCAAGACTCTGGTTTAATTCATCTTGCCATTTTGAACCTCCCCCCATCATTCACAGCTCTGTCTTAAATCTGTTCCTCAGACACCTCCAGAATGCTATCCATTTTACAGGGATGTGTATATCCTGCACTGCTGTAGAACTCCTTTTAGAATCAAATGTCTTATTATTTGGTTTTGGTTTTCTACCTTATGTTCTTGTATTAGATCCTAATGCATGGTCATTGTTATACTTTTGTTTTTCCACATTGAACAGCAGATTCCAATGTAATGTTTGTGTAGAGATGTCCCTGCTGTACTGAAATGTGCTATAAGCATACACATCTACTCATTGGATGCTGCTTCTGCTCTGTTAACCTTACAGAAAGCATGGTCAGGCCTTGCCTTTGAGTCTTTATTTGCATGGTATTATGGTTATGTAGGACCTATTTACTCTTATTAGTACTATTATCACACAGTGCCACACATACTAATATTTTCAAATAAAGACTGTAGTTTTCTTCCTAACCTTCAGTGTGCTTTTTGCTGATTTCCATGTGTCCCTACCCTCCTCCCTTCACACTGTGCTGTCACTGAGATGGTCCCCTCACTCTGTATGTGCTCTCATTTCTCAGCTGTCTTTGACAGAGTTTCTTCAAGTTGCTGCTCTGCTTAGTGTACAGACAGGGCAAGCAAAATCTCTGTCCATTCCAAAAAAAAAGAAAAGAAGAAAGCATGTTTATATCAAAACACATCGGTATTGATATTTAATGTTACACGCTGTCATTCCCTGCTATTTCATACACTATTATTTCTCAAACGCAGCTAAGCCTCCTTCACATCCACTCATTGGTGTTTTGGTGTTGACATTGGAACCACTTCGGCTCATATGAAAGATCTTTTGTTACATGTTGTATGTAATATTGGGTATTAGGTCATTGATATAACTGGTGATATATTCAATTGTATAAAACAAGCTGAGAGGAATTTCCCTAAAAAATACTTAAACATGATGCCAATTACCAGAAGGGTCACAATACCATATAGTTCATATAATTGCCTGAATGGCCTAATAAAGAAATTAATCCTATAATTTGGTATAAATAGAACTGCAAATTAATGTCTCATGGTACATATCATAATTTTTTTCCCTAATTTGGGGTTTTGATGGACTAGTACCTGAAACTGAAAGTATTGATATTAACCAGACAGACTTCAAAATGTTATGACCTGAAAGCGATACACAATCACACAAACAAAACCAGAGAACCACAGAACAAAGCTTTTTTTTTTTTTACAAAGTAATAACTACAGTTCTCCAGTAGTGCTACAGTGCGACAGAAACTAATTGTGTTTCATATCACATTACAAACAATGAAGTCATTTAATTTATTTAGTTATTGCAGTGAGTCATAGTGTTCATATTTATATTGTAGCACAATATTAATATGAACACTATGTACTTTGTAGATACACTATGGTACAATACTTGTACCATAGTGTATCTACAAAGTGCCTTTTAATCACACCAGTGCTGAATGTTTATACTGTCCTACAAAGTGATTTCTTTTATAAGCTATATTCTTTCCCATTTTAAGCCGTATTACAATAGTTTGACCTTTTGGGGTCACTCTCACTATAAACAAAGCATTTAAAACTTTTTTTTTTCTTTGAAAAGTTTGATTGTGGGGCACTGGTCACTTAATGCAGCATTGGGCTCTGTTGTCATTCATTTTGAATAACTGTCGCCATGCTGTAAAATAGAGACAAACCACCTTAAAGAGTTTTAAAGTCTGGGACTCCCAGCTGACCCGCTCCTGCCACTTGAGCCTTACATCTGTTCACAATGTCTGAAATAGTCTGAGTTATTTATGTGCGGACATAAGGTGGGGTTGAGAAGTAGCCATATGTGCTGTAAAACTTTTGCCACTGACAACAGCAAGTCTTATAAATAACTCAACAGCTGTAAAACACATTAATCCGCAGTAGTTAGTCAGTCAGTGTTACAGACTTCATTAAGACCTTATTATTGTTTTTCACCCAGTACCCGTCCTGTCCTTATTTGACCTATGCAGACAATCAAGGTCACTGAGCAGTGGGCAATCATGGGCTGTCTGGGGCTCTTTGTGTGCAGGTTTTCAGTTCAGCTGTGCAACACAGTGGTAGATTTCTTTGATTGTGTGCATGCTTGTGTGTATGTGTGGTGATGGGTTTCAGTGAATAGCTGCCCGCACACAGCTGAGAGTGTTACTGGATATAAGATCACGGGACTAGGAAGAGGGCAGGATTATGTTGGAGAGGATGTGTGAGTGTAAAGCTGCAGTGATGGCAGCGGGAGGGAGAGACAGGTTTAATGTCAGACTGCTGCAGTCGCGGGTGGGCGGTGCTTACAGGCTGTCACTCACACAGGGGACGCCATGCTGCAGCCATAGGGTGGGGGAGGGGCTGGTTGTGCAGCAGCTCGGGGGTGAGGTGAGGTGGATGAGATGTGCGAGCATGCGTGTGTTTATGTGGATGGGTGGGGGTCTGTGATGCACCAATCAGGCATTTTTATGTCTGTAAGTCAAAGTCGGAGCAGAGATGCAAGTGTAAGATCCTGGCTGCTGGCAGTCCTGCAGTATGTCAGCAATAGATGAGGAGCCCAGAGACAAATAATGTGACGTTTAACCTGCTTCACACAGTGTTCAGTTTCACCAGGTCATAGGCTTTTTACAAAAATGATGCACAGTCTTCTACCAGACCGAACCACCAGTCTGCCAGTTCTGCCCTACTTCTTCAGCCAAACGTTGTTTTCATTCTGCTCATGGCTCCCATGTCCTGAGGCTACAGCCAATGAAGCATAACAACAATCATGCAAATGTGTCAAATTAGTAATAATAAGACTAAGGTAATTGTCATTTTGTAATATATTTGTATTTACTTTCTGTTGCTGAACAAGAAAAAAAACAGTTAAACAATATGAGACTCCCTTTGTCGAACATCAACAACATACGTGTAAAATTATATTGAATAACATGTTTATTTGTCCTAGCGCTGCAGTCTAGCATAGCACAGCATCTTTTGCTTATGCTGTGCATCAGACAAAACAGCAAACTGTTGTGCTTTCCACTTTGATTTATTGTTTTTTGTGTGATTTAAAAAAAATGATATGTTATAAAACTGTAGCACAGAGAGATGTTGAGCTTCTCACCCTCCACTCAAAAAATAATGAAACTCAATTCAGATGATAATTTGTTAATTAAATCACAAATCAATTAATTGTCTTCTGTTAGTAACATTTGTTAGTAGATGCCATGAGAAAAGGTCTCTTCAGCTGGAAATGGTTGACACACAACTATTTCATTCCAGAAAAGTTCTGAATATATTGCACAAAAGCCCTGTACTCTGGTATTTCAACATACAAACCGGCCTGTCTATCTTCCACACTCGCCTGCTGTCTGCCTCCTGGAAGAAAAGAATGCTAGTAGGTTGTAATGGGAATTTGAATTATTAACTGTTTGCCTCCACTTCACCCTCCTCCCAGACCTCCAGCCTCTCAGCTCAGAGTCATTTGCATTGATTGTTTTGTGCAGGTCAATACCGAGGAGATTGAGTTTGACTACCAGACAAACTCATGTCGCCCCGACTTCTAATGGGAGGAGTGGAAACGGGGACAGTTAATCTATTAGAGCCCACCTCAGTCGTTGTGATGCGAGACTATTATCAGCCTGATGGAGAGTTTAAATGAGAAATATACTGTTGAAATTGTGTCCCTTCAAACAACAGACATAATAGGGAATCTAAAATCTATGAAACTGATGAGTGGCTGCAGAACACAGACGACCTTCGGCGCCGTAGATCTTGGAAACACCCCAGGCTGTTAGTGAAGATTCATCCTCCCTGCTGGCAATATTATGGCAAGAGGACAGGCAGGCCACTGGGTGCAATCTGTTTGTGGGTTTAGATGGTGCTTCATAGGGGTCTCAAGTGTTTGTGCCATCCATCTGTTGTATTGTCTGCTTTGTCTCTTCCTGTGCCAGGATTGTCACATTTCTATGTTTTCTCTGTGTGATAAGTTGTTCTATGCTTTTAAACGTAGTTTATCTGTGTATGTGTGCGAGAGAGCGATTGAGAGAGTTGTGCTTATTTGTTGCGATTAAGTGTGTTAAAACACCGGTTTGTCTGCGTCTGTCTGCAGTGTCTTGTTATTGGGGGAAACCGCAGGCCTATCTGGCTCAGTTTTAATCATCTGAATTTATTTCCCTCAGGAGCAAACTTCAACAGGCATCACAATAGCCATGCTACCTCCTGCCGACACTTTCACCTGGGTGCTCCCCAGGCACCCATCTCAGCCGAGTTCCCTCTAGGACACACAAGCCAGCCCCCTCAGACTGCCCTGGCCACCCACCTGCCCCCGGCACACCACCCCCCCCTCACTGCCTTGCCCGCACCCCCACAGTTCCAGGATGTGCCGGGGCCTCCATTCCTACCTCAGGCCTTACACCAGCAATACCTCATCCAACAGCAGCTTCTTGAAGCACAGCACCGCAGGATCCTCCCGCACTCCAGGTAAAAGCGCAACTGCATGTGAATAATAATCGGTCCACAGTGTATATGCATAAAAGCAATTCACACACCTTACCACGCATCTTATGACAGAAGAACCCAGGAGCGTATTCCCCTGAACCCCCACCGACTGCGTTCAGGCTACGAGTACTCCCCTCCCCTCCACGTCCCGCAGCCAATGACACAGCAGCCACGTTACCTGGCCGAGGGCACCGACTGGTGAGTCCCTGCTGGAGATTAAAAAGAGGAAATTATCTCTGTCTTCTCATCTCTGGGTCCATCTGTCCGTCTGTCACATCGCCTACTGTGGGTGACAATGTCGATTTAGTCTGCTGTCTGTTTGCCCGCAGGGATCTCAGCGTAGATGCAGGACTCCCTCACCACCAGTACCAGCTCCAGCAGCTTCCACAGCACTATCAGCATTACCTAGCCTCCCCTCGAATGCACCACTTCCCCAGGAACACATCCTCTGCACAAGTGGTACGTCCACCACTCACTCTTATTCCTCTTGTTAAGTTTTTACTTTTCTAGCGTATGACTTGATAATCATCTGTAAAATTATGGTAAAATGATGACGAGTTCTCTTTTGCCAGGTTGTGCATGAAATCAGAAACTACCCGTACCCCCAGCTGCACCTGTTGGCACTGCAAAGTCTAAATCCTTCGAGGCATGCCACTGCTGTGCGAGAAAGTTATGAGGTAAATATATCTCTAAATACATTTCATACCCTCTCCTCCTTCCAGCTATCAAATCCCTTCAAACATAGTGTCACTCGACCGTTTTTATTTTGTGTATTTTCATCTGTACCTTTCTGTTCCAGCTGATCATCTAACCTGGTGTTAATTTGGTGCACGGTTAGCTCAGGAAATTCAAACCCCTGTTTATTTAAAACACTCAGAAGGCTTCTTGTTCTAAATAATGTCCATTTAGTCGCAATTATAAAAGATTGTATTATATTCTACAGGAGCTGTTGCAGCTGGAAGATCGGCTGGGGAGTGTCAGCAGAGGAGCTGTGCAGACAACCATAGAGAGATTCACCTTTCCACACAAATACAAGAAGGTGGTGCAGATAACCGTCATTACGGGATGTTACAAACTATTCATGTTAGAACTATTCAGATTGACCCTTCTTGTTGTCTCTGTATAATCTGACCCGCTGAGCAGAGAAAACCACTGCAGCTGAAGATTGGGGAGGAGGAGGAAACGGATGTGGATGAGAAATGTACCATCTGTTTATCGATGCTGGAGGACGGAGAAGACGTCAGGTCAGACATCACTTTTCTTCATTGATATGTATTTTTAAATGATTGTGTTTTCGTTTGCAGAAGTGTAGAGATCCTGTTTTTCAGGGATTGATATGTGGGGACTCTTTTTTTTTTCATTCCGAACAGGATTAAATAAAGCATGTCCATCACTCAGCCCTGACAGTGCTAGTAGACAGAGTTAAGCTTTTTTCCACATTTTTTCTAGTTTTATGCTCAACTAACCAGCGGCTGCTTTATTTTCCTCCCCTCAAAAGACGAGAAGTAAAAAAGAAATTAAGTGTTGCACTATTTCTGTAAGGGCCTGAATTTACACATGCATTTAAAAAAAAACAAGCTGGGGGGGGTAAATTTCAGGGCATAAAGAGAAGTGCTCTTAATAGAAGAGTCAGTTTACAGCGTATGGAGTCTCAGCTGTGTGTGAGGCATGTAGGAATCAGGCCTCAACAGAAATCCTCTCCACATGCCTGAAGGAAGTAAATCAACTCCCTGCAGGTTTCAGAAGTCCAGTGCAAGCACATAAGCGTATGCACTGGGGGACAAATCAACATTGACTTGACATATATATATATATCTGTCTCTCTGCCCTCCAGGAGACTGCCCTGCATGCATCTCTTTCACCAGGGCTGCGTGGACCAATGGCTGGCCACCAGCAGGAAGTGTCCAATCTGTCGCGTTGACATTGAAACGCAGCTGAACCCTGAGAGCTGATGAGATTCCAGACCCCGCTTGTCAATCACCTGTGCGTGGTCCCTGCTTTCTTCCACCCTGCCCCCCTTGTTGGGTGCTTTGCCAAATGTCTCCAGACTTCATGTGACATCACAACCCTTCTGACTCATGCTTTACTGAGCCAAGCCAGGATAACTAACTGCAGGAGAGGCCGCAAAAGAGTCTCTTTATATAGAAGCACATCCCTCTGGAAGCAAAAGACATGATAACACACACACAAACACTCACTAACACAGTCATGTACACAGGGTTTACTTGTAGCTTGCCAGTCATAAGTGGGGTGTTGTTGTGGTTGTAGTGTTGTGTTGTGGGTAGGAGCCCTGGGCTGTGTAGCATGTCCTTAAAGCCATGACTGAATCTCCTTAGAGAGGAAACACAACCCCACACTGCGCTGGCGACTACTTTCTCTCTATTCTCTCTACATATATATATATATATATATATACATATATATATATATATATATATTTCTCTGATGCCATGTTTACCTGAAGATCATTTGTGGTCGTGGTAGAGTAGCAACCAACAAGTGATTTAATTCTATCATGCAGCTTTGACATTTTGCAATACAGTTGTACAGTTACGTTGGGTTGGTGTCATGTGAGGTGGTGTTGTGCGAGTCGGTCTCCCTGTCACTGCCGCAGAAACCGAGCCCAGTGACTGAGCCATTGTGTATTTAACATTTTAAAATAGGTAGAAAAATTGGTCATTTTGTTTTACCAAAATGATTTACTTTCTTTCTTTTTTTTTGACAGTGTAGCTTCAACCTGACGCGCAGGTTCACGTCCTTGCTCTGTCCTGCTGTGTGTGACTTAAAGAATGTGGCTGGGTGTCCAAACAGTGCAAGTGGCAGTGTATGCAAGGGGTTACAGGCAACACCTAGACTCACTGTAGGTTAATAGCATGGCCACTGGAGTGCTTATACAATACAAAGCCAAAAAAACAAACAAAAAAAAAACCAGAGGGAGATGATGAAAAGGGAATTATGCACTGGAGAGCGAGGTGGGAGGAATATTTAGATGCCCTTGTACCTGCACCTTCATCTGGCGTTGGGCCAGTGGCAGAAGAATGTGTGCTAGAACTGCATGTTTCATCATCGAGTTGGGCTGTTATCGCTGCTGGTGTGTAAAAAGGTGCAGAGATGGCTGTGCATGACTTAGTTATCAGAGCTGTGATTATCTCTTCAACACTAACAAATAGAAAAAACAAAAAAAAGGGCACGGTGTCAGTGGCGGATCCCCTGACTTGTAGCGTGTGTTCACTCTGTCCCCTCTGGATGGAAAACACTGGGATCCACTTTTTGATGTTAAACCTTTTTTGCCTAAAGAACAAGCACATGTGACAATAGTTACAGCGACAACAGTTTTTTCCTTGGCATTGCATTCGCGCTGGTTTATATTTAGGTATAGATTCATGCAGTGTTTCGGCAGAGAGAGGAGCTTGTGTATTGATCTTGTGTATTCGTGCGACAGACCTCCCCTCGTGGTTGCTATGCTGGTTGCTATGCTGTATTGCTAGAACATGTAGAACGTGGTGTGACGGAGGCAGCCTCCCTCTCACAGTGCACACAGACACGAGATGATACGACAGCAGGAAAACATTCACGCTGTTAAGCGAAGTCTTGGTCTCGTCTGTTTTCACTTCTTATTTTTACTCCCCCTTATCAGCCAGTCCTTTCAGTTGCACCGGGCCGTGTCATAATGGCTGCTTTTAGGACCCTCGCTGTCCTATGCACTGTGATAATTATGGATCAGACTTGGCCTGGAGTCTTTTTCAGCCTTTTGGGCCGAGGGTCAATCAAAAAAAAAGAAAAAAAGAAAAATAGATTACTCCTCCCTGTCTTGTGCACTGCCAGTGTTGACACTGCCTCCTCCTGTAGTGGAGTCATCTGTGATGAAGTTTTCATAGTTTACACAGGGTGTTGTCAGTTGAGATGCCTTAAGTATTTAACAATCATAATTTATTACTAACTGTAGATATTGTGGGTATGTATTTAATTTTGTATAGTTTTTTGGGGGTGACTGAATCATAATTTATTTATTTAGAAATAACACAAAAAGGCTATGAAAAAAACTATTACCTCATTTTTGCATTGTTTTAAATGGGAATGCTTTGCATGCAGTTGTACTTTTTAGAGCACTAAAAGTATGAGAAAAAAAATAGCCCTGCTGTTTGATCTCCACAAGCTGGCTGTGCGATGTTTACTGTCCAAGGCTGAGCTACTGAGCCCGCTCTTTGTCTCTCTTTCTCTCTCTCTCCATCTCTCTATCCCTCTCTCTCTGTCTGTCTCTCTCTCTCATGTGGTGCTGTGGATCTTGGTTACATTCCATTCAATGCAATTTCTCAGATCCCCCATGTTGTGATGTAGTGGACAAACCGCAATGAAGTGAATTGGTTTGAGTTTGTGATTTTTACTTTCAATCACTTAAAACATGGGAACCCTCTCACTGGCAAAAAAAAAAAGATTTAGGTTGGGTAATTTAGGATTCTCGCCGTGAACTCTGGCTTTGGTTATTTATGCTCTGCTTCTGACAGTGCACTATGGGTCTTAATGATGATCATTTGTGAAGCATTTTCCTTCACTTTAACATTTTGTATCTATCTTTAAGTGAATTTTCTTGGTGTTTCTCTTCAGTATGTTTTCCAGAATAGATTGTAGACTTGCGCATAACAAGTGCCTCGCTTTATGTGTTAGGAGATATTTCCATATTACCGAAACCACTAATACATAACAATCAATCCATGAAGCCACCATGCCTTATTGGTTGCATGATTAATCAAAAGGATGGGTCGTGAAGGAGCTGATGAGACAATATTCGAATGATGCCAACAAAAGCCATCTTCCTCAAAACTTTGAGACATACTGTTCAAAATAGCTGCTGGATCGTACAACTGAAATATTACACATGGTGGAAAAGGCTTTGATTATAATGAGGCATGTTTCACTGTGGGCTTTACAGATATAACAGCCACCTGTCTTTCCTGCATTTATCTGTTTTGTTTTCATTCTATCCGCTTTTCTCTCCAGCTCTTCTTTTGTGTTGCTGTCCATCCCTCCTCTCAGAGTCTGTCCTTTCTTTCCTTTCTCAGTCAAAAAGGAAGGCAAAGATTTTAAAGCACAACCTTTTCTAAAAATGCATGTTTTTCTCAGGTTTTAATATAGTCTCAACGGTTAAATAGTATATGGTGAAAATATATACAAAGAATATAACAGAAGAAAAGTATTTTGTTGCTGCTTGAATCTGAATAACAAAACTGAAGAGAAAGTCCTAAAAAGTGCCAGTGAAAGGGCTGCCGCCATCCTTGTATGAAAATCTGCTGTTTAGCTGTGACTGCGCAATGTTTTTTCAATATAGGATATTTTATCTGAAAATAGAACTATTTATCATTAATATTAAAGCAATAGCGCATTAATGGTGATGAGTGTGTTAATGAAGAAATGGATGAGAATATTATGGGTAAATGTTAGAATCACATTTGGTGGAATTTTGTACTTTATTTATTATTACTACTAATAACAATGATTTGCATTGCTAAACCCAAACTGTTCTGTTTTGTTTTTAATTTTCATTTTATTTCATGGCTTGTATAGTATCCTTTTCTATGTGCTCTTTTTATAATAAATTGGATAAAAGTGACGTGCATTGTGGACTTTAATTGACAACTTTGCCCAAAGTTGACACCTGCTGTTAACTAAGTCTTTTATGCCTTAACTTTTACATTAAGTGGAAATATTCTTGACTGGCATCAATTTATAAATACTTACATACAACTCACATTTCCATCAGCTGTATTGTGGTGATTAAAACAAATGCCATTGTTCGCATAAAAATATTTATTGCTGCTTTGGAATGCAGTGATGCACTTTTTGATATTTAGATCAGTGAGTCAGTCTGAGTATGACAAAAAGAGTTTAATCTTTTATAAAACTGCCATTATTACAAATAATTTGAGCAAACCATCCCTGAATTTTAAAAGAATGGCACATTCCGTTTCCTGAACAAACTGTCACAGTATTTCAGGCTTGTAGGCTCCATAAAGTATTAAACCATTAAACCATAATAAGTTTTAAAAAAGTACGTAAAAATCTGGCTCATTGTCCAGCATATAAAACTTTCCAGAGCAAAATCTCTTGGGTTATTACTTTAAAACATTTTACAAATAATTACATTTCAGTATTTCGGGTAAAAAACCCTGCTTATCTTCCCATCAGCCCTTTTTGTGTCCAGCCATTTCCCACAGAGGAAGATGGTGGTGACACCATTGGCTGTGTTAGTGACTTCCACTCGGTCCAGCAACCAGCCAGCATTGAGACCAGAGTTGTCATGCTCCAACCGAACTTTCTGCAGCTCTCCCATGTCCAACATTTCCAACAGGAAACGATCCGTCTGCCCTCGTTTGAAAAGGTTGCGAAACTTGTGCCGCAGTGGCCTGCGGCCTGAGTCTCCATTGGAGCCGTAGACAGTGATGAAGACGTTGGCATCGGTACCTGCTCCCTTCTCATCACCTGTGATCACGATGATCTCGTACTTGACGGGGACCAGGCTTCTGGCTTTGCTGGCAAAGCTCTCAATTGTCTTTGAGCACTCAAAGGTCAAGAAATCATCCCTCTTAGCGGAGAGTGGGATGAGGGCATTGCAAACGAAGATGTACCTGGATGTGCGTAAACAGGAACGGAGAAAGAAAAAGAACACGGCATGATATAAGCTATACGAGTGAAGGATATGTGAACACGTGGCCACAGAAATGGCTTACTTGTTCCCCAGTTCTTTTTCAGTGATGACCACCTCCTCCACGTGCCAGTGGATCTCCCCCTTTACTTTCTTTCCATCTTTGGGGGAGTGGCCAAGGCAAATACTGGCAATATCGCCCACGTTTTTGGATGAAAACTCAAATCTATCAGCATTTCCCCTAAAACGTGAAGGACATAACTTTGGGCTCAAGTACAAGGTGCTCATGGGATTTTCATAGTAAGAGTAAGAGAGCATTAAAAGGACAGAATAAGTGATTCTTGGAGCTTTGTCGCAGTTAGTACCTACCGTAAGAACCTCTTCTTCTTTGAGGAGTTTTCCATGACAAACTCTTTGGATCTGCCCTTTTTCCCCTCGAGTACAATCCAGGTATTTTCTTTGGTTTCAGCTTCAGCCGAGTCAGCAGTTGTGACACAAATTTCATATTCTTACAGAGAGAAAACACAGACACAGTTACAGTAAACAGTTGTCATTTCTACACAGTACACAGCTTATGTTGCGGCGACTGATTATTTAACGTTGTCTGTCGTTTGTATTTCTAAAAGAATACTGCATATAGTATTTGTTGCATCAAGGTTTATAGTGCATCTGGTGTTAAACTGCAAATGCTTTTCCTACACTGCTACCAAAATCACCAGGGACTGATATCTCAAGGTGTTGCACGTGGCTTACTGGTCTTCTCGTTGAGATCTAAGTAGTCGTTGTTAGCGCAGGCCAGTTCTCTCATTATCTGTCCATCATCATCATTTTTGGCAAGCCAGCGGTCGCAAGGGAAACGAAATGTTTTGTCCATAAGGTCGTCCTTCACATCAATGTACTCCAAATGCCATCCGGGAGCAAGACCTGGGTGTCATGGGATCAGGAGACAAAAGTAAAGCGTGAACCTTTCAGGCCAATTAAAATACTGTATACAGGGGGTCCTGGAGTTACGATGGAGATCCGTTCTTGAGAAAGTGTCGTAACCGAATTTCGACGTAAGTCGGAACATACATTCATTGTGCCATTGTGCATACATTGCGCCACTAGATGTCGCTATAACACCACCCTACAATAAAAGTTTTCTATGGTGAATTGCCTTTTGTCACTGTAGGGGTTGATATCGCGAGTGTAATGAGCATTTCCTTTAGATTTCTGATATCAACCGTGTAGACCCTGTGTTGTGAATAAACCTACGGTATTGCCACGATCCCGAACGCATCTGTGTAGGTGTGCATCTCCTTACCGGCTGCCACTGCACCCCCCGCCAGCCGTCCATTTCACATAAGTAAACACAAGGCAGAGTAGCCTAGCTGTGCTGTGGAGGTGCTGGAGAGCCGGCAGGCGCGCTGAGAGACAGAGACAGCGCTCACCAACTAGTTCCCGTGCGAAGTCTGTACATATTTACGGGGCAAAGCGCTTAAGCCGAAACAAGGAAGTTCACGGGAGATGTGTCGTAACCACGAAAACGACGTAAATCGCGACCGTCGTAACTCGAGGACCCCCTGTAAACACATTATGTGACTGTGACTGAAGGCATTGCAATTTACAAAATGGTGGTTACATGGTAGTAAGCCCACCATGTAGATTGAGTGTCTTGAGCTGCTAACCTGTGTTGTCATGCCAGACTCTTATCTTGGAGAGCTCTCCCAGGCTGAGGACATCAGAGAAGTGGAACGTGTCCACCTGTTTGCGTTCAAACTTGTTGGACTTTGTGGATTCTTTCAGCGCCAGCGTCCCTGTGTCTCCGTTCTCTCCAAAAACAATGACCCACACTTGAGCATCAGTGCCTGCTCCTGATGGGACAAAAGGTAGTGATACGTTTAGAAGTTCTAGCCACCTGGACACACTTAAATATTTGATCTTGTTTTTATTTCATATAGTTGTAAAGGTGGATTTTTAGATGCATAGATGCATTTAAGAATGCGTGAGATTAAAAGTGATTCATCTAGTCTATTAGTGCAGTGCATTTCAGGCATTGCAGAGATTTGTTGAATCGCTGATAATTACTGGGATAAAATTCCCCAAGGAAACAAATGAGCCTACAAGCAAACACGTTGATGCACAGAGGAAAAACGAGGAGCAGAAAGAGCTGCGTTCTGTGACTTCGAGATCACATGTGTTGTCCCAGTGTGCTTAATTATTTTATTAGACACCTCTCACTTTGCCTTCTTCAGTTTCTGTACACTGATAGAGAGCAAATATACAGTAAGTACAACCCTATTGTGAGGATTTTGGATTTTTGTACTTTTTGTTGTTTCTCTTTTCTGTTCTTTGGCTCTCTCCCTCCCCTTTCTGTTCTCCTGCAAAGTGTGTGTGTGTGTGTGTGTGTGTGTGTGTGTGTGTGTGTGTGTGTGTGCAGGGCATGGCTGGCTCGTCCGATGGCAGCTGACGAGACACACCTGTTCTGCATCACCTAATCAGCTCCTCCCCAGTATAAAAGACTGGTCTGAACTCCACTTCCTTCCAGATAGTACGCTGCTGGCCACCCTCAGTTCCTTCTTTACCTGTGTTTGATTGTTGAATGTATTTTTGCTGACTATGAATTGTTTGGTGCCTCCACTATTAACTATGCCTGCCTCTGCCTCACCGCTGCATGATGTTTGGTTTTCTTTGTTACGTTCCCCCTTTTGTACTAAAGACTATTGCATCTACCACCACTTTTTGAGTGTGAAAATTAGAATGGTGCATCTTTATTTGAAAATGTATCAATTCATTCAACCAATCTGATCTGTGTTCTATTTACACCTAATGCATTACACATACAAGGTGATAAAAATCCCAAAGGGGTCAATTACCGTACGCACAGCGTCTCCTCTGTAATGCTGTCTGCATTGCTGTTCCTGTATGTGTATGTGTATGTGTATGTGTCTGTCAGCCCGGCTCATTATTCTTCACAGCGTCAGAGCAGTGGTGCAGTGCTACGTCTTAGACTCTAGTTATTGCCAAGGGCAGAGAGTGGTCCTTTGAAGTCGGCTCAGACTTCTCGCCTTGCTATCTTATTGATCAGCATCACTACTGAGCTATAAAGGAGAGGAAGGAGCAGAGCTGCATGGAGGGTTTCTGAAGAGGATTTCTTCCATTGCCATGTAGTCAGACATAAATGATTCCACACTTTGCTCTTCATGGAAAACACAAGGATAGGTCAACAGGGGATGAGGATGTATAGAATGTGACTAGAACAGATAACATAGTCCACTCACCCGTGAAACTAGGCTGTCTATGAGATTTCTCAGTTTTTATGTGTCTACTGAAAGCAGTCTGCACATTACCTGCAACATCACTGGTCTTGACCTGAATAGTATAGGTGGTGAGCTCCACCATCATCTCCTCGTCCACCACAGCTGCCATCTCACAGATCATGCTCCTCTTGGGCCCGCGGGTCTTGGACAGCCAGTCCTCGTAGTCGAAGACAGACACCTCCTCCGTGGACAGGTTACGCATGATCACCTGAATGAACAGAGTCATCTTCCTAAATAAAATAAACTATTTGTATCAGTCAGAATCCTGTTGTTGATGTTAGTGACATTAAAGTGTCCAAACTATTTGGGACTAAAGCTGTTTTTTATGCGCACAGAGAATCATTTGCAATATTTATCCAATCAGTCCACAGAATCAATATTAACTGGGGGGATTTTTCAATTCTTAATGCTGGAATAATACTGTACTCCTGTTAACCCCTTGATTCATCCTCTGGGGAATCTAAAATGCCTGTATAAAATATCACAATAATCAATCAACTAGTTATCGTAACTAAAAACAAGCTCTTGCCTAAATATATAAAAAGGGTTTTGTCATACATTCTGGACACTCGTGTGTTATTAATGTGCAAACAAAAGTCTTGTGGGAAGCATTCATTATAGAAACTGGGCTCAGGCAGCTACTCTTGTATTCGCTCGGCGCTGCATATTTATTTGGGTGGATTAGTATGCTGGCAGTTTGCCTGGTGCTCCGTTGTGTCGATTTCAATACTCAGACCCAGAAAGCCATAAAGACAGCACATCTGCTTGTGATGCTGGACACACATGGCTCTATGCAGGGTCAAGTCAAGGAGACGTACGCAGTCGCTGACTCCTGTGCAGGAATGGACAGGGCTTGGTATTGTTCCACACCGCTCTGCTGCTCTGCAGACACAGTGCCTTTACCAGTGAGGACATCTGCATTGGAAATGGGCTCTGTTTCATCAAAGCGCTTATTAGACTGAATTTCGAGGTGAGCTACAGTAGGCTCACAGGGTCAACATTCTGGGAAACTATGAACACATTTGATTATATTCCAGGCTTACACATCAAATTACCCAAAAGTATAAATACAGTATATAATGTTCTAACTCTACTGACAACAGATATACAACGATTCCATACTAATGCTGTTTGTGCGCACGCTTGTGTGTACATGTCTGTCCATGAAACCAGCAACAACAGCGTGGTAAATAAAAGGAGTCAATATGCTCACTCCAGGAATCCCAAGCCCTGCTCTCTCGCCCCCCCCCCCTCGCTCTGTGTGTGTCTGTGGGAGGGTGAATCATTGACCACTGTCCTGCAGGCATGGATAGACGTGTGTGTCTGTGTGTTTGTCTGTGTGATATAATAGATCGATTGATCCTGTAAACTAAAGCATGCACCACCAGGACAAAAACACAAAACATGTGACTACTTGAACTACTGCTAATCCAGCTATTCATATTTTGAGTCACTGACAATTAATGGAATCTCTGCATTGTGCATCCTCAGCTGATTCTGATGAGTTTAAGATCAGTTTTCAGATCAGATCAGATTTGAGCTGTTTACATTTTTCAAGACCATTTTAATATTTAAACAGCTTCTGACCACATATAGTGTCTTTGTCGGTCTCTGTAGTAGGTTGGTTAAGGTGAGCTGACCTTGTCCACGAACCAGTCAGGTCGACTGCCGGAGCCATCAATGCGAAGCCTCATCTTCTTCAGTGGCGCAATGTCATCGATCTCCATGTTGAAAGTATCCTCCTGGCCGCGCTCAAACCTGTTATGCAGGGTATAAACAACAAATGTGATCATATTACTTCATATAATGAAATGCTGCTTTCACTGTATTTGATTTCCGAGCACACTTGTCCATATTTGTTACCTGTCCTCATTCTTCTGTAGCAGCATCTCCTCTGTGCTGCCGTTGGCCCCAAACACAGACATGTAGATCTGGGTGTCTGTCCCTGCGTTTTGCACATCTCCAGTTACCACCGTCACCTCATAAATAACCTGAAACGTTTAGTCACACTTCTAGTGTCAGAACACAATAATAGTCGTTACACAGGTCTGAATATATTAAATGTAGAATGGATGGAATTTGAATGGTCAGATATTTTACTGAATGTTAATCACTCCATTGGTTTCCTTAGTGACATTATGATACAATTTCACATGTGCTGTTTGCTGTATGCCTTTATGCTTACTTGAACTTGTTTTTGTTTACATACCTTCTGGGAGATGGAAATGGCCTCTGCGTCCAGCACGTTGAAAACTCTTGCAGTCAACCCGTCTCCTCGGTCTTTGGCCAGCCAGCACTTGCAAGCAAAAATATATTTGAACCCCTTGGTTGGTACTGCAACAGACAGCTCATCAACCAGCCAGCAGCTCTCAGGAGTGGCCCCATCATGGCCGAGCTGCAGGGGGTAGAGAAACAATCACTTCAAGCAACGTGGGTGTATTTTTCTTTGCGCGTGCATGTGGATGCACGAAAGTGCTTGAGTGTCACTAAAACTCTAATAGCGCCACCTCACGCCTCACCTCGACATTTTTCATCTCACCCACATCCAAACCATTGGACTCAAAGCTTTCCAGAGAGCCGGCCTCGAATCCCTTCCTCCCATCTGCCAGGTCCAGCCACAACCTCTCTGTCTGGGTGTGATTGGCCCCGATAATGATCACGTAAGCCCTGCTGGTGGTGCTCGCGTCCCGCTCCACTCCAGTGCAGATGCTGATGTTGTATGGTATGACTGCACGGGGAACAAAAAGGGCATTAGATTATGTAAAAATGTCTCAACGATCAATAACAAGAATATGCAGAGTAGACGATGAATCACACACTCATCGTTCTCATTCTTACTCGGCAGCTCAACTTCCTCCTCTTTCTTCCTCTTGTTCTTTTTGTTCATGTTACTGTCGACGCTCTTCACCGTCAGAGCAGAGCTTTTCTTTTTGCTGCCGAGGCTTTCTCTCACTCCTTCATAGCCCTGAACAGGACGTGGTGCAAGAAGTGTTACAGTCAGCAGCTCAAGCACAAAGATACACATGCTAGGATCTACATGTAATTACCAAATTATTAGGCACACCTGATAAACTTCTAAAACAGATAAGGCCCTTCTGCTTTATGCTATATATCGTATTCTGGTGTACAACTTGTTAAGCCGTAATTTTTAATATTTGAATAGCTCCTTTCTCCTTACCACATTCATCTTATTTTGATTCATGTTACCTTAACATAGAAGACTCTCTCAATGTGTCTGTCCTCCCTCTTCCGAGACAGCCAGCGTTCACATAAGAAGAGGAAGACCTCCTCAGTGTCATCGTCCACCACCTCCACCTGGTCCAAATACCATTCGGCGTTCACAAAGCTGTTATCATGGCGGATTTTTATTTTGAAAATCTGCCCAAGGTCGACTGCCTCCATGGTGAATTTATCCACCTGAGTCAACAGAATAAAATACACATTTATTTATTGTGCCTCTTAGGATTTTTGATAAAAGTAATAATTTTGTGAGTATTGTTTGCTTATATTTACACTTTGTTACAAATAATGTACCGAGTAAAGACACATACCGTATTTTCCGGACTATAAGTCGCAGTTTTTTTCATAGTTTCGCCAGGGGTGCGACTTATACTCCAGTGCGACTTATGTGTGAAATTATTAACACATTATTATATACTGTCACATGTTATTTTCACACTAAACCGCAAGAAGGCGCTCTAGGCCCGTGTTGATAATTGAATTGATAAAACATTGGCGACGTAGAAGAGGAAGCGCCGCATCTTCTACCTCCTGAGTTAGCGGAGTTGTTTGAAAGTGACACCGAGGATGACGATTTCATTGGATTTAGTGATTTGGAGTGACACGGATGGTTTGGTAAACGTGTTAGCATGTTATTTATGCTATAGTTATCTGAATAACTCTTAATATGTTATGTTAACATACCGTTCTCAGTTCGTTGTTTATGTGTCATGTAACGTTAGCATACCGTACAATTATTCAGCCTGTTGTTGCCTCTATTCTATTTTTATTTTAAATTGCCTTTCAAGATGACATGTCTGTTCTTGGTGTTGGATTTTATCAAATAAACGTCCCCCCAAAATGCGACTTATACTCCAGTGAGACTTCTATATGTCTTTTTCCTTCTTTATTATGCATTTTATGGCTGGTGCGACTTGTACTCCGAGCGACTTATAATCCGGAAAA
Organism: Trinectes maculatus; assembly: GCA_016785345.1. Lineage (NCBI taxonomy): Eukaryota > Metazoa > Chordata > Actinopteri > Pleuronectiformes > Achiridae > Trinectes > Trinectes maculatus. The sequence goes on from JAFBJQ010001055.1 coordinate 567,677, forward strand.
TACGGTAGACCCTTCTTACACATCCTCTTTCAAACTTGTTGCTGTTTGTCTCCGACTTGCTGAGTTTCCTTTCCCCCGTGTCGCCCAGGTCGCCGTAAATTGTGAGGAAGACGTTGGCGTCGGTGCCAGCACCGTACACATCACCTGTTATCACTGACACTTTGTACGTGTGAGCTGTGACCAGACACACCACAACACAGGGGATCAGTTTGCCACTGTCGTAAAGGGATCAATAGGAAATCTATGTTTTTCATGTCAACATACTTTCTAGAGCGTCTTCCACCTCGACCTCAGTGACTTTCAGGCTTCCATCTCGTGATAGTTTCTCAGTAATGATGTCTGAGGGCACCAGCTCTCTCACGGTCTCCCCGTCATCCTCTGACTTGGCGAGCCAGCGCTCACACGGAAAGATGACAGTCTCTGAACCCTATAGTGAGGCAACGTGAGAGGAACAGGCCTAAAACACAACTGTGATGTGACTTGTGTGTTCCGAAGACAATCACAGTGTTCTGGCTTTGACAGAACTTGTGGTCAAAATGAAATCATGCTGCTGTATCTGTGTAGAGAATATCTCCACCTACTGACGGAAGGCAGTATTTGTCTGTTACAGTAGTAGTAAGAAGCTTTAGTAACTAATTATTATGATTTTACACACTCAGTGAATAAGTATATAATGTAATTGTATTTATGTAATTATATAATATATAAAAGTCAGTTGGGCCATATTTCCCCATATTTACATACTTAAAATTATGAGAGAAATTGAAATCTTTTTTTTTAAAATTACTGCTATTTTTTGTAGTAGTAAAAGAAAAAGAGCTGAATAGTCCATCGCTCATTGACCTCTATTAACTGTACCTTTCCCTTTCTGAGCAGACGTCTGATCTCCACCCTGTCCAGATGCCAGCCTGGGTTAATCCCACGGTTGTCATGGCCAATACGGATCTTCTCAATTACATCCCCCACATCCTCTAACTGCACAGAAAGAAGAAAACATGACCGAATAAGACAGTATGTCATCTGCTCTTACCCTTACTGCACTGCCCCTCTACTTATTTATTGTGATTAGACCTCAACAATGAACATGTCCTCAGCTCCTCTCTCAAAGTACATCCTCCTCTCCCTCTTGTTGACACACAGAGACTTCTGCTGTGTGCAAACAGCGTCTTTCCCATACAGGACGATGAAGACAGCTGCATCAGTTCCAGCTCCAAACACGTCACTCGTGAAGATTTTAATCTCATATGGAACAACTACAAAATAAAAAAAACATATATATAACATAACTAGTATCTATGCGTATCAGATGACATAACTGTAACTGAAATTGTGACTTAGAGCACATTTATTTACATGGGGTGTAAAGCTCAGTCTGAAGAGGATTGGGGAAGAGGTCCCTGAAGATGGCCCCATCATCCTCCCCTTTATCTAACCAACGACCGCAGGGGAAGCGCAGTTTCTGTCCCATAGATGGAGCATCAATCTCCACCCAGTCGAGGAACCAACCTGCTGATCCTCCCCCTTGAACAGTGACACAGGTTAATAAGCTGAAATATTGCATTCACTGTTCTGAGTTCATGATTCACTGAACAGTTAGGGAGTCAGTCCTACTGTACCACAGTTGTCGTGCCCAATGCGTAGCTTCTTCAGTGGTCCGATGTCCACAGCTTCCACGGTGAACTCATCAATCATACCCCGCTCAAATTTATTCTTATGGGTCTTTGATGCCTTTAGGTTAATTATTCCTGTGGATAAACACATCATAAACTATTGTAGTTATTTAAATACACATGCACAAACAAATAATGCAGTAACATATAGTATGAAGTATTACCTGTGTCATCCTTGGTGCCATACAGGATCATAAAGACATTAGCATCTGTTCCAGCATATTTCTTGTCACCAGTTTTTATCCGTATTGAATATGTGGTTGACATGGCTGTCAGAAGAAGAAGTATGAATGAATTGACCTTTGAAGCACTTACTGTAGCTACAGTATTATCATCCTTATTAAATTCAATTTATTTAAAATATGTAAATTTAAATTAAATAAAAAGTTCTAAGAAGTCTAATTCTTCTGTTGCTCTCACCTTTCTGTTCCAGGCCAAGTGTGGCTTCAGAGTTTTCCTCATCATCATCCCCCTTCCTCATGAAGGCCTCGTCCACAGGAACCAGCTCCCTGGCAAGCTGTCCGTCATCCTCATCCACGGCCAGCCAACGTTTACAAGGAAAAAAGTACCTGAAACATGATTTTAAAAATGTTTTGAGCAATGTCTGCAACGTCCAAGAATATGAAAATGACCATATTCTAAGTTATTGTAATTGTCCTTGCATATACTGAACCTTAGTCAGAAAGGCTTGTATGAATGTATCATTTTGTGCCATATGGTGGAGCTCTCAGACCTTTTAATTGCTATGGTTTTGTCTTACAGTGTGTGGGAAAACTGCTTTTTTTGTTAAAATAAATTGTTGCAAAAATACTCAGAAGTTGTCACTACGCTCTTTTTAAAATGATCATGACTCACGTGGTGTCATCTTTGTTGTCTACAATCTCCACCCTATCCAAAAACCAGCCAGCACTGGCCTGGCTGTTGTCATGTCGGATCCTCAGCTTCCTCAGGGGCCCCAGGTCGACAGCTGTGATGGTGAAAATGTCCTCCTTCGAACACATGCAAAGAGACAAGGCCACAAGTTATCAGTTAAAAGTCCCAGAGAACCTCATTGCTTATGTATGTGATCTTCGCTGAACCTGCAAAGTTGAGGTTGAGCATTTGTTTAAACGAGATTAAGCCAGGACAACAGCATCAGTGATAACAATAAGGAGTTGGCACGATGTCAGCTTTATATATAAGAGACGGACATCCAGCACGAACAGGGACAAAATGTACCTGATTTTTCTCAAACTTGTTCAGGTGGTTGGATTTCCTAAGCCGTCGCTCCCCCGTGTCACCACTTTCTCCATAAATGTTGATGTAAACATTGGCATCAGTCCCCGCACCCCACAAAGCCCCAGTAAACACATAAACATCATATGTGTTCACTGCGGGGAAAAGAATAAATGTCACAATTAAAACAATAATATGTTTCCATTAAAAACAATCATGTAGGTCAACACATTGCGCCAATGCTCTGCTCACTCTCCAGGTCTTCACAGTCCTCTGTTAACAGCTCAACCACAATCTCCCCGTCCTCCTCATCCCTTGCCAGCCAGCGGCCACAAAGGAAGGAAAATGTTTCCACCACTTCCTGCAGCTCCTCGACTATTTCCACCTCAGCCTCTTCTTCTTTTTTCTTCTTTTTCTTGTCCTTCTTCTTGTCTTTCTTGGGGTCCTCCTTCTTCACCTCAACCTGCACCATTGCCAGCGTCAGCTTCTTTATGTCCACTTGCTCCAAGAACCAGCCGTCTCCGATGCCCTTACCGTTGTGGTAGATACGTATCTTGTAGATCTTGCCAACAGCCTGAGCCTCAACCTGGGTGGTAAAAAGTGTGTTCAAACCCGGACTACAACAGACACTGACATAACACAACATATATGCCATACTGACCTTGAATATTTCAATAGTGTTACGTTCAAAATTGTTGGAGCGACTCTTGAGAGCAAGGACTTCAGTTTTTCCTTCATCTCCATAGATCTGGCAGAAAACATTGGCATTGGTGCCACCGGCACGAACGTCCCCTGTGACCACTGTTACTTCATAGTTGATCACTGTCAATAAGAGGACCCACTGTTATATAATTGTAATCACTGTTACTGTGTATACAATACCTTCTAAACTGATTTACATTGCTCAATGTCCAGGATCTCGCTGGGATAGATCTCAACATCCACTTTCCCATCAGCTTCGTCTTTGCAGAGCCAGCGGTGGCTCGGGAACATGTACTGCATCCCATGAACGGGCACTGAGATCTGTACGCTGTCCAGAAACCATCCAGCCCTCAGGCCCTCATTAGTGTGACCGATTAGGAGACGATTGATCTGTAATTGCAGAAAAAGAGCGGAACTAGGAAATAAATGTCTGAACCATAACCATAGTGTGTTTGCATCTGAAGAACTTGCCTGTCCAACATCAAAGGTCTCAATGGTGAAGACGTCAGTGCGTGCTCTCTCAAAGTAATTGCTGAGGTCATTGTCCGAGACTGCCAGTGTTATCTTGCTGGTATCCCCCTTCTCCCCGTACAGCTTGACAAACACTTTGGAGTCAGAGCTGGCCCCGTTCACATTGCCTGTTTTGATTGCTATGTGGTAGCTGACATCTAGAGATGAGTGAAAAATAATGTATTTAAACATGAAAAAGATATGTTGTTGTTATTTAGTTGCTCAACATATGTCTTTCTTTCTCTTTTATATACACACTGAAGAGACGCAGGCCATCTCCAGCTGGAACTAACTCTCGCACAATCTGTCCATCATCTTCATTACGGTCCAACCACCTGGAGAAAGACAAAAGAAACAGACAAAAACATATAGCAGCAACAGTAAAACACCTTGTAAACCTCCCTCAGTTAAAATATCAAACATATAAAATGTTAAAAATCTTTTATTTTATTCAGACAGATCGGTTTCAGATTTCGACCGAAATGAATGCGTCTGTACATTGTTTTTGCACAATGTAGATAAAGCTCTGTCCCTTTTAACAGGAACGACAGACAGGAAAGAGCCTCTGTCCGAATGTAACACTGCACCTCAGCCTTGTGGTTTGGCTCCAGTTACTAAAGGAGAGAGCTCGATGGCCACATGCATTTAGAGCCTATTTGTAAGGTCAAACTCCTCCATCAACTGTGTGACCAGTTACACGCACACCGCTGTAGAACTAGGACACGTATGTTGGGTTGTTTTACAGCACTTCTGAGGCCTCGGCAGTTCTTTGGACACTTCTGTTTACCTGCTTTGTGCTTTGGTTTGTTTTCAACCAACACATTATAGGAGAAAACAAGAAAAGCATTAAGATTATATGTAAAACAGTTTCTCCATTAAAGGAATAGTTGGACATTTTAGAATATAAGTATTGTATTTCTTGCTGAGAATTATTTTTCTGGAGCCAGGCTACCTGCTTTACCCCACTGTCACTCTTTATGCTAAGAACACATTGGTTTTTTTTATTAACAAGCGTTAATGTCTTGCCTGAAACAGGGAAATTCAATGGCCATAGTTTCTGGCTGGCCTTCCTCCCTAACCATGACCTTATCGAGGAACCAGCCACAGCCTCCTCCCCGGCCATCATGACCCACTCGTATCCTGCGCACCGGGCCCAACGACACAGACTCAATGAGGAACTCATCATGCTAAGACAAGACAGGGAGAAGACTGTTGAAAGGTACTTTCAGTGTGCTTAAGAAATAATATTTATGTATCTGAATAACACACTCACATTTCCTTTTTCAAATTTGTTGACGTTGTTTTTGCTCATAATCATGAGACGCTCCCCTGTGTCACCCAGGTCACCAATGATATTGAGGAAGACACTGGCATCGGTGCCACTGCCGCTGACGTTGCCAGTGCATATGGTGACGCGATACTTAATCACTGGAGAGAAAAGGAGAGGTGGTAACAGCGATCTTGTGTTTCATTGTTTGGAATCACCTCACAAAACGTATGTTTGATTTCCTTGGTGTCTCTCTCACAGGGCAGAGGCTCAACGATGCCTGCTCCTGTAGCCGGAAGCTCTCGAACGATCTCATTGTCGTCCTCATTGATGTCCAGCCAGCGGCCACATTCAAATGAGTATTTCTCCATAGGCAGGGTCTTAAGCAAAGTGACCTAAAGACAGTCACAGCCTCAAGCATGATCACATACATCATCTTCATCATCTTCCAGACTAATTAATACTGAGTAATGAGTCTCACCTTTGCTAAATGCCACCCGGCAAATGGATGTCTCTTCTCGTGCCAGATACGCAGTTTCAGCGGTCTTCCTATGTCTGGCATTTCAATCTAATAAAAAGAGGCACATATAAAAAAAACATAATTGGAAAGTTTCAGAGTGGGTAAAATGCTAAGCAGATGGACCAGGGCTCACCATGAATTTATCAACCTGGCCCTGCTCAAAACTATCCGAGTTGTTTTCTAGTTTGATCTCATCAGATTTTCCCCTTTCTCCATAGATCTGCAGAAACACCTGGGCATCAGTCCCCGCCCCCTTCACGTCAGAGGTGAAAATCCACAGGGACCATGGGAACTCTGGAGAAGATTCAATTTGACTTTTTGACATCTGACATACAATAAATCTGTAAAATGCAACTTTATTATGATATATCTACTTTTCAGTTTTTTCTGCCGAAGAGAGACCATTTCGTACAGCTCCCTCTCAATCAGTCCATCCCCCTCATCCTCGTCCAGCCACATCCCACATGGAAATGTCTGCTCAATGCCCGTGAAAGGACAGTATACTACCACCTGAAAAGGAAACTGGTGCTTGGTGGGGGAACAAAACTTGGATAATCCATATGTAACCAATAAGACATGTGAAGTACCTTTTCACAGTACCACCCGGCACCAACGGCGCCATTGTCGTGCCCAATAGTAACCCTGCTGAGGGGGCTGAGCAGTTCACAAATCTCCACATTGAAAACGTCAATGCGACCACGCTCAAAATCGCCGCCCTCCAGGAAGACTTTGCCACTGTTTTTCGAACCCTTGGCGCCGTGCATAACCATGTGGATCTTGGAGTTGGTGCCGGCTCCCCTCATGTTTCCAGTCATCACTTGTACGTTGTATATGATTCCTGAGTAGATGATACAAAAACCTTCCAAATAATCATTGAATTCAAACAAATGAATTGATTATTGATTGGGCAGTAGGTGTAATATAATGAGTGGATTGTGTTGTGCTCACCCATCGGCTGCACCGATCCAACCAAGACATCTCTCTGTATTTTGCCATCATCTTCATCCATGGCAAACCAGCGATTCACTGGAAACTCATAGACTTCTTTATTCCCCATGTCATCGATTACTACCTGTACATAAACATTATCCACTATAATTAGTGTTTTTATGTACTGCATGTATGCACATCCAAGAAAGATGACACTGGTTGTACATGCCTTATCTAAAAACCATCCGGCCGATGAGCCTCTGTTGTTGTGGCCGATGGTGATTTTCCTCAACCTTCCCAGGTTTGGAGCCTCTATTGTAAACTTGTCCTCTGAGCCTCGTTCAAAGTTGTCTTTGTCACTGTCCAGTCGTCTCTCTCCTTTCATAATTTAAGAATCAGAATGAAACAGTGAGTATGTAGAGACTTAATGACATGTGATATTCATTTAAATGTTGTTGTTGTTATCTTTTAATCACACAAAAGCAAATTAAATACAGTATATTACCTTGTGATTTGGGAATGTGGGATAAGTGTTTTTATCTATTACATTGCAATCAAATAAGAGTAAAATGAACAACAAAATGATCTGTAATGAAACAATAATGTGTTGCAGGTCTACCTGTGTCACCATTCTCTCCAAAGATGTTTAAGAAGACATCGGCATCAGTTCCACTTCCCTTCATATCGGCAGTAAACACACTCACTATGTATTTATTCACTGCAGGTGGAATATAAAACAGGAATCAAACATATTTATCATCAACAGCGTAACTGAAATACAAACAGCATAGTACAAGCTGATGACCACTTTCTTTTAGAAACTAATTACAATGTAAATAAGTTACTCAGTTAGTGCCATTATTAAAACATGATCTGTTTGACTGCTCTGTTGTTGGTAGGCAGGTTCCTTGCCTTTCTTCACTGGTTAAATATTCATATTGCGTGTGTGTGTGTGTGTGTGTGTGTGTGTGTGTGTGTGTGTGAGTGTGTTTTGTACATCCATGTCCAGTGTCTTCCCCTGTGTATCTGAGCCTTGGCTTCACAGGGCTTTGCTTGACTGACTGCAGGTTCTAAGATGTTAGATCACGTTGCGGTAGAGGAGTCACAGGCAGGTTTACCTGAACACTATGCTATTCAGTTACAACCTGAAACACTAGGAAGATCTGTAGACCATCAGTCACCTTACGGTCCACATGGTCAGACACATGACGCTGTCAAGCATCAAAGTTTGTGATCATCTGTGGATGCATCAAGTATCTTTCTACTTGGTTTGACTCAGTATATACCGGTAATCATATAGAGTAATCTTCCTGGTATATACACACAGTATATATATATATATATATAAATCTCAATTTCTTAAAGAACCTACAGTATGTGTCTTTGTTTTATGTACTTGTCCATAGTGACCTACGTTTCGGGACGTCCATGGGGTTCAGGCTGCCCAGCAGGTCCCTCACAAACAGGTTGTCACCCTCCTCCCGGCTCAGCCAGTTGTTGCAGGCAAAATAGAAGCGCAGATGGGGCCGGCTCATGTCGGTCACCACCACCCTGTCCAAGAACCAGCTGGCACTCATCCCTGTGTTGTCATGCTCGATCCTGGAGAAATCATCAGTCATACTCTGATTTGAATTCAAAAGTCTGACCTGTCATATTTAGAAATTATAAATTTATAAGTGACCTGCATTGCATTTGGGGAGATATAACAGTAGATGTTTATATGCCATGCAAACACAGAGTGGCACTCTATTGTGTATATTTGATCCTAAATAGTGGAATTTACCTCAGCTTCTTCAGAGGCCCCACGTTGTGTGTTTTGATGCGGAAAATGTCAGTCTTATTCTTTTCAAAAGCAGTTCTGCTTCTGCCAATTGAGGAAACATTAAAAATGAAGTCAAGTACATTTGTTCAACTGAGGGTTGATGTGTGTGTGTGTGTGCGTGCGTTCGTGCGTGGGTGGGCGTGTGCATGTGTGTATGTGTGTATGTGTGTTTTGCCCCTCACAGAGATGAACCGGGTCTAAACACACAGCAGACCCCCTCTGCTAACCACAGAGAATCAGACACCTTCTTTTCCATTGACTGTGAATACCTGCCTTTGTCTAACCCACATCTCCATCTCTTCTCCTCCCCCCATGCACAATGCCAGGGCTCACATAATTAAAGTGCACGGTGTCATATACTGCAAAAATACTGCCAGGAATGAAATACTGTCCAGCGCACATGAATTATAGAAGATTATACCAAAGGCAAAGCCAGTGCAAACTTTGGAATTCATGCAATTTGAATTTGGCTTATAATCACATTGAATTACCAAAGAGCAGCATTTTAAATCTTTCCTGATTGTTCAATCAGGAGACTACATGTCCGGAGACATTACAACTGTTCCTTACCTGTATTGTGTTGTCAAGTTTAAATCATTACACAATACACGCAGGACCTAATATATATTGGAGTAAGGTGAAACTCCTTCTTATACAGTTTATCCATTATATGCCAAAAGTGACCACATCAACACACATGTATGGTATTTCATCAGCTGAGTAATACTGTTACACAGCCTGGAGATACTCATGCATGGCATGTTGGTGCTGTCTGAAGTGGATGAATAAGACCACCACAAGGTTCACAATAAGTTGGTACATCCTATACGGTTCACAGGGAACCCTATCCGTCAATCAATATATGCAAGGATAAAGGGAGCCTGGTGCTGATAAGATCCCCATGTGTCATTTGATCATCCACAGAAATGACATCGTGGTCTTCTTTCATTTGCCTCAAAATGGAAAAGAAGACCGGCCATGTCACATAGTTCCTCCTTACTCCAGATATTCTGTGTCCGACATTGTTTTCAACTGTATAGAGGAGAGTTTCCTGCACCGAAACCATATGTTTTGGTCTAGCGATGCTCTGCTTCTCTAACATCAAGTCATTTGTGGCGTCTCCCAGTGTAGACTTACTGACTCTGAAGACATCAGGTTAACATGTCAAACAGAAAAACTCCCTCATACAGTTTTACATGCACAGTACAACCCAACACAAGGACAGTGTCATAATCATCTTTTAGCAGACTGATTAGAAAATACCTCTTTTCTGTGCTGAAGGATCAGAGAGGAATAAAACAGATTAAAAGTTAACAGCAGACATTGAAAAAAAATGCCGAAATAACTAAACTTACTTGTAACAACTGAAAACAGTAATGAACTCCAACTGTCCAAAAGCAATCAGAGCAGGGTGAATACTGGAGTGATTTTGAGTTTTTAATTTTTGTTTGTATAATTTTTGTGTTTGTATCAAAGTGTATCATTATGAAGTATTAAGTGAGATGAACTCTTTAAACTCACTTGCTGGCCAGGTGAACCTTAGGTGTGACGCCAAAATCTCCAAATAGGGTAACAAAGACATTAGCATCAGTCCCAGCTCCCTTCACATCACCAGTGACAGCGACAACCTCATATACTGAAAGAGAGAGTGACGTTGGAAAGACATGGGAGATTCAAATTTAAAAGGAAATCACATAATGGCTGTGAATGTTGTGAACTGAGTCTAAAAGTTTACATGGAGCGCTCGAAGGGTGAAACCAACAGGGCAAAGTCAAATCCTCCCACAGTGTCCAATAATCTATAAACATTAGGGAGCATTATGTTTCTTTCCATACACAGTTGCCAGGGAATTCAATGCGGCGAATCTGCTGTGAATCTGTCTGGTGCGATACACCATCCAAGGCTCGCTCACATTTCACTAATATGTCAACCTGTCTGACAAAAGCGCTGAGTTGACGGGAAATTAAGAACGGTGAAAAGTTATCGGCGTCTAAAATCAGATCTGAGTCATTTCTGGTTAATCTATCTGAGGACGCTGGGTCAGGTAGAAGCTTCTGGTTCATTTGACTGGTCATGCTGGTTGTTCTGGTCGTTTCGCTTCACTTCAGTCCCCTGTATGTAAATAAAAATTACGTATTGCAGGGGAAAATTGTTCACGAGACTGTGACTGGAATTTGAAAGTCACTCTTGTGTAACTGCCCTTGATGAAATTACAGGAACAATATTAAATCTTCATCAGGGGATTAGTCAGTATATGGTTGTCTGTGACTCCACCCTGTTGCCTGGACAGTGGTAATTCTATAGCTGAATTACTGTACGTACGTTTTAAGCCCCCTCTCCCTCTCTCTCCTGATAATGTAACATGTCTTGTTATTATGTTACATGAATCGTGTTTGGACTCAAAGGTATTGGACATCAGGTCATAATTCCGTCGACATAGTTCAACAAAAGTTGAACCCAGTGAACCACTGAGGTAACAACAGCTATTGCTCATTGCATAATCTGCATGATGACTAAGGGCTAAACCTCTGTTAGCTTTAATCAGTTAATTAAGGGGAGTTTTTAACTGCTCCCTTTATCAAGTCAATTGAATACAATACTTTACATGATTTTATAACCAGACAGTTTATTCGCACTCAAAACAGTATTGGTTTGGTTTGGTTTTATCAGTGACCCTAGTTTATTAACATAATCTCTGAGAGACAGGGTTGTTAAAGGGGCCATTTATATTGCTTTTGTTTTTGTTCAGATACAAACAGAGAACTGAGGTTACATTAAACCTATTTTAGGTGGTTAAAAACTAAAAAACAAAAAAAGCTAAAGAAACACTGTACACTGTATTTAAATTACAATAATTGTCGGGTATTGTTGCCTGCTCTTTGATAACCCATTGTCTAATTGGCTCACAGTGCTGCCTCTGGCCCCGGCACTGCTCTCAGCCCCTGCGACTGGGATGGCACCCAGCACCTGTCTGCCCTGAGCAGCTATTTGAATGGCACATTCATGTGGAACATAACTGCGCATTCATCCAGGAACAATCAGAGAGGGGTTCCCTCAGGCTGATCTGCTGAGAGCTAAAGGGAGCTGGAGGAAATCTGTGGTCACAGTGAGACTGTTGCACTCCAGCAGATCCACAGCATCTTCATGTCAGATAGCTGAGCCTCACCTACACAGTGGCACGTCAGGTTTCTCTGCCTGTCAGTTACTTACCTTTCTTTTTGTAGTATTCATCCTCATATCCATCGGATGAGTCTGTGTGGTAGTTCAGCAGCTCAGTCTGGTAGATCATAGCATAGTCCACCTGTTTATTTTTTGATTTTTTACCCTTTTTCTTTTTATCCTCATCGCTGTCTGCAGATCCCTTCTTAGCCTTTTTCTTTTTCTTTTTCTTTGACTCCTCTTCCTCTTCCTGCTCCTCAATCAGGGGCTCCTCATCGTCATGAGATTTCTTCTTCTTTTTGCCATCTTTCGCCTTTTTGTCCTTGGATCCCATCTCCTCCTCTCCCCCTGGATTTTCTGCAGAGGATTTCTTCTTCTTCCTCTTCTTTTCCTCCTTCACCCTGTCAGTTCCTTCTTCTTTAGACCTCTCTGATTTCTCTGTCTTTGAATTGGTCGTGGGGTCGTTATTGTTCTGCTCGTCCTCCTCAGCATCATTTTCAATCACAGCCTCAGAGTCATCGTCAGGTTTCTTTTTCCTTTTTTTCTCTTTTGCTCTCTCACCGTCTTTTCTCGCCTCCTTCTCTGAGGCCTGCCGAGTCTCAGACCTCTCTGTGCTCTTGTGTTTCTTCCGACTCTTCTCTCCTTTTGCGGCATTCCCACGGGTCACACCATCGCACCTCTCCATTAACTTTGGCTCAGTTTCCTCCACTTCGTCATCAACCTCTTCAGTTTCTTCTGAAGCTGTGTTTTTTTTCGGTTTCGAAGGCATCTTTTATTCATTCACTTCCCTGGTCTTTAGTTTCGTAAATGCTGCCTTAAGTTTCTAATGGAGTAAGACAATTCATTTGACCCTTGACTGCAGGGAGTCTCCGGGATTGTGGGGTTCAGAGCAGCCTTGGTGTGTGCAGCAGTATGAATGCCAACTACAGACACGCAGAAGGAGCGGTGGGTGCCTGGACATCTCCTACCCGGACAGTATAGGGCCATACAACCAACACACACCACTCATGAAAAATTAGTGTCATCTCAGCACTCACATGACACATGGGAGAAAGCCCTGTGAAAAAGGAGCCTTGCTCAGAGAACTTATCCAGTCAGCAACGGCACGCTCCATTATTCATAGTGTCAGGATCGCTTTACGGGCCGGGGGTGTCTCGCTTTTACCTGCAGTCACACGTCCACAGACGGAGAGAGACAGGCAGACTCACACGCTCGTGTGCGCGCGCACACACACACACACACACACAGTATACAGAAAATACACAGAACCACAAAAGATTATTTACTGAAATAAGTAATCAGAATAAATCAGATCTTTTTTTGAAATCTTGAAAAATTCACTGATATTCTAGATGTTTTCTGTCATTCGCTCAGAACAAACAAACAATGTTCTTGTATGATTTATTTCACTGGATCAAATTTCCTCTATGTCATGTTTTTTTTTTGCGCTGTTCTCTTTTTTTACAGTTGCATCACAATGCTGCACACATCTGCGCTGACAATGAGCCAAATAATCCCATTAGCCGTATTGCTGCCATTTGATAACATAGCTATCAAGGGGGAGGGCAGAGTTTGGTCATATTGATCTTTCAACATCAGATTACTCAACCTAAGGATGACAGCAGAGTCAAACCTCATTTAAAACAGTACACCGATGAATCACCGCTTTAAAGTAAAACCTTTTATTGTGGGCCAACCACAATATTTTGTTTTCACGTTGCTTTCTCTATTCTAAGACTGGCCTAATTCTTATTTGTTGCAAATGTGTGACTTTAGTATATTATTACTGTTGAATTTGATCTCATATATATCATGTACTGAAATGTGATCTATCCCCACTCACTAACAATAATAATGAATCCATGAGCAGGCAGGTGAGAAAGTCCAAACCAGTTTATTTACAAACACAATACCAGTATAAAGACAGATCCAGAGTCAGATAAGAAGCACTGTGTCACATATCACCCTCTCTCAACAAACAGATCAGGTTCCTTCCCTTTTCCATTCTTGATCCATTTGTGTCTGTACATTTTAGTAGTCAGGCCAACACTTTTTGGTTCATATCTACTCAACGTATATATCTCTTGCGTGTACACGCACAGTCTATATAAATGAAAGAAACGTCATGATAAACGTTAAAAACTTGTTTTATAAATACAAAAGGGGAACAAATGCTCAGCAAAGTGTGAACAGATGAGTGACAGGAAATATGTCTTTTAAAACCTTTTACACGGTGTCCAACAAAAGAAGCAGTGCAAACGGCCAGAGCTTTCCAGCGCACAAGTTAAATGCACAATGCTTTCTTGTGTGCAAATAGTCACATTCCAAAGGTTATGGTGAAATTATACAATAGTCAAGCTGCTGTAGCGCTTCACAAAAGGGCAACAACCATTTTCATTCTTCAATCAAAGGGAGCTGCATCCACAGTTAAATACACTATGACAAATCCATTTTTCTTTCTGTGACAAAGTTAATGTATACATCTCCAAAAGCACTGTGCGATCCTTCAGTGTAAACATAGTTTAGTGATCATTGAAGCAGGCACACACAAAGCTAAGTACAGAGTAAACTCATGCAGAGCGTTACGTGATAATGAATGGTGTTTAGACTCAATAGAATATCAGCTCAGAACTGCACATGAAGATCTATAGCCTAAAGTCATAAACATCCATTCATTCAGTGCACAGACCAACTAAGATTTAGTTTGACGTTAATGTATTTAAAGACAAGCAAACCACATGGGTGCACTGCATATCATCTAGAAGGGTTTCGGTATAGTTATATAAGGCAGCATGGCTTAAGACATGAATGATAGCGAGAAGCTGGGTCGATCAGCTGTGAGCTGCTGCGTTTCAGATTGGATGGCCTGGAAAGATAATGTTTTGATCAGGTGTTGTCATTGTCGAATATTCGTCTGGTTTTTGTCTGAAACCAGAACCAGCCGAAAAAGAAGGAAAAACATTCTCGCTTCTTTTCATATCTCACCCCCATATTCTTTCTATAAGAAATAGATTACAAAAGTAGACAAATTGGATGTTACCATTTTTTTTCTTTTTTTTTTTCTTTTTTAGATATGAATTTAAAGTCAAGATTCAGGCTTTGTTTAACACAAACATTAAAAGCTGCCACACCCACACACAAAGTGTCCATGATAAAAGGAGAAGACGAGAGTGGGGGAGGAGAGGCCATGAAGACACTCACTGCTGCCCCCTTTCAGCATAAATATCATTGCAACGTTCAGTAGAAAACAATACCCCTGTACAGCAGAGCCACTTGAAAACTTCACAGAAACAACATCACTAAGAAGACCACTTTTCACATAAAAAACAAGCATCCTATGGTCGAAGACAACCATAGTGATTCGATTGGCTAAATAAACAACTTGAGGAATGCATCTTATAGAGAAGTATGCTGATCATTAAAGCAAGCAACCTTCAATGTGTACTTGAATCCGTGAGAGCAAAAGAGTTAACTATTTTGTTCACCTAAATATAACATGACGATTAAACCTGTTTTAAAATAAAGGGCATCATATTAAAAAGGTTGATCTTCCCCATTCGAGCAGAGGAGTGGGGAATCATGTGCACTGCCCCGTGTGTACATGGATGATCCCTCGAGTATGCATGTGAATGAAGTTGAAGATTTCATGGGGCATTGCGTGGAAGCCCGGCCGGGGCTTGACGTTGTCATAGTAATGGTGAGTGATAAAGATGCCAGAGGGGTTCATGGGAAATGCCCAGAACCCATAGAGGTGGACTTCCTCACACATCTCTAAGGCAGCAGTCACGAGCATCAGGCCACTGCTGAGCCGTTTGGCCCGGACGCCCTGCACCGCCCAGAAACGCTGCACGTTGAGCAGATACTGTGGGTGGAAGAAGAAAACGCCACGCTGGGAGTCGAAATCATCCAACATGTACTTAACTCGGAATGACACATCTGTGTTGCGGGTGTTGTAAAAGGCTGGAAGCACCACTGAAGAGTTCTCATAGTTCTGGAGGACTTCAAAAAACGGTCGCCGCCACTTCTCCAGCTTCTGAAATCTGCAGAGGAGGAGTGAAACATGGGATGATGAGAGCCAAAAGAGAAGACCACTAGACAAAGAAATGGATAAGGAGAGAGAGAGAGAGAGAGAGATCCGTTTCCTCACGCTGACCCATAGATACAGTACCTCTCTGTAATAATGCTGGGATTTATTGTCACCAAATCTGTTTTAGTACCAACATCAGCTGAGTACTTCTCATTAATGGGTGGTATGTTGCATCTGCAGAAAAACAGATAAAAGACAGGTTGAGTGATAAATGTATTTCTTTTGATCTGACACATTTTAATGTTAGCATGTGGGTTAAGCATAATACTGAGCTTCACAACTGATCACTGTAAAAGTTATTAAATGTACTATAAAATTCTTGAGTTATAGTTGTGATTATGGGTGTATTTATGATATATAACTAATGGTCAAGTATAAAATAAATATTTTATTTCCCTATATGTACATTTATTGTAAACAATCACATTGTTAGCAGTGATTATCATTGTTCAGTCAAATAAACGTCGAAGGATTATATTCTTTATACCTAAACACAAAATCTGCCGAATCAATTTCCTTTCCACATTTGCTGTTCTTGATGATTCCGCCATTCCCAATAACAGCACATTTCTTGTACTGTGATTTGGAATAAGGCATGTCCTGGATGAAACGGAGAGGGTTGATTTATGTCAGATTAGAGATCACATTTGGACAGACTGAACTAAGAGATTATCGAGCAGGAAATGAACTCACATCAGGGAACATCTTAAAGATCTCGGCGGTAATGGGAAGGATACCACTGGTGTCCACCTCGTATCTCAGCTTGGTACCTGTAGGAGTGTTCCTCTTAGTGGTGAACAAAAAGGAGGGAGCATTACAGCAGCGAGACAGAGACATCCTGCAGGACGACACCAAAGGAAAAAAAAGATTTGATGGATCCACTAGAATATTCAAGTGAAAATCAAATCACATTCACTTATAAACCTGAGACAACAGGAAAACAAAAACATATATGTGGAGTGCACCAACTGAAGTGGCACTCATATGTCATATTGTCAATAAAAGTAGAATGGCTGAATCATACTAACTTGAAGTTGCTCGTCTCCTCCTTGTTCTGCTCCCACCTACACACCTGCAGGTTTCGCCACCTTTCAAACAGGTCGGAGGTTTTTACCCTGGCAGACAGGAATAGATCGGAATTGTTACTGTGTTTCTACATGGGACGTAAACTGGAACTGAAGTATCAAAAAAGAAATGATTCCAAAAGACTAACAAGAGTGACAAGGAGTTTGAGTGATCACTTTAGAAGAACAGACTTTTCTGACATGATTAATCTGTGGTGGCACCAATGATTCCGCTGCAAATAGGAAATTCCACTTGCCAATACAAAGACTTTATCTGTGTCTGTAAATAGCAGTCCTTGAAATATCATTCCCTTTGAGATGGCTGGGAGATACGATATGCTCTGGGCGCCTGAGTGGCACCATTAGTTTGACTGTCTGGCAGTGTGACAGCAGCTGCTCTCTGCCACAGTGTCACAGTCTGTCACAGTGGCTCACTGCCTATTTATTAAACTTTTACTGCCTGAGGGACAATGATGAATGGTCACTGGACAATGATCATATTCACATAAGAGGAAAAAGAGCTGTTCAGATTGTTGTCAACTGGCTATTTAAGAGGTGTAATGAATCTGACCAACAATCAACTGGATGGTGAAAACTGTGTTATTTATAACATGCTGCAATTAAATTAGACACTTTTAAAAAACATTGATGATGAATCTGTGATTAACTGACCATGCATTACTTTCTTTTTAGCTGGCTGCTCTACATGTTATCAATCAAAGTAACTGAAAATGTGTGCACCTGAAACTAACCTGTTGAAGCCAAGAAATCTCTATGCAAAAACATAAACCTATGATTATGACACTCATGATACCATTTACGTTTTAACAATATCATAAGTGAGGACTCACATTGTCAGGACTTTGACATCCATAATCTCCTGTCTGAGCTCCCTACATGCAGTGGAGTTGTAGTCAAAGGGAGCATCATAGTTTTCCAGATACCTGGTGGGATAGACACAGTCATCCTCTGCCTAAGTCTCTCCTCAGACACAAGAGAATCAATAGAGTTAGCAACAGACTGTGAGGATAAGATGCAATAGGTAATAAGGTGTGTTGAAAGGACATAATAAAACAACAGATTTTATACTGTAATAGAAAATGTCTATAAATTGACGTTATGTAGTTGGACATAATGGATAGACTATCAGAATAGCACTGTGGGATGACAAATGACAGAAGTGATGCAACTGAATTACAGGGCGCCACAAACAGGATAGTAAGATACTGTTTACTAGACACTTGCACCAGATTCTGTTACATCTTAGTCTAGACGAGGTGACGAGAAACAATACCTCTCATATTTTTACCAGTTCAATTGGTTTGTTGATTAGTTTAATTGGTTTTCTATGATTAAATGTGTCTGCTGTATGCATAGTAAATTAATTCAGAAGAGAAATAAAGGTGTGGTTTGTTATATTATTAGATGTATGGCGGACATGAAGCTGAAACTGACTGATTTGCTGATATTTTGAGGCGTAAATACATATACAGCCATTAAAAAGTTAAATTACTGAATTCAGAGACTAATTTAAGACACATAAACGTTCATGTAAACCACTGAAATGGCACAGATGCAATGTCAGCATGGTGGTGTGATTGTATTTGGGTGAACTTAACAAAAACTGATAGAATTAATTCATATATATTTGTGCATGGATGCTTCTTTCTTGCAGCACAATATTGTATTTACATGTAATCAGAGTGCCGGCTGGCTAAAGTGTGTGGTTTGATGTGGAGAAGAAGAAAAATCGGCATTGTAACATGGTTTGATTTGATGTGTTGATGGTGCAATTGTGTTAGTCTGTAGAAAGAAATAGAAAATGTTGTCATCCGTTAACCAAAAGCATCTAATCTTTGTCGAAGGTTCAAGATCTAATCTTTTGAAGTTTTTCATTGGTACTTTACCTAAACGCTTCAAGAGTTCATGACATGATTGTAAATTCAAACCCCTATGTTTTGCATATATTTTTGTGAATTATTTTGTGAATATTTTTGTGACTCGCTTCCGGGAAGGAGAGTGGGTTTAATACCAAAATCACAGCAATTGCAGGGTGTTTGGTATTTGTCAGATTGAATGGAGTGTTGTATTTCAAAGATGGATGAAAATGAAACATATTACCTGTGGCTGTGGAGGTAAAACTGGTGAGTTGAAAAAAATAATCAAAATAAAAGAATGCATGGAGCAATCCAATGGAGGGGGTGCATTAAAAGAACAGGTTGCTGGGATGGAATTTCATGATACTGGTTGTCTACATCCACCTGATGATGCAGTATATTTTGAGGGTTTTGCTGAGAGGAGCATCTGTCTTACATATCTGACACTTAAAATAAGACTATGCTTGTTTTAGCTAAGATGATGAAACTTTTGCAAGTGTTCTGGGTTCAGTTCTAAAATCAGGAGAGCAATTTGTGTGTTAGCGCTTATGGCAGCCTAATTTAACGATGTAACGCATTTTCATAACCAATTCAGAATGAGAAGGCCTAACCAGCATTTTCATCCTCAGTGAGGATTTGGAGCTTCATGGGGGAAACTCGGGCACATTCCTGTTGTCTTCTTGTAAAAAGGAAAGTAGAGTGGAAAAGGAGTAAATCTGGGCCGCAGAGAGAGACAATGCAGATGTGAGAAGGGGAGATAGGGGGAGCAGAGAGAAGTGTCCACACTATGTACATGGCAAACACAGAGCTGTGCAGAACACATGAGACACAGGTTGAGGAGGACGAGGCATTTGGAAATGGGTGCTGGATGGGACACAGAGGTACGAGGAGAAGCCAGTACATCAACAGCAGACCGTGGTTCAACCAGCTTCTGGACGGGGTGGGTGGGGTTTGGGGAGCTGGGTTCTCGAGGTGGACAGGATCAGACAACATGCAAGAGCAAATCTGAAGTGCAACCACCACTGAAAAAATATGAGCGTTTATACCTTTCAGACTCATAAAAAAAAAAGAAAAAGAAAGAGGCATTCTTGGGTTTCTGTGAAAATACTAAAAATGCCTTCAAACTGGCCTACCTTTGAAAGCGTTTGTTTTTCTTCTTAATATCAGCTAGGCAGGGTGTGACTATTACGGAGAACTCTGAATCTGGCTGAAAATTCTGACGGAAACATCTGTCAACATGCAGACAGGTTATGTTAGAGTTAAATATGTGAAGTGGTCCTGCGACATCATCACCCCTGCTGACTTCCTGAAACCTACAAATGTCAAAACATGTAAGTAAAATAGAGTGATGTCCTAAATCTGCTGGGGCTTGTGTCTATAGCATCTGAGGAGACTGGTGGGCATAACAGCCGCCCAGTCCACACATGCAGGGCTGGGTCACTCTATCTGTCTCTCACACTCTCTTTTCTCAGAGGTGTTGTGCAGTCAGTCACGCTGGACAGGTACCTTTTCCTTCCATTTCTGGCAGGCTTCAGCGATCCATCATCCGAGAAATTAACGGGACCGGTCCAATTTCCTGTCTCGTCCCCTTTGAGTCGGCTAAACTGTTGCGCACTAGTAAGAAAATTAGTCAGTTTATTTGGGATTTATTTTCCTTATTGTGCTGAAAAGGTCAAACACATACAACCAAGCCCATGTGTTCAGTCACAAAACTCAGACTTGCGCATACATACACAAACACATACAGACCAACTTTTTAGAAAAACAGTAAATATGTGACACTGAACATGGTTATAATGAATTATTAGTTAATGACACTATGGGTTGAGTTGTTAATTTATGCTGGGCTGTCACAGTAGTTGTGTGTAAGGAGTGTTTGACTTGTATTTCACTGTGATTTAAGGAAGGGGCAATAATTAATCTTGGAACGTCAAATCAGTTCTGAGAAAAGATGCCAAAAGATTTGCCAAGAGCAGATTCTATAATGGAGCCAAACGATCCATTAATTCAGCCAAACTGTTCCATTTAAAGGAATTAACCCATCAATAACTTTGCTGTGAAATGTGAAAACAGTTGTTTTACGTCATTTGAGAAATAATGGGTTATCTCTAACTGGAAATGGACTAACAACCGAGGCTAACACTGCAAAACAGTCTTCAAATCAAAATAAATGCACTGGGTTGCATCGTGGGGAATGCAGGCTCCAGTGGCGCTGGACTCGTAGCCTCAGTCTTCACTATAGCAGTCACAGTCAGCTGGTTCTTAACCCTCACATTCCTCTGAGTAAAGAAAACAAATTCCTGAAAGATAAACAGCGCTAGTATAATCGCAGCCTGTTTACAATAATATACAAAATCTTTGTGAGGTTTCATCTCCTCAGGAGAGAAAAAAAAAGGTCCACAATAAACCGATGAAGCATATTCAATGGTTTGTGGCTGGACATGTTCTACATTTTTGTTACTGTCAACAAATACTGTACCATAAAATGCCATTGTCATCAGGTCACAACGACATTATAGCTTCTTTTTTTTAAAGGCTCAGTTGTCAACGAAAGCAGCTGAACAGTGCAGGTTTTAGCACATTACTCAAACAGGAGTAAATTGACTATTTGTTGATGATTTTCTGATGGCTTCTACAGTATCCAAACAACATTTGCGGGGTTGGATTTAAAATAAATAACATTGTCCATGTCAGTTGTTATGGGGGATACATCACCCACTGCAATGGTGTGGTTGACTGCATGATCAGATTTGTAATTTAAAAATCTTTAAAACAAAAGGGTTAATTGTTGCTACATCTTTATTTGTGAACCGAATAGTCAAATTTCATACATCCAGATATCTATCAGTGTTCAACTCCTCCTGTTATCTCACTGCTTACTATGTATGTATTCTTGTATGACTCATTCCTCTGAGTTCTCTGTGAGCAATATGCTACATTCAGCAGAGAGGTTGAGCCCAAAGAGCCTCTCTGGGTGCATAATGCATTTGAGCGCTCAACACTGAGACCTTGTGTCAATATTGATGCGAATCCACATTTAGCTTCTCTGAGTGCAACTTTGCAATAACACACTGCAGCAGATCACACAACAGAACATGAAATACGAAAATACGAAAAATGTTTGGATATGTTCTGGACGTGTACCTGAAGTAGCTGTTGTTTATATAGAAAAGCTAATGAAATTACCAGTAGTACAATAGCTACTTATCGAAATGAGATAATCATCATCAAGTCATTAACAATGTCATTAATATGACATAGTGATTGTAAAGCACTGATGTTTTCCTACATCGTGGCCTCCATTAAAACCCTAATCAATCTCATGTTGCTACATCTGACTTGATTCAAATGTTAAAAGCCCATTTATCTCCAATTGACTCAGTTATCAAGTCAATTTAAACATTAAATCGGACAAACAACAGGCACGTAGTTGCTCTAAAGCACTAATCGGGTTTGATTCTGCCCTTGAGCTTTGTTAATGGGTCTTGAAAGCAATAAGCACTTCGGTATTATTGGATTCTGCTGACACTGGTTTTTAGGGTAGACCAGGCACAGTGATCCAGATGACCAGTATGTACTGTATGTTCAGGGATAGTTCCTATAACAGTTACATATAATCTCCTCTCAGTCTCTTTCTTGTTTCCTCTATACTTCATGGAATCACTTGGAGAAAATGGTGGAAATGCACAAACTTCTATGTGTTATATGTAGCCCAGTCAACAGGATGTTCAAACTGAATATAATATAGAGAGCTGCTAAGAACTGGGACATAAAGCCCATTTACATTAAGCACCAAGAAAGGCTCATTTCTGAAATGGAGTGTTGTGCATAAATTACTGCAGATATTAGATTACACTTAAGTTAAATAATTATTTAAAATGGCAAACATGGCGTCTTTGTTTTCTTTATACCGTATCACTGTAAAGATTGTGAAGACACCACAATAAATTTAAGTCATTTCAAACACTATCAGGAGGGTTTTTTTTATATTGTCATAATATATTACATTAATAATTAATTGGTAACAAAGAAAGATGCTGCAAACCACAACTTTCTGGATATTTGCTAACCCCTTTCACATGATGCCTTCGTAGTCCTCTCTCTGGTGGTGAGGTTTTTTTTAGATACCACCCTTTTCAAGTCAGTGGAGCTGACATCAATATGTGTGTGTCCACTGAAGTCTGTCACTCACTTTGATCTTTAATAAGCTTCTTTTACTGCACAAGCCTACGTTCCCATTAATTTCAATCTGATGTCAGTGAAGGCAGGTGATTGATGCCATACCATAATGACCAGACTGATATTATACTGTCATTTATATAGTCATTGGTATTGATTAATATTGATATGGTCATATTTATCAAGTAAAACAATATCCATGATACGGCCCCTCCTTTGTTGTCGGACTGCATCTGCGCTGTTTCTCCCAATGCATCCAAATGTCTCCTCTGCTGCAATTCTAGGCCAGATGTTCATGGTACTTATATCTATTATATATTAATTTATTGATTAGTAACAATGGCTATGATAAGACTTGTGCCAGCACTCTGCCAGGCCAGGGGAAGAGGCTTGGTGCGATCAGATTGTTTATGCTTGAAGAGATGTCATAAGATGACGTCTTCCCTCTTCTCTCTCTCTCACTCTACTACACACACACACACACACACACACACACATGCACACTCCCTTTATGCCTCTCACTCTCTCCATCCCCATCCTCTTTCTCTCTGTCCCTACTTGCACTGGGGTGTATGCAGACAGGCTGTAGTAAAATGGCTGCCGATGAGCCCACTGGTCTGTTGTGTGGCTTGTTCCCTCTTGCCCCACAGCTAAGCACTAGGAACAAGCAACAAGCAAAGAAATGTGTGTGTGTATGTGTGTGTGTGTGTGTGTGTGTGTGTGTGTGTGTGTGTGCGTGTGTGCGTGTAGTAGAGTGAGAGGTCTGGATTCATGCGTCTCACTGCAGAGGACAGGATGCCATGAATCCACATTGAGAATCCTGACCAGCCCAGCAGGGTGGGAGGGGAAGGGTTAGTTTTGGGGGGGTGTTCAGATTGCAGCACATATACTGTATGTTTGTTTTGAGGTAAGCATACAGTGCATGTGCCGTCTGTACAGTGTCTGGCGGTTTAGGGGGGGTGAGGTTTTTTTTTTTCTTTGACTGTAGATTTTGGTGTTTTGCCTCTAACATCCCAGGGTCTCAGCATCTGCTCATCTCACACTGATTTTGTTCTCTGATTGGAAAGGAAAGGGGCTTTCGATTACATAAACAAGGGGCTCTTCAAACTGGTTAAGAGGAGTATAACAGTAGACTACCGACCCAAGTTCTTCCCAATAACCTGTATCCAGGAGTTAAATAGCGTTAGTGTTGCAGGGGTATTACAAAACGTGGCTCTGCAGTGGCGATGTGTGCACTGAGAGCAGTCATGTAATAAAAATACTTAAACAAGTGCTCGTAAGAAATAAATATCATCTTAATCATGCTGCTACCTGCTATCATCATCATCATCAGCTCCAATAGGTTTTAGTTATGATAATTTGATGTTCTGTAAGATGTAGGCTGCGACCAGTCAAGAAGGCAGAAACAGAAAAACAAATAAAGATCTTTGGAAAAGAAAGGGAAAACATTACCATACACAGCTGGAGCACTGTGTATGGTATGAATGTGATGCCTCGTTTTCAGAAAACATCAAAAAAATAAATCCGATGGAAACTGTTTCTATGCCACTGGGAAAGAAAGATGGATGGTTAATTGCTATTGTTCTTTTCAGCCATTAAAGCTTGTCTCTCCCCATCTGGACTCCTCCCATTCATCAATGTATCATCCACTGACCTATTTATCTTTCACCATCCAGTCATTATATTGGGTTAAACCTGATCTATGAAGACATGCTTTATTTAAGCCTGCATATATTCACTACACTCAATCAAACAGGCCTGCGCTCTAATTGCCAATTGTCAATGGCGACAAAAGAGAAACAAACACTTACCTCTTTATGTAATTTTTCCCATTGAGAATCTGTTGCAATAATGTGACGAGTCCAAATGCGCAAATAAATATGAAACAAAGAGATCTATTGCCGAGTATGTCTTTACCCGACGATGGGTCGGCGTATGCCATTCTTCGGCGCAGCATCCGGGGCTGACGGTGACACCCGGTTAGGTGTCTCTCTCCGCTGCATTCAGGACCAGGCGCGCAGGTGTCTCGTACCCGCTGGACAGGACATTGCCCATCACCTCACGAGGCTGTTTGACTGCCCTCGCGCCATCGCATTATTGGAGCTGGACGATGAGAATCGCGTCGCAAACCATTAACTGCTCTAATACCTCCCGAAATCAATTCAATGTGTAAATGTATGTGTGTACGCGGGCTACTGTAAATATCGTATGGAATAAAAATATGAAATGCCTCGACGGATTGCAGCCACTCGGTCGGAAGCAGTCGATGCCGATGATCCAAAATAACGCGCTCAATTGACCATTTCTCCGGAATAAATTTGAATTGTTTAAGCGGATGAAGGAAATGAATCGATGTCAGACGCGCATTCTTTGTTCCTCTAAATTACTCGTGCGAGCTGCGGCAGCAGAAAAACATCGCCATTGCTTCATCTCAAATCTGAGCAAAGCTGCGTGACTGACATGTAAATGGAGGCGGATGCGCCTTTTCTCCGCCTGGCAGCAGCCGGGGACGCGCTTCACTCACATGCCCCTTACTCAGCCAAAACCCAAGGTCATGGTCTCTTTTACCCCTCCCCCCACCTCTCTTTTACCCCCCCCCCCCCCCCCCCCCCCCCCCCCCCCCCCCCCCGGCGCCCCCCAAAAGGCGCAAATTAAATGACAGGCCAGTAGGCTAAAAACAGAGCCTGGACTCTAGGGATTATATGGCATAACAATATAAATATAATAATTATCTGATTATTATAGTGGCATCAGAGCTTGTGTAAAAGACACCAACTTTTTACTAGCATCAGGTTTTTTTACATTTTCAACAGCCACACAGTTAGAATAGAACAGAACAGAACAGAACAGAACAGAATAGACATACCTGTACTGCTGCAATATACTAACATAACATATCATCGAGGACTCTGTACAAAATAGCAGTACTGACCCAGAAATTCTAAAAGAATTATATTCATATCACCATCAAATACCAAAACCCTTTATATTCTTTATAAACAAAAGGACTACAATAATGTCAGAACTGTCTTTAGATGACTATCAACAATAAAGTTTCACTGAACACCTTCAGCTGGGTCAGTAACCGACCGATGTGGCAAGTCATATATTTTTTGTTTACCATTAGAATTGTCATTTTATATCTAAATAAAGTAACTCGATCTTTCTAAACCGAAAATGTTGAGATACGGTGTTTTGATCCTCGCAACTGCATGGCCACAATCACGTGACTACTACGAGCGCGGTCTCTCTCTACCGCATCTAAGTCAAATGCAGTTCTGGTTTAAAGCCAGCAGATGTCACTCTTCTGACTCTATGAAATGCTTCGAGGCAGTGTATAATTCCGAAAGCAGTTGTGATGGTTCACTGCTTCATGAAGTTTTGATTTCACCATCAAGAAAATGAAATAATATAATAATGTTTTTGGGGCATCATCATCATAAAGTTTAAAAAGACGATAATTTATACGATTGTTTAATCCTTACTGCGCGCTGAATAAACAGGGGGTCATATACTGGCTACAGTGTTACACAGGAAGCCGCTCGGACGTCATTTCAAATAGCGCCAATCCTCTTCCGGTCTCTTTTCCCTCAGCCACCGGACGAACATGGTGTGTAGCATTGGCTTCTGACAGAAATCTATAAACATCTGTTTAATGTGTTGTTCATCTGAAACAGGGTTAGCGTGGTCGGTTTACGGATGAACATTGTTGCCGCTTGGTTGATCTATTTTTGTGATGAAGCCTCCTTTCAATAACAAAATAATGTTTTTCCTGTTGCTTCCGTGCAGCATTTCGCTAGCATGCTAGTCATTTGTAGGTTCGGTATACAGCGTCCGTCCAGTTCATCCGGCAGACAACTGAGTTGCGGTAATTTTAAATGAGCCAGTTTCGATCGAAGTCGTTTGCTGATAAAGGACGAATCGGTGCTATTTCACCCCGTGTCTAGATATATGGAACTCGTAGATGGGTGTCTCGTTTTAATAACAAAATAACGTCGCTCTGTAGTTTAATGTTAACTAGCATTTCATGCTAGTTAGCATTAAATTACGGTCACTTCATGCTAGTTAGTTGTGGGCTCAGTATACAGCGTCGGTCCAGTTGATTCGGCAGATAACAGCTGTACGTTTAAATTAATCCGGTCGATTTAGATCGTTTGCTGATCAAGGACGAATGTTTGTTGGTTTTCCTCTTTAATTACAGTAGCTAACAGTGGCTGTGTAGCATATCCATAGCATTACCGGATAGCTTTATCGTGTCTCCTGGACTGACGCGTGCACACCGAAAACGGATCAGAACTTTTAATGTGAACTAGAATCTTTTATTTTTAGAATTTATATTAATTCACCATACAATTCTAATGTTGATGCAAACCATCACAACTTTGTTTGAGAATAGTAATTTTCCTTAGATGTTCGCGTTACCGGCTAGTTTTCTGTAGTCTTCTGTACTTAGGTTTGCGCACTTAAAATTGATTAAAACGTTTAACGTCAATTTAGGTATTTCATTTTTAGAATTTATACTCACCAAGCGATTCTAGCGCTCATGTAAGGCAACACCACTTATAATGACAATAATGACGAATTAACATTATTTACCGTAATTTGTTAGTGCAGTTAGCTCGCAGTGGCTAAGGGTTTCCATAGTAGTTCGCTAGTTTTCTCTTGTCTCCAAGCTAACGTATTACTTATTGGAACAACAAGGAAAAATTGAATATAACTAAGTAGTGGTAAAAGATACTGTGCAGTTCAGTTGATCTGGTGTCACCGAGACCTGTTCTCTGTTGCGCCCCTTACTTTCATCAGCACGAGTCTTGTCAGTGATGTTTTCAAAACACAAATGTCTGAACAAATGATCCTCTGTGATTCATCTTTCCTAACTGAGACAAGACCATCTGAGTGGGTAAATGCACTCGGCTACCTGGGAATTGTTGTTGAGCTAGTGTCTTACTCCTTTTTCAGACGAAGGGGACATCATCTTTCGGTAAACGAAGGAATAAGACGCACACCCTGTGCCGTCGTTGCGGTTCCAAGGCCTATCACCTGCAGAAGTCCACCTGTGGCAAGTGTGGCTACCCCCAGAAGCGCAAGAGAAAGTGTATGTCACCGTATATCAATGTGTGAATTGAAGCATACCGTCCCTCTCGTTCCAAACATTGCTTTTGAGGATGTTTTTGACCATACGTTGACGTAAATGTCCAGACTGCTTTGATGACTAGACATGTTTGTTTCATAGACAACTGGAGCGCTAAGGCCAAGAGGAGGAACACCACTGGGACTGGCCGTCTGAGACACCTGAAGGTTGTCTACCGCAGATTCAGGTATGATCTTTTCACGTTGCCAGTGAAGTACTGTCTGTTGTTGAAAGACAACGTAAACCTCATTTGTAGGACGTGATTGATTACTTGTAACTAAACAGTGGTTTGAAATGCGAGTTGTGTAACTTAAAACCACCAGAAGTTAACATTTCATTTCCTAGACAACGAGGGAGAAAGAAGTTAAGTTCTTATATCATAGATTTATTATACATTTTACATATTATACATAAACAAATATGTAAGATATGTAAGCCTGATTTCACTGAGTCTACAATATAGAACTTTGTTGCAAAATTCAGATTTTCTGAGAAATAGAATTGTACCTTTTTGTGAGCTCTAAGTCAAAATTCTTAACATTGTATAAAGTAAAGGCTTGAAATATGTCATTTTACATGTAACAAGTCTATGATATGCGAGTCTCACTTTTTGAACTGAATTACTGAAAAAAATAACTTAACCAAATTTTTCTAATTTATTGAGATGCACCTGTAGATGTGAACAGAAAGGCCTTTATGTAATTGGAACACCAGGCAGTAAAGGGAGCTGGTCTCAGACGACCATCAAGGAGATCACATAGACGTATTGTGACTAAGCCCTGCAGTGACAGTTTGTTGTGCGCACTATTCAGAAGTAAATTATAGTTATTGTGGAAAATAAGGTTTTCAGTGATAAAATCCTGTTTGTTTTTAATAGTTTGGGGATTTCTACTGTCACTGTCTGACTCATAATTGCTGCTTACCCGTGATGGTAAAAAAAATGTCTGAACAAATGAACTCAAATGATATCAGTATTTTATCTGAGGTAAGCTACATTTAAGACAAGATGGTATTGCCAGGTAGTTTCTCTATTTGTTTGTCAAAGCTAATTGGTGCTCATCCAGTTGGCAGTTCATTTTGTCTAATGAGCCTGTTTACCACAATATGCTTCACGGAAGAAACTAGATTATGAAATTTATGTTGGATGTGAGATGACAGGTTTAATGTCTGTGATAAAACCGGATCCAGAGATTTATAAAATGACTCATGAAGGTGAATTCTGAAGGGGGGGGGCAACTTCTGTTTGCCTGACAAACACCAGCATGTGAATTTTGAAATGCCACATTCTCAGAAATGATCTTAAATGCTGATAAACTGCAGTGTACGAGTTGGGCAACTCACCTGCAGCTACCAGCAGCAGATTCTAGTGTGGATGTACATTTGCTAATTAATCAAACTAAGCGATCAGGTATTTTTGTGGAATAACAAATAGTCACATGTCACATCAATTATTTTGCAGGAATGGTTTCCGAGAAGGCACCACCCCTAAACCCAGACGTGCTGCAGCGGCCGCCTCCAGCTCATCCTAAAGGACACATTTTTGGTTAAATAAATGTGATGGAAACAGTGAAGCGTTTCAGTGTCATCTCTTGATCTTGAGCTCTCATTGTATCCAGTGATGATGCTAAATACAAATGGCCATAATTGATGTCGTCATCAAAGACATGTATGCTCATACTTAAATTATATTTTGTGCAAGTCCAAACTTTAATGTTTTCTGATTCTATGCAAAAATATTAGTGTTTTTTTGTTTGTTTTTGTTTGAGGACTTCTTAGTCTTTTTATTCATAATGAAGGGGTTTGTGTCGCTGCAACCTTGGAAGTCCAGTCTGTCTTAGAAACAGCTAATAACAAACTTCCTATCTGACGTAGTTCGTTTAGTATGGAAGAGGATTAGGGCCACTGTTTTTAAAAGTGAGTTCTGTGTTTTCTCAGAATTCTGACTTTAAACTTAGAATTCTTCTGACTTTAAACTCTGAATTCTTCTGACTTTAAACTCTGAATTCTGATTTTAAACTCAGAAATATTCTGACTTTAAAGTCTGAATCCTGGCTTTACAGTTATTTCTGACTTTAAAGTCTGGAATTCTGAGAAAAAGTCAGAACCCACTTTAAACCGTGACCCTAATCATCTTCTGCAGTTTAGGCTTTATTTATGCCATACAATTTATTTCACACAAAGAAAGATGCACCCAATAACCAGCATTAATTTATCATACCTTCATGATTTTCAGTCTAACTGCGAGAGGAGAACAGCATTTGTACCAAAGACAAAGTGACCAGTAAAGAAAATGCCACACAAAGCCTACTGTTAAAGGTCAACAGGTGACCTGGTTTATAGTTGTTTTTTTAAGTAGCTCTTTGGCCTGCCCCCTGAATAAAAAGAAGTTGGACAAGGGATGGAAATCTTCATCTTGCTGTTGCAATATCTTAAACACAAATCAAGTCTAAATATTTATGAAGGCCTAAATAATACTTTTCTAGATGATAACTAGAGGGAAGTTGGTTTACAAATGAGTCAAAAGTTTAAATTTTATGGTTGCAGCTGGGGCGCTTCAGAGGAGATTATGATGGTGAAGAAAGCCAGCAATGAAGGTTCGTGGAAATGTTTGGGTGTGTGGGTTAAATTCACGTCATATTGTAGATTAACATTCACACAAAAAACCCGTGCCCTAGTTTATAAGAATGCATAAACCTGTAATATGTTGTGCCATCCTGTTTGACCTGTTTGGGGTGAATGTATGTGTTGAACATGGTTTTTGTCACAGATAAGAGTCAGTATTTCCGAACATTCCTTCTGGTACTCCTGCCACATTGCAGTAGTTGTAAAATTGCTATGCAGCTTTACACTGTTAGTGCAGCTTATCTGTTTATTTTTTATACTGTTGATGAGGTTGCTATGAATGACACTTAAATATAGACAAATCAATGTCAATTTTCTAAAAATAATTTTAAAAATATGATATTTGAATGTCTGTTTATTGCAAACTTGCGCGCAGGGTTTCACGTGGTTCAATATATGACATTATGAAACCTGAGTGACTGATGTAGTAATAGAAATTATGTATAGTCATAATATGGTATAATTAAAGTATGTGTAATGTAATAAGACTTTTATGCCTCTAGTCTTTGAATTGTTATTATCTACTCTTAATAGTTCTCAGCGAGTGCTGGCAGACCCCCTCTAGTTTGGCCCTGTGACCTGTGCTGGTGGTGTTTTCCTACTCTGTAAACTGAGCCTCTTTTGTTGAGTGATACTGCTTAAGCAAACAGACAATGGTTCCCACAGTTTGAGTGGAATCATCTGTTCAGATGAGGCAGCGGGGAAGTGGTTGAGGAGAGATGCAGCTTTTTAGCCACTATCGCAATGCGATGCTGGCGATAACTTAAATAATAACAAATACTATATGGGCTGCAGCTGGTATTTGGAAGTGTGTCAGTGAGCCACGAAAGGCAGTGAACCAGGAATTCAGGCGTCATTAACAAAAGTATGTCATCAGTGAGGCTGAATAGTACTTTGTATTCTCTGAATCCAAAGTAAACACCAGAGAAGAAAAAAATTGTTATGCATCATTCAGTGTATCCGGCAGTATCACCAAAATTATAGTTCTTTAAAAAATGATTAAAATGCAGTGGATTAGTGTGAGGGGATGTAACAGAGAAGAAGACAAAAAAGTGTATGGAATGAGATATGGTTATAGATATTTATGGTTTTATATCCAAATATACAGACAGAATTTTAACCTCCGAGTTTGCACCAACAGGAGGCAATAAAGAGCTGGAGATTCGAACAGTCACCTCCTTTTTCTTTTTCCATCAGAGGGCAGGTGAAGGCGTAGTGAGACAGAGCTGCGACACTCGATAGGCAGGCGTTACTCTGCTGGTCTTTTGTTCTCACTCGCACATCAGTTCACAGCTGAATCTCCGATCTCCTCCCTGCACAACTCTGGAGCAGCCTGCTGGATTGTTACGCTTTTCTTCAGTTTTATGAGCTGGAATGAATTTCTCCTGAACTGAGGCCGCTACAATGAGATGTAAGTATGACTGTTGCTGGTTTTTGTTTTACCGCTCAACCCTTTAATACTGATTCCAAACTTTTTCTGAAGCATCTGTCTTAGGATCGGTTTGTGCTCTTCTCTTGCTGTTGCGGGAGCCTGCGTGCCTGGGTGATGAGGTTACCTCCAGTACAGGTAGGTGAGAGGTCAATGCATCTGGACTTACTGTTATGCCTGCATTGGAATGTAATTCAGCGCCGCTATTTTCCAGTGGATCCACTCTAAAATAAGCCAGACTAACGAAATAAGCCTGGCTTATTTGGTAATCCTGCTTTATGGAATAGGCCCCTGGTCTGGTCATTTTGTACCTTCGCAGCTGCCAGGAAAAACATGCGTTCAGGAAGGTGTGTGCACGCCCGCGTTTAGTTTATCCTGAGATTTTATCAGGTCTTACTCTGAATACACAAGATTAAACTGCGACCATTCAGCTAGACATTCCTGTCACAAAAACAGGCCCAGGCAGGCCTATTGTTCGTTCAATCACAATATTTCATCACAGAAGAAGCACTGCCAAAAAGAATAATAATGATAACAACAGCTACAATAATAATAATAACAGTATTAGTAATAATAATAGTAACAATCTCTCCTAAGGACATCATTAGAAGAAAAAGTAATCTTCATTTTAAATATTATGTTTATATCATAAATATAACAATCTGACATGCTTCTTTAAGACAAACATAAGACTGTAAGATGTATGTATTACATAAGTTCATTTAACAAGACTTTAATAGTCAACACTAGAAAGTATGTCAAAAAGATTTGTGTATTTCTTGTCTCTAAGCAGCCTTTTCCCGTCTGAGCTGTGGAGACATCCAGTTCAACCTGTATAATCACATCCCCTTCCCCCGTCACACCCTGTAACAACATAATGCATTAACCAGAGAATAATTGCCATGTTGAATCTGATAGTGTCACTGGCAGAGAGAAAAACATGGGGGCAGGCATGAGTAATAAGTTCAACATAAGTTCACTGGGTGCATTTAGTTTTTCATGTTTCCCCTAACATGCATATCTGTTACATTACAGCCCGAACTATTCATAAATGTTAGGAACTTTAAATTATCTTTTCATAAATCAAAGGATAAAGGAAGGTATATTACAAACAGCGAGAGGTTTTTTTTCCACAACTGGCTTTTGAAATTTGTGACATTAAGAAATAAACCATCATGTAAATAATAATTTCCAGAAATGGTGATATTGCTCTTACCCTTTTCCAATTCAATTAAAATCCCCCCTCGATATTTTGTATTTGTAATACAGTATTGCCTCAGATAGTTGTCATTTTAATGAGACATAACTGACAATATTCCCCACAAAACGTCAGAGCTGAGGCTTAAATGAAATAACCTCCTGTGCAGAGGTTGTTTAATAAAAGCAGATCCTGAGGGCTCAGTTGGAGTCACGTAGAAGCGGTAATCCACGCCAGGACAGATGTTTCTGTGGGTGAACTAAACCATGATGCGAGGAGCAGGTCCATAGTCACATTGTGATGTTGTCTTTATGTTTTTCTTTTTCTTACACCATGCTTTACCTGCATTCCAGTGAACCCATGCTGTTACATCCCCTGCCAGCACTGGGGTGTGTGTGTAAGGTATGGCCCGGACAAGTATGAGTGTGACTGCACTCGTACAGGCTTCTACGGGGAAAACTGCACCGTCCGTGAGTCATCTCATCCTCATGAGAACACCTTTTGGGGAATTTGACATTTCCTGTTATTTCTTTAGATGGTTGGTTGATGAAAGACTTTCATTTTGTTGTGGATAAAACAGGAAGCAGTGTAATATAGCTGGGCTCGCAGAGTTAGGGCCTCTTGTATAGACCCAAATATTTGGAAAAACTGGAGAAACAAGGAGCATCTGTCAGAAAGAGACCAGCTGGATCAGAAAAGCTTGTGCTGAGCTCGGCTGTAAAGCCCCCACTACTTCTGTTTTTCCTTAACATGGAAGCTCTCACATTGTTGGTCCTAATCAAATGTGATGTAAATGGCTGACAGTTAATACTGTTAAAACTAACAAGTCATACTAACAATTACCCATTGCTTTGATTGTGTAGTGAAAAAGGAGG
Source organism: Trinectes maculatus (assembly GCA_016785345.1). Taxonomy (NCBI): domain Eukaryota; kingdom Metazoa; phylum Chordata; class Actinopteri; order Pleuronectiformes; family Achiridae; genus Trinectes; species Trinectes maculatus. Next base: position 601,934 of record JAFBJQ010001055.1, read on the forward strand.
AAGAGAGAAAAAAAAGAGAAACATGGGATTGGGTGATTGTGGATGGAGCTGGTTTGCATACAAATGCACATACTTGTTGATTATTTTCATTAATAATTGATGCGCTAATTATCTGATTTATTTCCGAATTAAAAGAGCCATTTTAAAATATATTGTGATCATTTGAGATCAAGATTTTTATTTGATCACCCAAATGGATGCTAGTTAATTTTCTGTTACTTAATTGATTTGACTAATCATCAGAACTCTGGCACCCCCCAAAATTGCACAATATGCAATTGCAAATGAAATACAAAAGTATTTGTTCCCCACAAAATGTGGATGTAATAAATATAATGAATTCTCAGTTGCCTGAACACGCAGGTGATAAATCAGAGATCTGTATCAAGGCTGTAATACAGGCTGTGTGTCCCATTCAATTTTGACAGAATACCTTTGTAGTACTGAGTAAAAGTTAACTTTAAATTTCCAGGTCCCTTAAGTTAAGTAACAAAAGTTGGTTTATTTCATGTGTATTTTCCCCACAGCGGAGTTTTGGACCAGAGTGTATCAGTTCTTCAAACCCAAACCAGATGTGGTGCATTACATTCTCACCCATTTCCAATGGCTGTGGGACATCATCAATCGCACCTTCTTCCGTGATGTTCTCATGCGGCTTGTGCTAACAGGTCTGTAGTAGTCAGCAATTTGTTCCAAGAAATTAATCCAGGGCTGTCATGAATTCGGTTAATCTGATTTTGTTTTTCATTTTTCCATGTATGAATAGTTAGATCCAACTTAATACCTAGCCCACCAACCTTCAACTCCAAGTACAGCTACCTCAGCTGGGAATCCTATTATAATTTGAGCTACTACACCCGGATTCTGCCCCCAATACCAGATGACTGCCCTACATCTCTTGGTGTCAAAGGTTAGCAACTTATTTATGAAAATTATAAGGAGATGAAATTCCCCTCAGATTATTTTTGTGTCTTTCAGCTCGAGTTGGTTAAGCAACCTGACACCTTTATTTTTTATGATTCACGCACACAACTCTTATTAGTCCTGTTCCAAATAAATACTGATAATGCTCTGGATGTGTAAATAGGTGAACATATGAAATTTTTCATTGCCAAAATGCAGCCAAACAATCTATTAATGCATGTTTAGTATAGGGCTCTATTTGTCATGTAATATTACCTATTTATAGGAGCAATGAATACGAATGTATCATATGTACCATCCTGTGTTTATATAATATATATCCAGTGTTTTTTCACAATAACATGAATAAAGATTGTTGACCTTGAACAGCTCAGAAGTGCAGTGCGATGTGTTTACTGAATCAGTGCTGCTTTCACAAACATACTGTTTCAGTATTATGACTAGAGGTGTGGTGTATCTGTGCCATGTGCAGTGTGTGACGTTATGGTGTTTCCTTTTAGGCAAGGCTGGGCTGCCTGACCCTGAGCTGCTGGTTGAGAAGCTGCTGAAGAGAAGGACATTCAGACCTGACCCACAGGGCACCAACCTCATGTTCGCTTTCTTTGCACAGCATTTTACACACCAGTTCTTTAAGACCTTCAATCGAATGGGCCTGGGCTTCACTAAGGCTGTAGCTCATGGGGTTAGTCCATCACTCGATATAATGCAAACAGAACCAAAGAAAAATAAAAAATGATCAGCATTAAGAAATAAACTAAAAAAATTAAGGATATATTACAATTAAGTGCTCTTTTAAATCAACTAAGGGGAAGCGTGTAACCAAACTACAGTGGGCTGAGATTGGATCCTTGTGAGCCACAGTAATTAACTGACTTGGGGAAGAAAAATATTGGCTATTAAAAAATTAACAGAGAAGGTTTTGTCTTGAGAGATAAATATGCAAGCAACTTTACAGCTTCCTTAAAGGAAAAAGTGAATTTTTTAACATTCTTGCCAAAAGTTATAGAAGAAGACTGATACAGCTTGAAACAATGTAGTTTGGCTGGCTCCATCCAGACATATTCACCTCTGTTTTTTTCAAAGATGCTTGTAGATTGTCTTAATAAATGATTAATAGTTCTGGGTTATTACAAAAATAAATAAACTATCAAACTCTTTTCGGCAAAATATCCAGGAGATTACTCCTGTCACAAAATTTTTTATTTCTGCATTGGAAAGACCATTAAGAATAAAATCGGACTACGACAAGCTTTTGGAAAATTGTATTTTTTGTTGGCAGAAATCAGTCTCTTAGACATGGGCTTTGTCTTGCGTTTGAATTCCACAGAATAAAAAAAGATTGGGTAATTTATTCTCTTTTATGCTTTCAATTAACTTCAACTCTTTTGTTACCTGTGACATGTACAGGTGGATGCAGGACACATTTATGGAGACAACTTGGAACGCCAGCTCCACCTCAGGCTTCACAAAGATGGAAAACTCAAGTATCAGGTGAGGAGTTGAAACTGCGTGAAGTGACAAAGAACAGACAACAAGCTTATTAATTAATCAATCATCAGTCATTTATAGCACAGATATAAATCTGCCAAGCATATTGAAAGATAAGATGAGTGAGCTGTCTTGTATAATTATTCGATGCTGTTTAACTTTAGTTAATTGACGGTGAGATATACCCTCCAACTGTAACTGATGCACCGGTGAAGATGAGTTACCCCCCTAATGTGCCTCGGGAGCATCAGATGGCTATTGGTCAGGAAGTGTATGGCCTACTCCCTGGTTTGGGAATGTATGCCACACTGTGGCTGAGAGAGCATAATAGAGTCTGTGACATCCTGAAAGCAGAGCATCCCACCTGGGATGATGAGCAGCTTTTCCAGACCACACGCCTCATCATCATTGGTGAGCATGGCACCCTTTTGTATGAATACTGTATGTTTATTTGTTTTCTTCCTCTGAATTATTTAAGGAGACAAATACCACTGTAATGTCTATATAATAAATAGTCTATATAATATACAACAACAACAATAATAATAACAATAACAATTATAATAAAAATAATAATAATAACAATTATTATTATTATTATTATAGTTATTATTATTATCATTTTTATAATATCGAGACCATATAATATTGTAACAGACTGTGATATGACACTGTTAGTGTTAAGATTGAAGTAGAGGTTAGAAGTACTGTGAGATAGTCATCTGAGATTGGAAATAGTACCTAAAATCTCTTCTATCTAAAAACTTGTGTGTGTATGTATTTTTATATGTGTGTGTTTGCATGTGCGTGTGCGTGTGTAGTGCAGATGCACTTGGTATATTTAAATAATCTCAATTAAATAACCCCCGTTTGCTATTTTTACATGTTTCTCTCAGGTGAGACAATAAAAATTGTGATAGAGGAGTACGTGCAGCATCTCAGTGGATACCTTCTGCAGCTGAAGTTTGATCCCACTTTAATGTTTAACACCAGATTTCAATATGGGAACCGGATCGCTTTGGAGTTCAGCCATCTCTATCACTGGCACCCCTTGATGCCTGACAGCTTCTTTATTAATGGAGATGAACTGTCATACCCAAGGTTCATCTTCAACACATCTGTCGTAACACACTATGGCATTGAGAAGCTGGTGGAGGCTTTCTCTCGGCAAGTTGCTGGCCAGGTAATGAACCAGAGACATTAAAGCATAATGTGTCATAATTAATGAGAAACAATTTTGTGTAATTGCGTGGAACTTCCCTTCGTTAAAACTAAGTCTTAACCTGTGCTACATGTGTTTTGGCATTCTTACGTCGTCCTCCTGTTTTGGTGAATTTGTATCTTTTTATAAATTTAAAATAGGTTGGTGGTCACTTTTACACTGTATCAATGCCAGTGATAAATGTTGGGTTGAACCAAGTTAGAGTTGTTGTGCCACATACTGAAATTAATATGCAGCCCTAAAACAATAAATATTTACAGCAAATATGAGCTCATACATTTTTAACAGCCTGCAGTCAGCTTCATTGTAAAAACACTAAATATAAAATTGTAGAAACAATATAAATACAATTCTCTTCTTTTTTAAAAGATAGAAAAATTAATTCATTTGAAATAATTTAACACTGTAAGGTGCAGAAGTAATACAAAGGGGCAGCAAAAACCATGTTGAAAATACATTTGCAAATTGAGAATTGCATATTAAATTGCATGTATGAAAGGGTCTTACAGCTGAATTTTTATTTTCATGTATGCGTTTCTAGTTTGAATTTATCTAAATTAAATTATTTTGAAAATGTACTTACTTAATTAAATAATTAATTTTCAAATCTTTTTCCTGCAGATTGGCGGAGGCCATAATATCAATCCTGTAGTGACCAAAGTGGCAGTAGGAGCAATAAAGGAGTCCCGCCAACTCCGCATGCAGCCCTTTAATGAGTATAGGAAGCGTTTTAACCTTGAGCCATACACATCATTCAGACAATTTACTGGTAAGAAAAACCACACAATGCATGTTGCAACCTTCAGTGTATGTGATTTATCACATCACATAACTTATGCATCCTTGAAATGAATGACACTCATTCATTCTGCATCATTTTGATGGGTATACTCAAGTTTTTTTCTGTGAAAATGCAAAACAAAAACATTTATTGTAGTAGCAATGATTGGGTTAACTAATTTTTTTTTTTGCAGATAACGAGGAGATTGCCACTTTGCTTGAGGAATTATATGGTGACATTGATGCTCTTGAATTTTATCCTGGCCTGATGTTGGAGAAAACTCGACCAAAGGCCATATTTGGAGAGAGCCTGGTGGAGATGGGTGCCCCCTTTTCTCTTAAAGGGCTTATGGGAAACCCTATATGTTCCCCAGAGTACTGGAAGCCTAGCACATTTGGAGGCAAAGTCGGCTTTGACATAGTGAACTCTGCCACACTAAAGAAGCTGGTCTGTCAAAACACCAGGACGTGTCCTTATGTGGCATTTAGCATACCAGCAGAGGAGAGAGGAAAAGGTGACAGCAAAGTATGGACTGATGAGCTATGACCCTTTCCAGACACTTGTGTTTTAAGATTTGTGAGCAAATATGGACATACAGTACAAGAGACGCTGCGAGAACATACACATGTTAAAGATGCTTGTGTGGAGAATGATAAGTAATGCTTGTTTGAACAACAGTGAAGAGTCTCAAGGGACACAGAGTGCGAAGTCAAATTTGCCTCTTCCTTGCATAATCTGAAGACTGAAATGTGATCATCAATACATGTTGACATTCTACAGTAAAAAAGGTATGTGTTCTCTGTCGATTTATTTTGAAAGATTTTTTTTCCCTGTGGAATATAAACATTCATGAAATAAAACAATATACACAGTAATTGGTCCAACAAAGCTTTCTTTCTTTGTTTAAATTATTTGTGGTTAACATTTTTTTAACTGTTTAGTAATCTGAAACTTCTCATTAATCCAGTGTTTCTTTTGGCTTAACACCAAATACTGATGACAACAGAAAAGAGGCTCAATTTATAGCAAGGTTGTTTCAAGAAAGAGGATGCACAGCAGGGTTTAAAGACATCAAACTGACGCAAAGATTACCTTATAACTTAAAAAATGTAACTAAATATTGTTACATATGTAAAAAAATATATAAACACATATATTTCTATGTGACTTTTCAGATTAATTTTGTTGTTATATGCAAACCCTTAATCTTTAACTGGTATAATGGTTCCGTTAATTAAAAAGATCTACCAAAGAAAGTACAAATAGGCCTGAACTTAGTACATTGTCCAAAGTGACCAAAAATCGTTGCAGTATTGTAAGTTGTCCAAAAATTGTGTGTCGTCCAATTTCTCAAAAAATATCAGAGTATCATATTATAGTTTGTTCTCAAAAAAGTCAAAGTATCTCAAAATGACCAAAAGTGTCATAGTGTAGTATGTCAAAAAAAAACCCTCACTGTGTAATATGTCGTCCACAATGACAAAAATATCATAAACATAATACTGTAGTCTGTCATCCAAAATCACCAAAAACGTCATAGGATCGTTTGTCGTCCAAAATCACCAAAAAAATGTAACAGTATAGCATGTCGTACAAAATCACCAAAAAACATAATAGTATAGTATGTCGTCCAAAATGTGCAAGAAATGTAATAGAAAATTACCAAAAAAGGTTATACTATAGTATGTCGTTCAAAATCACCAAAAACATCACAGTATATGTTGTCCGAAATCACCAAAAAACAAAATAGTATAGTATGTTGTCAAAAATGACCAAAAAAGTAATACTATATTTTGTCGTCCAAAGTCACCAAAATCATCATAGTATAGTATGTCTTCCAAAATCAACAAAAAACCTACTACTACAGTATGCTGTGCTAAATCACCACAAAACGTAATACTATGGTATGTCAAAAAAAAAACCCACAATATAAATGTTGTCCAAAATGACCAAAAATAAAGAAATACTATAGTACAGTGGTGGCCAACCAGGCAGAGACCAAGAGCCAGATTTTTTTGCTGTGTTTTGCTCTGCAAAAAGCCACATCATACACATGGGCACACATGAACATCACCCCATCCCTTCCTGACACACACAAACATACCTTTGCTCAGCCAGATTTACTGTAAATGCGCTGATGACGCCTGACATATAAGGCAGAATGGCTTGCCATTACGTTCAGTAAAAAAATATAAACTCTCCCACTCTGTTAAAAACGTCCTGTGTTCATCTTCATATTTTCGTTTTGCTGTGCATTTTTTCCCTGCCATTTTGAGAGCGAACTTGACACAAATTGTTTACTCAAATGATCTTGCTCCTTCTGGAAAGCTTTGAGGTATTTTCATCCAACGCACATGTTGGATGAAAATACAGTATTGAACTCAAGCGAAGCAAAACATCGATATGAATGTAAGAGCCGCATGGAACCGGACAAAGAGCCGTGGGTTGGCCAGCCCTGCTACAGTATGTCGTCCAAAATCACAAAAAACGTAATACGATACTATGTCGTCCAAGATAACCAAACAACGTAATACTATATACAGTATGTCGTGCTAAATTACCAAAAAAGTACATACGATAGTATTTAGTCCAAAAGCACCAAAAACGTCATAGTATAGTATCTCGTCCAAAATTACCAAAAACATCATAGTATATGCAGTACGTCGTTCAAAATCACCAAACAACGTAATACGATAGTATGTCATGAAAAATCACCAAAAAATGTCATAGTATAGTATGTCATCCAAAATGACCAAATAACTTAATACTATAGCATGTCATTGAAAATCACCAAAAAATGTAATACGTCCTCAATGGTATGACGGCCAAAATGACCAAAAAACGTAATTCTATAGTATGTTGTCCAAAATCACAAATTCAGTTGATCTGGGTTTTTTTTTCATTTTTCCTTGTATGGTCTGTTGTGTAGGACAACATGTTGTCATCTCTCATTGCATACTTGAGGCACCGATGAGACGATGTGGGATGGTCAGTTGAGTGATAGCATCATTTGGGTTGTCAAGTGGGCGCCCTCCTTCTTGGGTGTTTTGCTGATAGGCCCACAACACCTCTAAAGGGTTCAGCAGTGAATCCCAGCGTCCCAGGTTCACTCCCAAGATGCCATCAACTCAATTCAAGGCCCAGACAAGATCCTTTCTCTTTATCCACAGCCACTAGCTCCCCTCTTCAGCTGCCCTGGAGAGGTCTTTGATTGCTTGCCGGTGGGCCCTCCCTCGCACTCGCATCTTCCTGCCTGGCAGCCTTCATCTCCAAGTACAGCTACCTCAGCTGGGAATCCTATTATATTTTGAGCTACTACAACAGGATTCTGGCCCTAATAACCGATGACTACCCTACCTACCCTACCTACCCAAAGGTTAGCAACATATTTATATTTTTGTGTCTTTCAGCTTGTGTTTATTATGCAACCTGACACCTGTATTTTTTATGATTCAGATGAGTGAACTATCTTGTATAATTATTATATGCTGTTTGTTTCACTTTAGTTAACTGATGGTGAGATATACCCTTCCCCTGTAACTGATGCACCTGTGAAGATAAGTTACCCCCCTAATGTGCCCCAGGAGCATCAGATGCCCATTGGTCAGGAAGTGCATAGCCTACTCCATGGTTTGGGAACGTATGCCACACTGTGGCTGGGAGAGCATCATCAATCTGTTACATCCTGAAAGCAGAACATCCCACCTGGGACGATGAGCAGCTTTTCCAGACCACATGCCTTATCATCTTTGGTGAGCATGGCACTCTTTTGTATAAACACTGTATGTTTATTTGTTTTCTTGCTCTATATAACATATAAAAACAACAACAAATCATCATTTTCTGATCATAAAAATAGAAAAAAGCTTAAGGGGTTAGTATGTCAAAAATGCCCAAAAACAGCAAAAAATCAAAAGTGGAAATAAATTGCCAGAATGGCAGGAAATAGCGTGAAGTCAACCCCAAAATTATATTTTGTTAATTAGATGCCAGAAAACCTCTTTTTTTCATAAGTCAAAAACTGCAAAAAAAGGATAAGGGATTAGAATATTGAAAATGCCCCAAAACAGCGAGAAATTAAAAGTGGAAATAACGCACCAGAATGGTAGGAAATAGCGCAAAATCACCCCCCTGGAATATTTTGTTGATGAGAGTCCAGAAAACCTCATTTTGTAATGGGTCAAAAATCGAAAAAATACGTAAGGGGTTAATATGTCCAAAATGCCAAAAAACGGCCAACGATGAAAAGTCGAAATAACGCGCCAGAATGGTAGGAACTAGCGCAAAATCACCCCCTGGAATGATATTTTGTTGATTCGAGGCCAGAAAACCTCATTTTGTCATGGGTCAAAAATCGAAAAGAAACGTAAGGGGTTAGTATGTCGAAAATGTCCAAAAACGGCCAACGATGAAA